>RWGZ01000122.1:188946-238478 GCA_009725065.1 Utricularia reniformis
GTAAGCGGAGTAAACATAGTAAATTAAAAGAAGGTTCACAGTTAGGAGTTTAAATGAACACTAAATCGAATCGAAAGGGGTGTGAATAAAAACAGAAATCTCGGGGCGAGGTGGGAACACCAAACCCGACATCGTGTTCATGAGCACGGTCAGCCACAGGTAGGGCATGTCCGAGGAAGGGATACATGAGTTCTCCGGAACAAAATTGTGCACATTACAGAGCCGAACGGAACCAGATAGGAACGGGGTAGCGCTCGGGTCCTGTCCGGGGAAGGAAAACATATATTCTCGTCGAGCCAACTAACAGCTAACGGTTGGTTTGGGCGAGACATGTTGTCGGGCATGTAAAAACCGACCACAGTAGAAAACCGGAAAGACTAGGGAGAGGGAGTATAAAAAGAGAAGAAAGGATAAGAGAATAAGTAAGATAAAAGAAGGAAAGTGAAAGGGATAAAATCTTGCTAATTAATTTATTATACATAAGTTTCATTTAATAGACTATGACCGTTTTACAGATTTTGTAGGGGGAGGACCGGAGGCTTAGGTGGCATTGGAACTAAGGTCGTCGATCGTCCACTGTACGAGTCACCCTTTGATTTCGTTTGGTTTGTAATTAGCTAGTTGTATTTTGAAAAACGATGATATTCCCCGGTGTCAAGTGATGTTTTACTTGAAATGCTTATTTTCATTTTGCTTGCGCATAGATCTTGTTAATGCCTGGTTTACGGTCGTTACAAAACCGAACTGTTCAGTAACTGACACTGATACTGTACAGTTTCGCCCTAAGTTGTTGGGTTGCATACCCGATGTCTGGTCTGGTAAAACTCATATATAATAACCGTCCAACTAACCTTCTATAGCGCTCTGGATCGTCTAATTGAGTGGAATACTCAACCTTCAGTTTTAATCCTGGTGGTAGTGGGGTTGGCACTGGGTTTGCTTCTTCAAATCCTATGTCCTGAATAATATCCATAGTGTATTTTCATTGGTTGAGATATATTCCTATTTCTGATCTTGCAATCTGGACACCCAAGAAGTATCTTGCTCTTCCCATGTCTTTGATAGTGAAAGCCTTATCAAGAAATCATTTTACAGCATCCAGTTTGGTTCAATTGCTTCCTATAAGCAATACATCGTCGACATATACTATGAGAATAGTTAAATCTATCTCCTCCCTTTTGATAAATAGACAATGATCATGTTTGGATTTTTGAAAGCCATATGCCAATAATCTACTAGTGAGCTCCACATTCCATTGTCTTGAAGCTTGTTTCAATCCATATAAAGATCGGTCTAGCTTACATACCAAATGTGGGTGTGGAATATCTAATCCATCCGGTGGGATCATGTACACCTCCTCCTCCAAATGTCTGTGAAGGAATGCATTGTTTACGTCAAGTTGATGCAACTCCCATCCATATGCAGCACTTAGAGCTATCAGAAGTCTGATAGTTACATGTTTTGCAACTCGAGAAAAATTGTCAGTAAAATCTAATCCTTCTATTTGATTATAACCTTTTGCAACGAGTCTTGCTTTGTATTTGGCAATGGACCCGTCTGCGTGCAACTTTTTTTGTATACCCACTTGCATCCAATCGCTCTTTTTCCTGTAGGCAGCTTTGTTAATCACCAACTATCATTACTTTGTAATGCATCCAACTCTTCTTTCATGGCAAGATTCCAATGATGAAGTTTCTTGGCTTCGCTATAGGTCTGAGGTTTTTGGAATGCGTCTACCTTTGCAAGAAATGCCATATGTTCGTTTGAAAAGGTGGGTGGAAATATGTAATGGAAGGCAGGTGGTGTATAAGGTGTAGTTATTGTGGTGGCTGTGAAATATGAATTCCAAGCAGGGGGTTTCGTTTGTCTTCCACTTCTTTGAGGAAGCAAAACATCATATGAAGAGGTTGTGGGGTTTGATGAGTCTTCATTAGATGAAGTTTGCTCCGAAGGATTGTTGATTCCTTTTAGGGTTTGATCGAAAGATGGAATTGGGTGTATGTTATTGGGTTCACTTGTTATTTGGGAGAAAATAGGATCCATGAAAAAATGTGATGGAGTTGGATCTGATTCGATGAGTGGTGCTAATGGAATGGGCTGGTGAGTACTGGTGGCCTGGGATGAATTATCTCGATTTGGAATGATAGATTCAAATAACTTTGTGTCCCGAGAGTAGATCAACTTCTTATGCTCTAGATTGAACATCCGATATGCTTTCCGATCTTGAGAGTACCCCAAAAATATGCATTTAATTCCCCTTGCGTTGAATTTATCTTGGTGAGGCTTGTTGTTGCATATATTTAAGGCAACCAAAGATTCCTAGGTTCCGATAGGTTTGATCTTTTCCATATAGACGATGATATGGTGTTTTCCAGCCTAGTACAGAGGTAGGAGTTCTATTAATCAGGTATGTGGCTGTCAAAAGGGCTTCTCCCCAAAAGCATTTAGGTAAAGAAGCATGAAGAAGTAGGGTTCGGGCCATTTGTACCAAATGTTTGTACTTTCCTTCTACTACACAATTCTGTTGCGGGGTATGTGTGCAAGTTTTCTGGTGAAGTATTCCAAGGGATGAGAAAAGCAATTGACATGTGATCTAGTCTAAAAATATTTTGGGTATTTATTTTTAGATCAGTCAATTAATAATTTACTCGAAATTAAATTGTTGTGGGGACACGAGCGATATACGAGGTTGGGCCCACAATGTGTGGGCTTACGTCCTCGGGAGAGCGAAGCTCTACCTTGGTTTTCACTATAATAATCAAGTGATACAATTACAATGAGATGATAGCGATAATACGGGTGAAAACGGATCGAAAAATGATCAAAACTGCAGTTGNATTAATTCTTAATTTATGTTGTTGTGGGGACACGAGCGATATACGAGGTTGGGCCCACAATGTGCGGGCTTACGTCCCCGGGAGAGCGAAGCTCTACCTTGGTTTTCACTATAATAATCAAGTGGTAGAAATACAATGAAGTGATAATGATAATACGGGTGAAAACGGATCGAAAAATGGTCAAAACTGCAGTTGCGTCGCACTGGACGCGAGTGAACAGTGCAGGCAAGTGAACTGGGCGCGAGACGGGTACTGTTCGCGACGAGTGGAGGACTCGTCGCGGCTGGGCTGTTTAGGGTGACTGGACGCGAGTCAGGGTGACTCGTCGCGGCTAGGCTGTTTGGTCGCGAGTCAGAGGTCAAATTTCGCCTTGACAAGTGTGACAAAGTCCGAACCCTTTACCGAAGCCTTGTGACTTCTATTTATAGAGGAATTTAGCCCAAAACTCAACCTCTTGGCCCTATAAGCCTAGTCCACCTCACTTAACCCAAAAGTGATTAAACATTAATAATTATGATATAATAAATGCCATGTTGATCTCGAAGCCTCGGGAACCAAACCCGGACAAGGTATTAATCGGAAATACGATCAGAAAACTTCCGAGAACCTCGTATATTGATCTTTTGCTTTTAGATAGCGAATTCGCAACTAGACAACATTATTGCACCTGTTCGGTGCACTCCCGGTGGCAAATGACGAAAATACCCCTGGCTTCGCCCGGGGTCGAAATGGCCCGAAGTATCTCAAAATGCTTACAGAGGCTTTATATGTCACTCGACAAGCCAGAATGACGAGAATACCACTTGAGAATGCCATCCGATAAAAATATGAGAATACCGAAAATACCGAGAATACCGAAAATACCAATAACCACGTTAGACGAGCTCCCGGGTGAGAATAAATACAAGAGAATACACCCGGGTACTATCAACATGAATTGTTGATGAATTCAGTGCCGTTATCTGATCGGATTGTCATCACCTTTGTTGAGAATTGAGTTTCCACCATTTTGAAAAAGGAGGCTATGAGGTGTTGGGTTTGACCTTTATGGTTCATCAAGTGAGTCCATGTCCCTCGGCTATAATCATCCACAATTGTCATCATGAAATGAGTTCCTTCAGTGCTCGGAGTTCGATATGGTCCCCAAAGATCAATATGGATAAGTTCAAATATTTTTTTGCTATGAATGGAGCTATTGTGGAAGGGTTGTCGTTGAATTTTTCCAAGATTGCAAGCTTCGCAAGGCATGTCCCCAAATATGTTGCGATAGTTGTACTAAAATTTTGATGTTTGAGGGTGTCCAAGTCTTGAGTGCCATAACCAAAAAGTACTTTTATTGATGTCCAAAAGAGGTGGCAAAGTAGTTGAAATATTAAGTGAAGCATTAGGAAGTAAAGATTTTGGACAATCTTTGTGGCTCCCTTGTGGTTTCTAATTTGTAGAAGAGAGAGATCCATGCTCTAGAACATATAGGTGTTTCTTGACACTCCCCACACTCAAGATTTCAGAAGTCCTCTGATCCTGTATAAAACAATGAGAGTATGAGAATTGAAGATTTATCGGGATTGAATTTGTAAGTTTCGTTACGGATAGAAGATTGATTTACTATACATTTGTCATTAATATTACATATTAATTTATATATTTTTAATTCCAATAATCTCGACATTTCATTATTTATTAATTTATCATTGTATTGTTTAATATTTATGTTGTGGTCAAAAGACTGGGGTACCAACAATCGTTCGGTTCGTAATAAAAAGAACTCGGTTTAAATGTGTTAAAATGGGGGAAATTATTAGATATGAAAGGAAAACTAGGCACATCGATTTTAGAGTGGAAAACCCTTCTGATGAAGAGAAAAAACCACCTGACTAAGAGCATGAAACGTTCTTAGCCGATTCATTGATAGAATAGTTCATATTACAAACAATTGGCTTATGAAAATGATAAGGGAAAATGAGAAAGCGCAAATAGGTTAATCGGCAGAGTAACGGCCTGTTCTTGTGCATCCAAAATGTCCTCCTCTCACAAGGTCATTTTCCCATGCTGGAAAACTTGGTTGGACCCGAAGTGCTAACTGCGTGAATAGGCCCGAAGCATTGAATGCGTGTAGATACCCGGAGGGTGGGATGCGTGGGCCGTAACCGTTTTGGACTGATCTAAACAGTCGATCCTCGGATATTCTTGATTTTGCCTAACTCCAGCTTCGGTCATGGAATACTAGTGGGCCTTCGGGCCGATTATCTCAAATAAGCCAAACTAATGATCTTGGGCAGCGCGGATTCGTCTCTGGTCAATTGGGTTGGCACAACAAGGTTGGGCCTTACCCATTACGGGGCACATGGTCTTGGAGCCCTCATCAATTTCAATGTTTCTATTATATTTTTGTATAATTACTTCGAATTTGTTTTTAATATCGAAACGATTAAGTTTTACTTAAAATTACATATTTACATTGTTGTGGTTAAAAGACCAGGGGTATCAACAGTCGTTCGGTTCATAATCTAATGAACTCGGTTTTGATTTGTGTAGAATGCAGGAAAAGATTATGAAATAAAGGGGGAAAATGACACAACGATTTTAAAGTGGAAAGCACCTCGGGTGAGTGGAAAAAACCACCTGACAAAGAGCCGAAAATGCTCTTAGTCGATATATTAATAAAACAGTTCATTCTAAAAATGATGAGGGCTTATAAAAATGAGTAAGGAAAAATAAGAAAGCGCGAGGGAGATAACCAGCTGATGAGACCTTCGGATCCCGGTACCCCAAACTAGGTTAGGCCCAAGTCTTGTTAGGCCAGCATAAGTGACAGAAGCCGAACTTGGAGGTCCCAAATCCAACTCCCGTGAACGTGCACCCCGACGAGGATAGATGGGCCCGAAAGCTTATCAAAAGCTCGTGCATAGCAATCGGGGACCGAAGGCCAGAATGGTGCAGGGTTAGCCTCATCGGGACCGATTGGTCCAGATCACACAGACTGCGCTTCGGGCCATCCACATCTCTCAACGTGTGACAAAAACATCCGACAACCCTGTCAGAGGCGTGCCTGACAGAATCGTATGAACATTCTTCCGGTCGGGAGACAATCGGTTAGCAGCGCCGAAAAGCCTGATGCCGCGCAGCCATAAAGGGTCATGCCTGGCGGCGTTCCAGCCCGACATTGGCTGACCTAGACGCATGAGACAAGCACAAAACGACACCCTAGTGTTCACACAGCTATGGAGGCATATATTAAGGAATCAACTAAGGGCATTTCTAGCTCTTAGTCAAGTGGTTTTTTCCCTATTTTCAGGGGTTCTTCCACTCTAAATTTGCTATGTTCCTTTCCTTTTTATTCATAATCTTTTCCCTCCACATTAAACAAATTAAAACCGAGTTCATCTTGTAACTAACCAGACGACTGTTGATACCCCTTGTATTCAGACCACAACAGTTTGGCACCGTCCGTGGGGACGATTTTCTAATCCCCATTTGAGGTTTCTCACTGGGATAGAATAACCAAAGACATGGAAACTGGAACTTCGATGAATGATAGTGATACGCTTCCCAACAGCCTTCCAGCTTCAACGTTCTCTCTGAGGACCTAGAAGCTGTTGTTAGGAAAGTAATAATTGAAGTTACGTTGAAGAGGAGTGGAACAGAACCACCGGCTATTACAAGCCTTGTTCCAGCAAGCAGAGGTTACGAAAGCGACCCTAACGCGCGAAACTCCGATGAAGAGGAGATTATCAGGCGCGGAGTGACGATGAGGAGGCAGACATATCAATCTACTCCACCTCCTCCAGTTAGAACTCTGACTCCCATTCGTGGGACTGATCAGGAACAAACACAAAGATGCATTGACGAACTTACCAGGGAGTTGGAGACCTTGTGAACGCAGAGGGATTGCGCGCTCGATCTTGGGCGCAACCCTGGGTTATTTGATAGGGCCAAGGATTCCCCGATCAGGCGGAGCAAGGATGATGACTGGTGGCATAATCTGGATTTGGCCTAGGCATCATCCCAGCAATCTGGAGGTTTCTCCGCCACACTGGATATTTGATGCTCCCATTTCTGAAGAGATCTGGGCGGCAGTCTCCGATCGACATTACCGCAAACCTGAGGGGTTGTGGACATTTCGTGGAGATGGAGATCCGATCAAACACATCGCAGATTTTGAGTTAAGAATGGGGACCGTTTGGCCCTCTGATTCACTGAAGTGCCGCATCTTCGCGGCAGGATTACAGTGCGATGCCCGGACCTGGTTCAAGAACTTGCCGGCACGATCCATATGGTCGTATGGCGGATTCATTATGGCTTTCTCTTAGCAATTTGCTCCAAATGTAAGACCGTCTCGAAGTAGGCAGTAACTATATTGCCTGAAGTATATCCCGACAAAGATGAGTCTCCGATCTTTCATGGAGAGATTTAACAGAACCGCTCGGGGTATCAAACTGGAGCTCCGAGACAAATTTGATATTCTACAGCAGGTCCTGGGACCATGCGGCCTTTCAGCCAACTTAGTATAGAGCACACCGTCCACCTTGGGAAAGCTCCTTCAGAAAATCAAAAAGTATATTAAGGTGGACGAAGCACTGGAGCAGCTTATCGGAAGCCTAGCGGGAACTCTCAGCCCGTAGGTAATCATAAGGGTTTCTTACCCTAAAAAGCAGCCGCGAGATGTAGTGGCTGTGACTGAGAAGAATGTCCCCCGAAGGAGGACAATCGGGTTTATTGCGAGTTACATCATAACCGCGATCACCCGACGCTGAAATGTCCGCTACTGCGAGAGACAGTAGTGGCAATCCATAATCACAAGCCCAATCTTAACGGTCATTAGAGGAAACGAGCGGAGTCTCCCCGAATGGGCCATCAAGGTGACAATCGTCATAGGCCGAGGGGGAGAGACAATAGGTGCTAGCCCCGAAACTACAATGATCGGGCAGGGGACCGAAGGTCTCCCCTGCCCGAACAGGACAGAGGCCAGCACGGTCGAGAGAATCGTGGCCAGAGCCGAAGGAGAAGATGGCGGGGCCGTGGTGGCAGAACCCCGCAGAACGAAGGTGGGAGACAGGAGCCGCCTGCTCCCCCACCTGCTGAAATTGGTACCCAACCTCCTCCAAATGAGGCAGTGCCTAGGGAAAGAAAGGTCACCGTAGATATTTATGTTATCTCCGGAGGAGTAAGAATCAATGAGTCGGTCAGGGACCGAAAGAGAGTAGCGTGCGAAGAGTTCCCCGACAGCTCCGAATCGATGGCGCTGGTAAAGATGAATCTGTTCAGCGGTCCTCTTCCTTCGAGGATGATATTACCTTCACCGCGGCCAATGGGGAAAGATCGCCGATCCATGTGATGATCCTCATATCATCACTGGAGTCATCGCTAACCGTCGGGTCCACAGGATTTTGGTGGACATCGGGGCTTCATACAATTTGATGAAGCGTGAAGTAGCAGAGATGCTGGGAGCCGTAGCTCAAGATCTCCCTATCGCCAACATAACCCCTTGGGCTTTCGACCAAAGAATTGTTATCCCGTACGGGAAAATCCTTTTCCCGGTCACTTTGGGAGATCCAAATAGGGACCGATCGGAAACCCTGGAATTCATTGTCGTTGAAGTCGATTTGGCTTACAACGTCATTAATGAACTGACCGGTCTAAGTAAGTTTGAGGCGGTCACTTCTACGTATCATATGATGCTCAAGTTCCCCTCAGCTAATAGAGTTATTTCTGTGAAGGGGAACCAAAAAGTAGCAAGACAGTACTACATGAGCTCGTGCCAAACTCTGGCACCCATTAAGAAGGCCCAAGTGGATTTGCTCGAAGAACCTCCGAACCCAAGGCAAGCAATGGAACCCGTTGGGTTCAAATTAATTAATTTGGTTGAGGATGACTCGACCAAGACTACTCGCGTCGGGGCGCACCTGGCCCTAGCTTTTGAGGAAGAATTGGTCCACTTACTGAGCAGCAATGTCGACATATTCGCTTGGACCCTGGACAATGTTTAGGGGATTGACCGATCCGAGAGTGATCATCGGATCAACAACGAACCCGGAACTAAGCCTATTTGGCAAAAGAGGAGACGTTACTCTCCTGAGAAAGTTGAAGTTATCCGGGCCGAGGTGAACAAGTTACTGCGGTCGGGATTTATTAGGGAGATTCACTATACTGAATGGGTCGCGAATCGAGTGGTGGTCTCCAAGGGAGATGGAAAGTGGAGAATGTGAATTGACTTCACCGACATCAACAAAAGCTGTGAGTCGGATCCTTTCCCACTGTCGCATATTGACCGATTAGTGGATGTTGTGGCTGGAAGTACAATGATGAGTACCCTGGACGCTTACTCCGGGTATCATCAGATCTTCCTGGCTAAAGAAGATAAAAAAAAATCATCAATCATGACTGAAAATGGCGTTTAATGTGATGAGGTTATGTCATTCGGCTTGAAGAAAGCTGGAGCAACATACTAGAGTTTGGTCAACAAAATATTCAGAGATCTGATAGGCCACATTTTGGAAGTGTATGTTGATGATATGATTGTCATATCTACGAAAGAAGAAGACCATATTCCTTTTTTGTCTCGTTGTTTCGAAGTGTAGCATAAATATAAACTCAAACTAAATACGAACAAGTGGTGCTTCGAGATCCGAAGTGGCAAGTTCATGGAATATTACGTTTCTGAGAAAGGCATACAGG
Source organism: Utricularia reniformis (assembly GCA_009725065.1). Taxonomy (NCBI): domain Eukaryota; kingdom Viridiplantae; phylum Streptophyta; class Magnoliopsida; order Lamiales; family Lentibulariaceae; genus Utricularia; species Utricularia reniformis. The sequence continues at coordinate 198,459 of RWGZ01000122.1, forward strand.
TTAATCCAGAAAAAGTTCAGGCGATCATTGATATGCAACCTCCGAGAAACAAAAGAGAATTTCATAGGCGTACTGGCCGATTGGTGGCGCTAAGCGGGTTTATTTCTAGGTCAACGGACCTGGCTTTGCCTTTTTTCAGAGTGTTAAGGAAAGCAAGTCATCCTGATTGGACCGAAGAGTGTGATCGGGCCTTCTCAGACTTATCTAAGCACTCCTCCTGTAATGGTGAGCCCGACATGTCCTGAACCTTTAGGATTGTATATGGCCGTATCAGAAGCCGCTGTCAGCGCAACTCTAGTTACATTTGGGGATGACGTTCACCGACCTGTTTATTACGTGAGCCGCTTCCTGTTATCAGCCGAAACCAAATTCACTACTTTGGAAAAGTTCATGCTGGCGTTGCAAAAAGCTGTATCCAAGCTAAAACATTATTTTGAAGGCCAAAAGGTTTATGTTTATACTGATCATCCTCTAAAGGCAGTTCTGAGTCAGGCAGATTCCAACGAAAGATTGGCAAAGTGGAAAATCAAAATCAGCTCCATGTATCTGGAATTTGTGGCCCGAAGGGCGATCAAGGCTCAGGTTCTCGCGGATTTCGTGGTCGAAATGACTCGATTAGCCAAATTTCTAAACCAAGAAGACAATCGATGGGTCATCTATGTTGATGGATCGACCATCGGAGGAAAAGGTGCAGACATTACCCTTACTACGCTACAAGGCGACATTATCCATTCCGCAGTTAAGTTCATATTCTTTGGGACAAATAACGTGGTGGAATACGAGGCCGTATTTTCGGGGATGACCTTAGCCCGAAAGATGGGAGTTGCTAAAGTGCGAATGTTCTCAAACTCTAAGTTGGTGGTAGAACAGTTCACATGAAGATTTGAAACACATGAGCCAACGATGAATTATATCATATAAAGGATCTCGTGTTGTCAAGAAAGTTTAGCGAGTTCTCACTTGACCATGTGGCTAGAGAATAAAATAAAGTGGCCGATGCATTGGCCACACTAACTGTAGGCCTACTGTATATTGGACCAGACATCGTATCGGTCCACATTCAAGACCGACCTTCAGTCGAGATATCCGTGACCGAACAGTCTATTGCAGAAGTTAGGGCTTTATGCCATAAACTCCACGGCTTGTATATCAACGCTATTGACTTTCCAGGGGAACTCACGTGTATGGACCCCTTTATCGAGTATTTAACCAATGGCCATCTGCCTAAAAACGCATCTGAGGCTAGGAAAGTTGAGACCCGGGCTAAGCGATATGTTTTAAATGATGGGCGATTATTTAAGATGAGTTTCGAAGGAACGCTTTTGCGATGTTTATCCCCTGTCGAGGCTGAGGCCATTATGATTTGTGCTCATGAGGGAGTATGCGGTATACACTCTGCGGCCCGATCTTTATATCATCGCGTTATAATTGCCGGGTATCTTGGCCAACGCTCCACGAGGATGCTAAGAAGTACACTAGACGTTGCGTGCCTATCAATACCATGCTCCGGTCTCCCAACTGCCAGGAGCACCCTTATCAATGACTCCACTCCCTTGTCCATTCGACAGGTGGGGGATTCATATCTTGGGACTATTCCCCCGATCGGTAAAGCAACGAAATTTCTGTTTTGTGTCGGTTGAATACTATACAAAATTGATCAAAGCTGAAGCAGTGGCTATTATTTCCGAGAAGATGGTAAAATACTTCTTGTGGAGGAACATTATAAGCCGCTTTGGAGATCCTCGAGCTTTTGTATCGGATAATGAACTTCAATTTCGCGGATAATCTATTCGGGATCTTTGCATCAAATTGGGTATCGCTAAGCATTTTTAGTCCATGGCTCACCCCCAAGCTAATGGATTGACGGAGGTTTCCAACAAAGTTATCCTGAAGGGATTGAAAACTAAGTTGGAAGATTTGGGAGGAAAGTGGCCAGATCATATCTACGAGGTTTTATGGGCTTATAGGACCACAACCCGCTCAACGACCCAGGAATCTCCATTTTCTCTAGTGTATGGGTCTGAAGCAGTCAGTCCAGTGGAAGTTGCCATACGATCACATCGGATAACTCGATATGACGAGCATCTGAACGATGAAAGAAGATCCTTAGATCTTGAAATGATTGAAGAAAAGAGAAAGGACATCTATGCGCGCATGTGTTCTTATCAACACACTATGGAGCTGGCCCATAATAAGTGTGTCCTACCCAGGGAGTTTTCAGAAGACGACCTTGTTCTCAGGAATGTGAGAGTTCAGAGAAACGTTAGAAAGCTCGACAGGAACTGGGAAGGGCCTTACCAAGTTTTGAAAAATTTAGGGACTGTGGCTTATAAATTGTAAATTGTGGATGGGAACGAGATCCTCCGAACCTGGAATGTTAAGAACTTAAGGCGATATTTTTTTTAAAACTTTTGACATTATTGGCAATTCTGAACCATTAAAATGTTTCTCATATTATGAACAAGATACAACATATGCAATACAAATTATATCTAGCTAGGCGAGTGACCGATCTTGAAGTTGTATTTTATGACAAGTTTGGACTGGTGACCGTAGCAATCCATGCGTAAGGCTTTCAAGTAGTGTGACCGCTCTGACGAGTTAGATGCTTCCACGCTTGCTGAGTACTTAGATGGATTGCAAAACTCGAAGAACTTACTACGAACTTAATATCCCCTTCGACGGCACCCACCATCCGAAAATAGCTCTTGCCTCTTTGTACCTAGCCATAAACGAGATAACAGGGACATGATTAGCCAGTCAAATGCCAACTGAAGCTCAACATGGGACTGTTCTCAGAACCGGGGCTTCGATAAAGCGTGCCATGGGACTCATAAAGAACCAAGGCAACACCACCAATCTCATAATGTTTTATGGGCACGAATTAAAGAGTGGTTGCTAACACACTTAAAATCCCCTAACTTATTAAGCTCTGCAAGATTATAAGTTATGTTAAGATGACCGAACGGTCAAGGTTAAGTTTGAACCCCGATCTTACATTTAGGAGAAAAATTCATTGAAACAAAAAATTTACAAGAAACAAAATACATAAAGGAAGAGACTTAAGGTTTGAAATCTAATCAACTTGTCCTTCTTCCTTGTCTGCCTCACCAGACTTATCTGCGATCCATGCCTTGAGATCCTCTAGTTTCTTCCCATTCTCTTCAAATATCTCGTTGACCGATCTCTCCATTAGGTCAAAAAGAAGAAAGTTGGGATCATTTTTTAGTGGGGGTTCCTCTAGCTCGGGGATCTCTTGAAAGTTTCCGCCCTTGGTTAGGGGGTCAATCGTCTCCCAACGCGCATCTTCGTGATCCAGACCAAACTTCTTAATCATTTGATCCTTCATATTGTCCATGTACTGGGAGACATTGGGCCCATAAACGTTTGCCGCCAAGGAAAACATCAGCGGTGAACGGAAAAAACATCAGTCGGGGCCCTTTTCGGCCCCCGATCCTTCTAGATGGAGGACACCATCTCCTGGATTGCTTCCGAACGGATTTCAGGCTTGACGAAGAGGGGACCGATCTCTCCTTAGTGGCGACCCCCTTCGCAGGAATTATACCTGCGGGCCTATTTACTGCCGATCGCAGCCGTTTGTATTACTTCGCAGAGTCATCTTCAGGGCCCCTCTTGCTCTCAGGTGAAGGTAGAGGAGGCCTGACACATTGTCCCCCAGGCTGGAGGATGGAGGGACATCCTCCACCTGCATTGACCCCTGCAACAACAACCGCACGCCGTTAAGATTTAGGGGAGAGTTATTTCCAATCCTGAACATGGCGGAAAGGCTTAACGAGCGAATTATTTTTGAAATCACCTCGTCCACCTCCTCCGTTGAGGGACCGGGCCTCTGGCTGTGAGAACTTCCCACCGACCAAGAAGACCCAACAGCGGTATTGGATGCTGGCCTAGAGGACTGCAGTTGAGCATCCTTCTTGACCTTTGCAGCAGCAGCTATCGCAGCTAGTCGACTTCCAGACATTGTATCTGTGGAACCTGCAAAAGAAAAATAATAAGGATCAGGAGATATGAACTAAAAGAAGCCAAAGTCATATCCTATCGTTCCTACCCCGATGAGTCCGAACTAGAGAATATTCCCTTCGGGGCAGGGGCACAGGTCCTGCCGCTACCCCTATCTCTAGCAGCATCTTCTCCCAAAGTATGACTATTCGTTTCATACTTTTTTTGAGAGGAGGAAACATTGCCAATGTGTTGGCAATATCCTGATGGGAGGGGTTGAACCGGGTTCGGTCCAACTTCACGATATCAACAGGTCATCCCTCGAAATGTCTATCTAGACATAGCAAGACTCCCATTCAGGAAAGGAATCTTCCTTGTCAACGATAATACAGTCCTTTGTTTGAGTCGCTGTATAATGTAACCTACGACACCCTAAAAACATTTTTCCCTTTCGGGATCCTACCAAAAAGAGGTTGAAAAAATGTTTTTGGGTTGGTTCTACCCCCTGTCTATAGTGTATTTTGATATTCAAAAATAGTCTGCGCACTTTAATATTCCACAGAGGGATAGGTCGTCAGAATGTGGTCTCCTGTAGCAGCATACGTGTCAGCCTATGAGTGGCCGATAATAGAATATAAAAGATGGGGTTTTGATATTGTGCAACCATCGTTGCCATTTGCGATCAAAATCTCTCAGCCCTAGCTCCTTTGCGATTCTATTCTTCTTCGTCGCGACTCACTTCCTTTTCAAAAATTTTCAAGGTAATCACCCATGGCACCTCGTAAAGCTAGGTATCCTATCGTATATGAGATTGGCACCGAAGAACTTCGAGTCAAATTCTCCATCCCAGCTCATTATTCCATCTGGAGGGGGAAGGAAGATGTACCTTGCTTCATTCCCGCTGAGATGAATGTCCCTGCTAGTGCCTTGCCCATTAGCTACGCCTCCTTGAAGTGTGTCCTAAGATTCCCGCTACATCCTTTCGTAGCAGCCGATCTTCAGGAAATCCATTGCCCAACCTACTCTCTCTTTCCGGGCAGCTACGTGTACAGAGTAGCGTTTATTTTTTATTGTTACAAACATGGTGTAGAACCAACCCTGAAACATTTCTTCAACCTGTTTTTGGTCGGGTCCCGAAGGGGAAAAAGGTTGTTAGGATGTCGTAGGTTATATTACATAACAATTCGCACCAAAGAGTGCGCAATAGTAGATAAATAGGACTCCCTTCATGAATGGGAGTCATGTTATGTCTGAATAACAGTCCCAAGAGAGGACTTGCTCAAGGTGTCCCCATTGATAACGCATCCTGACATCGGGAGGTTGGACCAATCTCGGTTCAACCATTACCACCAGGATATCGCTGACACCTTGGCGATGCTTCCCCCTCCCGAAAGGCGTCTTAAACGCATATACATACTTCAGGAGAAGAAGCTTGTTGAGATAGGGGTAGCAGGTAGGACAGGAGCCCCTGCCCCGAAGGGGATATTTTCTAGTTCAGATTCGTCTGAAGGATCGGGTACGGGACTAGACTTAACTTTGTTCATATCTCCAAATCCTTATCATTTTCCCTATGCTGATTCCACAGATACGATGTCTAGAAATCGTATGGCTGATATGGCTGCTGCCGCAATGGCCAGGAAGGAAGACCGGTTGGGAATATCTGGATCAGCATCAGCCACTCCCGTGGAATCCTCACGATCTGCGGGTGGTTCAAGTAGCCAGAGACCCGGTCCATCCATGGCGGAGGTGGAAGAGGTCATCTCGGCAAAAATCCGATCATTGAGCCTGCCAGCTATATATAGGATCGGGAATAGCTCCCCTGTGGATCTTAACTTCATGCGGTTGTTGCTGCGAGGTTGATTAGAGTGTAGGACATCTTTCCATCCTCTATCTTGGGGGAAAACGTGTCGAGGCTCCCCCTGCCTCAAAGCCAAAGCAAGCGAGCGCCCTAAGTAGAAGCCCCGAAGCAATACAAACGACTGTAGAAGGCTGGAGAAGAGCCTACAGCCCCGATCCCGAAGATAGGGATCACCATTGGCGAACAATCGGCCCCTACACCATCCAACTCAGAGTCTATTCTAGAGGCGATCCAAGAGATGGTCTCCTATGTTTCGAAGGCACGGAGGCCGAAGAGAGACCCAGTGTCATGGAAGGACGCCATGCTGGAGGAATATCGGCTGATAGCAAGGAAGAGCCCAACCGATCTAGATGGCTCGATCCCTGACCTGGTGGCTGCTTATCTGGATTCCCAGGCCGTGGTAAGTTTTACTTATGTTTTCTTATTAACTGTAACTTTGGCTAAGTCGAAATTGTTCTTGTAGACATGCAGAAGAGGTTTGAACCTCGCTTCTGCGATCCAGCTGAGCCGAATCTCTACTTCGGCTTTCAAAGAAATCAAAGGTCAACTTGCCATAGCTCAACGGCAAGTAGATATCTAATAGCAAGGTATGGCTTTGGTCCCGGAGGAATGGGACCGTTTGAACGGAGAATTATTGGGGGCGGGCACTCAGGTTTCACTCCTTACTTCCCAAGCAGTTGAGTGGGAGGCTAAGTACAAGGATGCCCAACAAGCTGCTATCAGCCGATATTCCTTCAGCATGGCGTCCTTCCATGACATTGGGAACGGGAGCTCGGGTTCTTGAGTTGGAACGTCAGGCACAAGAATTGTCTGACAAAAGCAACAGACTTCTCCTTCGGTCCAAAGATGAGAAAGATGCCCTGAAGGACGACTTGGTTAGGAGCAAGGAAGCAACAGAGGGGAAGGTCCGGGAAGTCCTTCTTGGCTTCACTCGGTCCTCACTATTGTTTGCCTTTGCGGCAAACGTTTATAGTGCAAATGTTTCCCAGTATATGGACAATATGAGGGGCCAGGTTATCAAGAAGTTTGGCTTGGACACCGAGTATGAGCACTGACAGTCAATTGATCCTCTAACCAAGGATGAAGACTTCAAAGAAGTCCCAGCCCTGGACAAACCTCCACTAGAAAAAGACCTTAACTTTCCTTTGTTTGACTGTATGAAAAATCAGTCAACGAGTTGGTTGAAGATATGGAGAAGAAGCTGGAAGACCACCAGCTCTGGACAAACCTCCACTAGAAAAAATCCCTACTTTCCTTTGTTTAACTGTATTGAAAAATCAGTCAACGAGTTGGTTGAGGATATGGAGAAGAAGCTGGAAGACCTCAAGGCATGGATTGCGGGGAAGTCTGGGTAAGCAGATAGGAAGGAATGACAAGTAATTAAATCTTAGATCTTAGCTCCCCCCTTGTGTATTTTTGTTTTTGTTGTAAACATTGCCTTTTAATACATTTGATTTTATTGTAAGTATAAGTTCGAAGCAACCTTGGTTTTAGACCCTTCGGTCCCTTTAACCGAAGTTGGAATCCTGCCAGACTTAATAAGTTAGGGAAACTTAATCGTATGAAAAGATCACTCTTTATTCAGTCCCTACTAATTACTATAACTTTGGCGGCGTAGCTACGGTTCTTTATGAGTCCAATGGCAATCTTTGGCGAAGCCCCGGATCTAATATAAGTTCAGGGTCAGGCTTCGGCCAAGCCCCGGTTCTAAACAAGTCCCAAGACAAGTTTGCCTTTGCACTTTGATTGATTGGTTCTATCCCCGTTATCTCTTCTTATGGCGGAATACAAGGACGTAAGGGTTATTTCCGGAGAGTCAACACCGTCGAAGGGGAGATTTAGTTCACAGTGAGTTCTAGGAGTTTTATGATCCATCTAAGTACTCCATAAGCATAGGAGCATCTGACTCATCAAAGCGGTCACAACTACTCGGGAGCCTTGTGGATGAATCGCAATGGTCACCAGTCCAGACTCGTCCAAAAAATCCAACTTCAAGATCAGTCAATCACCTAGCTAGAAACAATTTGTATTACGTTCATTGTATTCTTTTCATAATTTGAGAAACATTTTATGGTTATGAACTGTCATTTAATTTCAATGATTTTTCAAAAAATATCGCCGTGAGTTCATAATATTCCTAGTTCGGGGGATCTCATTCCCGTCTAATGTTTCCAACTCATAAACTCCAGCTCCCAAGTTTTTCTAAATTCGATAAGGCCCTTCCCAGTTTCTGTCTAGCTTCCCAACATTTCTCTGAACTCTTACATTCCTGAGAAAGATATCGCCTTCGAAAATTCTCTGGGTAAGACGTGTTTATTATGGGCTCGTTCCATGGTTCGCTGATAAGAACACATAAACGCATAGATGACGTTCCTTTTTTCTTCGATTATCTCAAGATCCAGGGATCTTATTTCATCGTTCATATGTTCGTTATATTTAGTTTTTCGAGGTGATCGAATGGAAACCCCTACCGGACTAACTGCCTTGGACCCGTAAAACATAGAGAATTGAGATTCCAAGGTCATAGAGCGGGGTGAAGTCCTGTAAGCCCATGGAACCTCGTAGATATGTTCTGGCCACTTTCCTCTCAAATCCTCCAACTTTGTTTTCAATCCCTTCAGGATAACTTTGTTGGAGACCTTCATGAATCCATTGATTTTAGGGTGAGCCAGTGACGAAAAGTGCTGGGTAATACCCAATTTTATATAGAAGTCACGGACAGCCTCTCCGCGAAGTTGGAGAACGTTGTATATTGCAAACGCTCAGGTAGCCCGAAGCGGCTTACAATATTTCTCCACAAAAAGTGTTTTACAACTTTTTCAGAGATTATGGCCACAACCTCTACTTCTATCCACTTGGTATAATATTCGACTGCCATGATGCAAATTTTTTTTTCCCTACCGATCTAGGGAAAGGTCGCAGTATATCGATTCCCCATCTGTCAAATGGACAAGGGAGTGGGGTCACCGATAGGGGATCCCCTGGTTGTTGTGGGACCGGAGCATGATATTGGAAAACAACGGAGCGTTTGGTATACCTCTTGACATCTTCGAGCAATGTTGGCCAAAAATATCCGGATGTGATAACGCGATGATATAGGGATCGAGCCTGATATTACCCGGAAATATTTTCTTATATTTATCCTTATCCGGGGGCTCGTCCGACGTGGTTATTGGTATTTTCGGTATTTTCATATTTCTATCGGGTGGCTTTCTCAAGTGGTATTCTCGCAATTCTGGCTCGCCGGACCCGTATAAAGTCACTGTAAAGATTTTGGGATATTTCGTGTCATTTCGGCCCCGGACAGGGCCAGGGATATTTTCGTCATTTACCACCCGGGAGTGCACCGATCAGGTGCAATGATGTTATATGGCTATGTATTCGCTATCTGGAAGCAGTGGATTATTTTACGGGGTCCTCCGGTATTTTCTCATCGATATTCCCGCCTAATTCTGGATCGAGACGCATTTCCGAAGTTCTATTGCGGAACGGTATTTGTTCTAATTTAATTGGATATTATTTAAGGTTTCTTGGGCTTAATCTAATGAAATTGGGCTTTTGGGCCTAAACTTGTGTTTTGGGCTACATTTCTCTATAAATAGGGGTCCTAAGGTATTGAGAAGGGATTCGGACCCTTTTGGCATCTCCCAAGGCAAGACTTTCGCTCGAAATCGCGAGATTTCCCCACTGCAGTTACTATTCGCGAGATATCGTACCAAATCTCGCGGCCACCCTCATCTGGGTTACTATTCGCGAGATTTCCCCTCTGCAGTCACTATTCGCGAGTTTCTGCTTCTACAGTGTCGGCTGCGTTGCTTGTACAGTGTCGGCTGCGTTGGTTGTACAGTGCCGACTGCGTTGCTAGTACAGTTGTTATGGTCTCTTTTTAGGGGGTACCAACAGTCGTCCGGTTCGTTCAATCAACGAACTCGGTTCTAATTTATAAAAGATATGGAGAGCGATTAAAAATTAAAATCAAAGTAAGAACACATCATATATAGTGGAAACCCCGTAAAATTGGGTGAAAACCACTCGACCAAGAGCCGATTATGCTCTTGGTCTGCTCACTAATGGAAATAAGAGAAGTTTACACAGAGCAGGCTAATGAAAATGACTAAGTATAGAAAGCAGTAAGAATCTGGGCAGCGTAACAGCCTGTTCTTCTGCATCCAAAGGGTCCTCCTTTTTCCTTCGCCCTACCCTGTATTTATAGAGTTGCCGGCGAGTGTAATCCACGTCCTGTAACCGCCTCTGACAAGTTTGTTAGAGGTTGTTATCGCAGGATGTAAAACGAGGTTGGGACCGATGCGTGGTCTGCGTGATCGGGCCCGAAGCAAGATAAGCGTGACAGGGCCCGAAGCGTGGAACGCGTGAGCCTGTAACTGTTTTGTGACCGTTCGGACCGAACCGCGGAGCCAGCTGGCAGATAACGCTTATTTTTACTAAGGTTATCTTCGGTCCTCCGTGTTGAACATCGGGCCGGTCTTCTTAAAGGTGTAATTGGGCTGTGAGAATTCGTTTTGATTATTTAAACTGGCCCAACAGTTATCAGGCCTCACCCATTACAGGGTACCCGGTCCTAGAGTTCTCATCACTAGCCCCTCGGGCTTGATTGCCAATCGCAGAGGTGATACAAGGCCGATCACATGATGTTTACACATTCATGAGGACTGGGGACCGTACCTCCAGATAGTGAGAGTCCAGGGGACCGATCTTTNAGCACGTCACTATCATTTATCGGAGTTCCTGATGCCATGCCTTTGATTATCCTATCCCAGGAAGAGAACTCAAATGGGATTAGAAAAAATCGTCCCCACGGACGGCGCCAAACTGTTATGGTCCCTTTTTAGGGGGTACCAACAGTCGTCCGGTTCGTTCAATCAACGAACTCGGTTCTAATTTATAAAAGATATGGAGAGCGATTAAAAATTAAAATCAAAGTAAGAACACAACATATATAGTGGAAACCCCGTAAAATGGGGTGAAAACCACTCGACCAAGAGCCGATTGTGCTCTTGGTCTGCTCACTAATGGAAATAAGAGAAGTTTACACAAAGCACGCTAATGAAAATGACTAAGTATAGAAAGCAGTAAGAATCTGGGCAGCGTAACAGCCTGTTCTTCTGCATCCAAAGGGTCCTCCTTTTTCCTTCGCCCTACCCTGTATTTATAGAGTTGCCGGCGAATGTAATCCACGTCCTGTAACCGCCTCTGACAAGTTTGTTAGAGGTTGTTATCGCAGGATGTAAAACGAGGTTGGGACCGATGCGTGGTCTGCGTGATCGGGCCCGAAGCAAGATAAGCGTGACAGGGCCCGAAGCGTGGAACGCGTGAGCCTGTAACTGTTTTGTAACCGTTCGGACCGAACCGCGGAGCCAGCTGGCAGATAACGCTTATTTTTACTAAGGTTATCTTCGGTCCTCCGTGTTGAACATCGGGCCGGTCTTCTTAAAGGTGTAATTGGGCTGTGAGAATTCGTTTTGATTATTTAAACTGGCCCAACAGTTATCAGGCCTCACCCATTACAGGGTATCCGGTCCTAGAGTTCTCATCAACAGTGTTTTCTGCGAGTTGTTGCCCACAACTCGCGACTGCCAGTTTGTCGAGCCCGACTCAGCGTTTTCGATCGTTTTTCGAGCCGTTTTCACCCGTGTTACCGTTATTATCTCATTGTATTTGTATCGCTTGATTATTATAGTGAAAACCAAGGTAGGGCTTTGCTCTCCCGAGGACGTAAGCCCGCACATTGTGGGCCCAACCTCGTATATCGCTCGTGTCCCCACAACAATTTAATTTCGAGTGAATTATTAATTGACTGATCTAAAAATAAACACCCGAAATTTTTTTAGACTAGATCAGAGCCCCATAGTGACTACCGCATATTCCTTCATGAACATAAATCATGACCGCTTCAGCCTCAAGAGTAGATAGGCATCGTAAGAGTGGTCCCTCGAAACTCTTTTTAAATAATCGCCAATCGCTCAAAACATATCTTTTAGCTCGGAACTCAATTTTTTTGGCCTCTGATGTGTTCCTAAGGTGATGGCTATTTGTCAGATATTTAATAAAGGGGTCCATCCATGTGGGTTCCCCAGAAGATTAAGTGGCATCAATGTTCATGCCCTGATGTTCGTGGCATAAAACCCCAATTTCCTCAATTGATTGTTCGGTCACTGATATTTGGACAGAAGGTTGATCTTGGATATGGATTGAAACTGTGTCTGGTCCGATGTTTGGAATGCTTGCAGCCAATCTGGCTGATTCATCAGCAACCTTGTTCTGTTCGCGCGGCACATGGTCAAGTGAAAATACGATGAACTTCTTATATAGTTCCAAAACTTTTGCATGCTACAACTTTATCACAGGCTCATGTGTGTCAAATCTCCCTGCAAATTGTTCAATGACGAGCTTGGAATCAGAGAACATTTGCATTTTAGCAACTCCCTTCTTCTGGGCTAGGGTCATTCTCGATAATACAGCTTCATATTCCACCATGTTATTTGTTCCTGAGAATAAGAACTTAATTGAGGAGTGAATAACATTACCTTGTAGCGTAGTGAGGGTAATGCCTGCCCCTTTTCCTTCGAAGTATGATCCATCGATCATCTTCATGGTTTAAGAATATTGCTGATCGGGTCATTTCGACAACGAAGTCAGCAAGATCTTGTGTTTTCATCGCCCTTCAAGGCACGAATTCAAGATACATGGAGCTGATTTTGATTGCCCAATTAGATAATCTCTCGTTCATATTTGTCTGATTTACAACTGCTTTGAAAGGCTGATCAATATAGACATAAACCATCCGGCCTTCAAAATAATGGCTTAGCTTAGACATAGATTTCTTCAATGCCATCATGAATTTCTCCAGGTTTGTATATCTAGTTTCTACAGATAACAAAGAGTGACTCACGTAATAAATGGGTTTCTGAACATCATCCCTAATGGTAACAGGAGTTGCGCTTACTGCGACTTCAGATACGGCTAGATATAATCCAAAAGGTTCATCGCTGCTTGGACTCACCATCACAGGGGGAGTGCTCAAATAAGTTTTCAACTATGAGAAAGTCCGATCGCATTCTTCGATCAAGTCTAAACGACTTGTTTTCCTTAATACTCTGAAGAAGGCAAGGCCCAATCCGTAGATCTAGAAATAAACCTGCTTAATGCTGCTAAGCGGTCTGTCAGCCTTTGAATTGCATTTTGTTTCTTTGAGATTGCATGTCACTGATGGCCTGAACATTCTCATGATTAAACTCTATGCCTTTCTTAGAAACATAATATCCTATGAACTTACCACTAAATACCAAAGCATCACATGTTTGGAATTAGTTTGAGTTTATATCTACGACATACTTCGAAACAGCGAGACAAATAAGAAAAATGGTCTTCATCATTTATAAACTTGACAATCATATCATCAACATACACTTCCATTGTGCAGCATATAAAATCTATAAAGATTTTTATAACCAGCCTCTGGTATGTTGCTCTAGCATTCTTCAAGCCGAAAGGCATGACCACATAGCAATAGACACCATCTTCTGTCATGAAGGCCGACTTCTTCTTATCTTCTTCGGCAAGGAAGATCTGGTGGTACCCGGAGCAAGCATTCATGGTACTCATCAAAGTGATGACAGCAGCAGCATCCACCAACCGATCGATATGTGGCAGGGGCAAAGGGTCAGATATGCAGCTCTTGATTATATCGGTAAAATTGATGCACATTCTCAATTTCCCATCTAATTTGGAAACCACCACAGGGTTTGCGACCCATTCAGTATAATGGATTTCTCTTATAAAACCATATCGCAGCAGCTTATTCACTTCCTCCCGAATAACTTCAATTTTTTCAGGAGAATATCATCTCCTCTTTTACCGAATAGGCTTCATTCCGAGCGCAGTGTTGATCCAATGTTCACTTTAGGATCGATCAATACCCGGGACATCGTTCGGGATCCAAGAAAATATTTGCACATGGCTTCTTAGCAAGTGGATCAGTTCTTCCTCAAAAGATGGGGCTAATTTGAACCCGATGTGTTCCATGGCTTGGCTCGAGTGCGGTGGCTCTTCCAGAAAATCCACCCGGAATCTTTTAAATGGTGCCAAAGTTCGACACGAGCTCATGTAGCACTGTCTTGCTACTGTTTGGATCCCTTTTACATATACAACTCCATTGGCGTAGGGGAACTTGAGCATCATGTGATAGATAGAAGGGACCGCCTCAAACTTACTGAGTCTGGTCTTTCCGATGATGGCGTTATAAGCCAAATCAACTTCCACAACAATGAATTCCATTGTCTACGTTCGGTCCTTGAGTGAATCCCCAAGGTGATGGGGAATAAGAACTTCCCGCTTTGAATAACGCTCCTCTGGTCGAAGGCCCAGAGGGTGATGTTAGCAATGTGGAGATCGTGACCAGGAGTTCCCAACATTTCAGCCACTTCGCGCTTTATCAAGTTGCACGAAGCCCCCGGTGTCCACCATGATCTTGTGGACCCGACGATTGACAATAATTCCAGTGATGATAAGAGGATCATCACATGGATCAGAAACTCCTTCCCGATCAGCTGCGATGAAGGTAATTGCATCCTCGTAAGAGAAGGACCGCTCCATAGGTTCATATTTGACTAGCGCCACATATTCGGAAATTTCTACGGAATCTCCGCGTGCTGCTCTCTTTTGGTCCATGGCCGATTCATTTATTCTTATTCCACCGGATATAACATAAAAATCTCTGGCCACTTCTCTTTCTTTGTGCACTACCTCATTTTGGGGAGGTGGAGTGTCCATTTCAGCTGGTGGAGGAGGGGGATTGTCTTGTCTTCCACCTTCATTTTGCGGGGCACTACCTCCCCGACACTGCCATCTTCTTCTCCGACCCTGGCCACGGTTCTCTCGACCGTGCTAGACTCTTTCATTTTCGGTCGGAGGTGACCTTCAGTCCTCCGCTCTGTCATAATATTGTTGGGATTGCCCTCTATTGTCTTTGCCCCGCGGCCGATGACGATTGTCATCTAGACAACCTCTTCGGGGCGATTCACCTCTTTTGCCCATAGTATCATCCTTTATGGCTATTCCTTCGTCATTGCCACTACTGTCTTCTGCAATAGCGGGCACTTCAATGTAGGGTGATCGTGATAATGATGTTGCTCACAATACACCCATTTGTCGTCCTACTTCGGGGGAACATTCTTCTGAGTTACAGCCGCTACTTCTCTGGGCTGTTTCTTAGGTTAAGAAACCCTATGATCACCAATGGGCTGAGAATTCCCGTTAGGCTTCCTATAGCTCGGTCCCAGTTCTTCATCCACCTTATTATACTTGTTGATTTTTTGAATAAGTTTTCCCAAGGTGGATGAGGGACTCTTTTCCAAACTGGCCGAAAGGCCACAGGGTCCTAAAACCTGCTGCAAAATGTTGATCTTATCTATGAGCTCCAATTTTATACCCCGGGCAATTCTGTTAAACTTCTCCAACAAAAGGACCGGAGACTCATCTTTGCCGGGTTATACGTTAGGTTGTAAAGTTCATGTCTTCTTTGGGGCGGTCCTACATTTGGAGCAAACTGCTCAGAGAAAGCCAAAATTAATCCATCATACGACTGTATGGATAGGGCCGGCAGATTCTTGAACCAAGTTCTAGCATTGCCTTGTAATCTTGCCACGAAGATGCGACACTTGAGAGAGTCAAAGGCCCAAACCGTTTCAATCTTTAACTCAAAATCCACGACGTGATCGATAGGATCTCCGTCTCCTCTGAACGTTGGCAACCCTTCGGGGTTTCAATAATGCCGATCTGGGACTGCCACCAAGATCTCCTCAGAAAATGGGAGCATCAAATCTACCAACGCAGCGGAGACGCCGCCAGATTGATGGAACGACGTTTGGGCAGTATGATGGTTGTGCCACCAATCGTCGTCTTTGCTTCACTTGATAGTGGCCTCCATGGCCGTGTTGAATAGACCAGGATTTTGCCCAATATCGGGTTCACAATTACTCTGCGTACGCAAGGTCTCTAACTCCTTGGTGAGTTCATCGATACGTCTTTGCATATGTTCCTTATCAGTCTCAGGAACGGGAGTTGGAGCTATGGCTGGAAGAGGTTGAGTAGATCGATATCTCAGCCTCCTCATGGTTACACCGTGTCAGATAATTTCCTCTTCATCGGAGTTGAGCGCTTCAAGGTCACTCTCGTACCCTCTGTTTGTATTAACAGGGCTGGTAACAGTGGGTGGTTCTGTTCCACTTCTCTCCGACGTAATTTCTAGCACCACCTTCCGGAAACCAGCCTCCAGGTCCTACAGAGAGAAAGTAGGGGTTGGAAAGTTGCTGGGAAGCACGTCAATATCGTTCGTCGAGTTTCCTGTCGCCATGCCTTTGCATGTCCTATCCCAGAGAGAAACCTCAAATGGAGATTAGAAAATCGTCCCCACAGACGGTTCGGTTTGGGTATCAATAGTCGTTCGGTTCGCAATAAAATGAAATCGTTGTTTTTTCGTTGTTTTTTGAAATCAACACTCCCCTTCTATTTTCTCAAGGTAATCTATGGCTCTAAGTAAAGTTAGATACGCCATTGTTTCAGAAATTGATACTGAGGAACTTAGGGCTAAGTTTTCAATTCCTACCCACTACCCCATTATGAGGGGTAAGGTGGATGTTCCTTGTTATCTTCCTGATGAGATGTTTTGTAACGACCCTAATTTGGGCCTAGTCGTTTTGTTAAAACATGATAATTAAAATGGAAATATTCGGAAGCAAATCGAAAACATAGTACGAAACATTAAAGTTCGACAGCATAATTTAGAGTGTTCTCCGAAGGACCGGACTCTATCACCGGACAACCGACGACCTCCTTTCCCATCCCTTTCATATCTCACCTGCGTCACCTAGAAAATCTGTAAAATGGTCACAATCTATTAAAGGAAACTTCACACACACTACACATTATCTTTCTTACTTCTTAGTTACATCATACAAACACACATGAACCAATTCACTTAACCGTTTTCTTATTTCCCTCTTCTTTTACCCTTATCATTTCCATCATTCATTAACTTTTCTGTTGCCGAGATTAACATGCTCGGTGCATGTCCCGCCCAAGCCAACCGTTAGCTGTTGGATGACTCGACGGGCCATATGCATCCCTTCCCCGGGTGGTTACTTAGGCGCTACCCCTTTTTCCACCCGGATCTGTTCCGCCCTCTTCGTACGTATGTTTTCCTCTTTGGAACTTATCGTTACCTTCATCAGGCATGCCCTTCCTTTGGCTAATCGTGTACTAGGCACGATGCCGGGTACGGTGGGACGGTCCAACCTTCCTCACCCTGAGTCTTATTATCATTTATCTCGTTCATTCATATCATTTCTTCCTTCTTTATTAACCCAATCTCATTCCCTAAGTCTGAACCTTCCCTTACTATATTGTGTTCACTCCGCTTACCTTTGCTATCGCTTGTTATAGTCTTTCCGCGCTTTCCTGCATTTCGTAATAGGTTTTAGTTACTCGAATTTCGACGTTATTATCCTATTGTTAACTATGTGGTTACCGTAGACCTTATGTGTTCCGTTCCTTCTACGATCCGACGTCGAGACGCGACGAAAACACTTAAACTTAGAATTTCCTCGAAATTCGCGATAATTCTATGCTGAAATATGAAATCCGCGATAATTTACTCTTGAAACCAAATCCGCGACAATTCTCTTCACTAAGCAAAATCCGCGATAATTCTCTTCATCATCAAATCCGCGATAATACTGCACTGATCACAATTTCCGCGATAATTTACACAGCCTCCACTTTCGCGACAATTTCCTCTTCACATAAAATTCGCGACAATTTGCTCATGAAAATTTCCGCGATAAAAAGACATGCAGGTGAAATTCGCGATAATATCCTTCTTCGCGGGAATTTTCGAATTTCCGGGTTTTAATGATGATTAACTCGTTTTTGGGCCTCCTCACCCCTATTTATAGACATCCTAACTTTTCTAATTCACACTTTGACCCCTCCTTCCTTTTGCTTTTGACCCATCTTTTATCTTTTTCATTAATTTTCCATTTTTCGTTCCCTTTTACGTTTTTTCGTTCCCGTATCTCTCATTATCTCTCGTCTAGACTTTACCGCTACATTCCCTACTATTTGTAACGTCGTACCTTTTTCTCGGCTATTACATCCTTCCCCACTCAATTTGAGTTTTGTCCCGAAACTCGTGCGTACCAATCTTCCATTAACTCCGGTGCTTTCTGTCTAATTTCCCGTTCTGTTTCCCATGTGGCTTCCCTCTCTCCTTGATTTGACCATTGTACTTTTACCATGGGGATTTGTTTGTTTCTAAGCCTTCTTTCCTCTCTGCCTAAGATCTTTACTGGGACTTCCTCGTACGTTAGTTCCGGAGTTATCTCTATGGGTTCTCCCACAAATTCTTTGATTCCTTCAGTTATCCTCCTCCTCAGTTGGGATACATGGAATACGTTATGTATCCCCCCCATTTCCTCCGGGAGCTTCAGCTGATATGCTAGGTTTCCGATCCTTCGTTCAACCTCATATGGTCCGATATACCGGGGGCTCAGCTTCCCTGTCCTTGTGGTCCTTAGCACACCTTTCATAGGAGATACCTTTAGGTATGCGTGATCTCCTACTTTTAACTCTAAGGGTCTCCTTTTTGTGTCTGCCCAACTTTTATATCGGTCCTGTGCCGCCTTAATGTTCTTTCGTACTACGGCTACCTTTTCAATGGTGACTTCCACTAATTCCGTTCCCGTGGTCGTTCTCTCTCCCACCTCATCCCAACATAGCGGTGTACGACACTTCCTCCCGTACAATGCCTCATATGGCGCCATACCAATGCTGCTCTGAAAGCTGTTATTGTACGCAAATTCCACTAGCGGTAGGAAATCCTCCCAACCACCCTTAAACTCCAATACACATGCCAGTAACATATCCTCCATAATCTGGTTGGTTCTCTCTGTCTGACCGTCCGTCTGGGGATGATAGGCTGTGCTCATGCATAATTGAGTTCCTAGCGATTTCTGTAAGCTTTGCCAAAATCTAGACGTGAATCTCGGGTCCCTGTCTGACACGATATTTACTGGAACTCCATGTAATTTGNTTGTTATATATATATGGAAGATGCGGTCAAAGATATGGAAAGAGAATATTGTAGAATATTCTATATAATATTTTAACTAGATTAGATACTAGTTGGACTCAATAAATAGAGGTCTCATAAAGACAATTATAATCAATCAATTCTATTCTTTTTGTGATAGTGAGTTCACGGCTGAGGTTTATCGATCATGTGGTTTTCCCGATTTTGGGTTTCCACTGTAAATCTTGTGTCTTTTACCTTTCTTCATTTACATTCGGTTCTCATCATATTAATTCGATCCGACCCCGGATAACGGGAATTCTTTTCTTCTCTGGGAAGAGGGATTTTTCCCAACACGTAAGTCCCAAGACGGGTTGGACGTGTTCTTTGACTGATCCATTCCGTCCCTTCTTTGCCTTCTCATGATGAGATACAAAGGCATAAGGGCTATTTCCAAATGATGGAAGGGTGGTTGAAGAGGATATTGAGTTTGTAGGGAGTTATGGGAGCTTTGTGACCTGCCAGAAGAACTATCCAGCGCAAGGGGGCATCTGATCTCGTCAGAGCTTTCGCAGCTGCCAAGAAGCCTTAATGACAAGCTACTACGGTCACCAGTCAAAGCTCGTCCAAAAAATCTATCTCCAAGACCGGTCCTCCAACCAAAATGAAATAGTTTGTATTATGCATTTATAGCCAATACATGAAAGAAGAACACATTTTTTCGTTCGGAATTGTCATTGATAGTCATGACACTCCAGGTTCGGGGGATCTCATTGCCATCCAGTGTCTCCAACTTATAAGCTCTAGCTTCTAATTTCTTCAAAACAAACATAGGGTCCCTCCAGTTTCTGCCCAATTTTCCAACATTCCGTTGAACTTGGATACTCCTGAGACCAAGATCACCTTCGGAAAAATCTATCGGGAAACGCGCTTGTTATGGGCCCGTTCAAGATATTAATGCCCGAGGCACGCCGAAGCGACTAATAATATTTCTCCATAATAAATTCCTTACGACCTTCTCAGAAATCGTAGGTACATCCTATACTTCGATCCACTTGGAATAATATTCAACTACCACAATACAGAATTTGCATTGGCCTATCGACTTAGAAAACTGTCCCAGAATATCAATTCCCCATTTTTCAAATGGACATGAAAGCAGGGTTACTCATAGAGGGGCCCCTGGTCATTGTGGGACCGAATCATGATATTGACATGTGGAGCATTGCTTTGTATATTTCTTGGCATCCTCAAGTAGCGTCGGCCAAAAATACTCGACCTTGATAATATGATGATATAGAGATCAAGCCCCATAATGTAGCTCGGATACCCCTTCATGAACATAAATCATTATGGTTTTCGTTTCAGTAGGCGCCAAACATTTTAGGAGCGGGCCCTCAAAACTCTTCTTAAATAATTGGTTATCTTTCAATACATGCCTCTTGGCCTGGAGTTCAATCTTCGTAGCTTCTGAAGAGCCCTCCGGGAGGTAGCCATTCGTCAAATACTTGATCAAGGGATCCATCCATGTGGGTTCTCCCGGAACATCATCGATATACAAGCTTTGGAGTTCATAAGATAAAGAAACACTTTCTTCGACTATCTGTTCGGTTACTGGGATATCGACCGAAGGATGGTCATGTATATGAACTGATACCGTGCCTGGTCCTGCTAGGGGCATGCTTGCTGCCAACCTGGCTAATGCATCTACAGCCTTGTTTTGTTCCGGTGGGACATGGTCCAAAGAAAATCACTGAACTTCTTGGCACTTCGAGAATCTTGGCGTGATATAACTTCATCATAGGTTCATAAGTTTCAAATCTCCCTGCAAATTGTTCCACATCCAACTTGTAATCAGAGTACATTTTTATTTTACCAACTCCTATCTCTCGAGCTAGATTCATCCCAGATAATACCGCATCATATTCCACCATGTTTTTCCTACAGGGGAATAAGATTTTCACTGAAGAATTGATGACATCCCCCTTAGCGGTGGTGATAGTGATACATGCTCCTTTAAGCATCGGTCATCTTCTTGATATAAGCATATTTCGCGTTGGGTCATCTCGACCACAAAGTCAGCGAGGATCTGGGCCTTAATAGCCTTTCGGGGTACGAATTCCAGATACATGACATTGATGTTAATTGCCATACAGATAGCCTCCGCTTTTGATCAACCTGATTCAGAACTGCCTTAAGAGGTTGATCAGTGTACACATACGCTTTACGCCCTTCAAAATAATGTTTCAGCTTAGATATCACTTTCTTTAGTGCCATCATGATTTTCTCAAGATTAGTGTATTGGGTCTCATTCGATACTAGGGAATGACTCACATAATATACCGGTCTTTGGATATCATCCTTATGGTTACTAAAGCGGCACTCAATGCAGCCTCAGAAACGGCTAAATGTATTCTCAGAGGTTCATCGCAACTTGGACTAACAATCATTGGGGGAGAACTCAAAATCTCTTCGGTCCATGCCATTTGACTTGCCTTTCTGAGTACCCTGAAGAAGGTAAGGGTCCGATCGGTGGACTTAGATATAAACCTACTTAACACAACCAACTGACATGTTAATATTTGAAATTATCTATTATTCTTCGAGGGCTGCATATCAATAAGGGCCGAACCTTCTCAGGATTGACATCTATTCCTTTCTTAGAGACATAGTACCCTAAGAATTTGCCGCTTCGGTTCCCGAAGCAACACTTATTCTGATTCAATTTTAGCTTATACTTGCGATACACTTCAAAACAACGAGACAAGTACGAAATATGATCTTCATCATTCATGGATTTAACAATTATATTATCAACATACACTTCCATAATGTGGCCTATCAAATCTCTACAGATTTTGTTTACCAGACGCTGGTATATTGATCATGCATTCTTCAAGCCGAAGGGCGTCACCATATAGCAATACAGACCATCTTCGATCATGAATGAAGATTTTTTCTGATCATTTTTAGCCAAGAAGATATGATGATATCCATAATAAGCACTCATAGTGCTCATCATTGTGCTCCCGGAAACAACATCCACCAAGCAATCAATGTGAGGCAGCGGGAACAGGTCAAATTCACATCTCTTATTGACATCGGTAAAATCGATGCACATTCTGCCTTCTAAATAACCACGGAGTTTGCAACCCATTCAACATAGTGAACCTCCCCGATAAATCCAGCATGTAAGAGTTTGTTCACTTCGGTCTGGATCACCTCGAGTTTTTCGAGAGAGTAACGCGTCCTCTTCTGCCGAACAGGCTTAGCTTCAGGTGTTGTATTGATCCGATGCTCACTGACTGATCGGTCAATTCCTGGAACATCGTCCGGGGTCCAAGCAAATATATCTACGTGGCTTCTCAGCACGTGGGTGAGTAATTCTTCAAAATAAGGTGCCAGATTCGCCCATATACGAGTAGTCTTGGTTTGATCTTCCTCAACCAAATTAATCAACTTGAATCTGATGGGTTGCATAGCTTGTCGTGGGTGGGGCTGTTTGTAAGGACCCGAAATTTAAGAAAAATAAGGGAAATAATAAATATTAAATATTAGTGTCTATATAATACGAAGATATGAGACGTAAATATATTTGATTCTAGGTAATAGAAAAGGATAATAATATATTAATCATGAAGAGTTGATAGATAATTATATTTTATAGAGTAACAAAAATGATATGGTGAATGAAATGGTATAGTTTCATACAAGTGTCAATAAAGATGATTAAGATGTTGTATAATGAAGTTAATGTGAACTACAACATATTAGAATATAAAATTAATAAATATGGTTACACGGTTGAGAGACATATAAGATAAACAATTTGATAGGTTGTTCGAAAATGTCAAGCTACGATAAAGTTATAACGTATTATTTATTAGGTGATCATGTATTCGATGAAACATTAGATATATTAGAGACTATAGGTATAAGGAAATTTAATTATACTTGATGAGATCCCCGGAACCCGATACCCCGAACATAGTCAGGACCAGGCTTGGCCGTAAAGGCCCAAACAACGTAAGCCGAACTTGAAGGCCCAAATCCAGCCCGCGTGAGTGAAGGACCCATCTAGATCATTTGACCCGATCGATCACTTATAGCGATCGGTCCCAAAGAGTGGGGGCCCAGCTTCTTACACGCGCCAGACCGATCGGTCCACATATTACAGGCATCGCTTCGGGCCACTTTTGCTCATCCCATGCAACGACAATCCTCGACAGCCTTGTCAGAGGCGTGGTCCGGGGAAGGTGTACGTGTCACCAGCGGACAGAAAGTAGCCGGCTAATAGCGCCGAGAGGTCTGGCGCCATGCAGCTCTGTGAAGCATCACCGGCGGCTGTTCCGCCTGACGTTAGCTGACCTAGCAGCAAAGGACAGGCACAAAACGACACCCTACTATACATAGTACAGTGGAAGTATAAAAAGGACACTTAGAGTGTAAAAAAAAGACCTTCTTCCGTTTTCTCTCCAGAGCTTTCGCATAAAGGAGTTGCTCTCGATTTATTTTCGATTCTCCTTTCTCTCTTTGTGGTTTAAAGAACAAACATGTCTTGTATGATCATGAACGTGCTTATTGGACCGGCTAAGGGCACTTCATTTAGCCCTTAGTCAAGTGGTTTTTTCCTCGTTTCTGAGGTTTTCCACTCTAAAATCCTCACGTCTTTTCATATTTGATTTATAATCGTTCTCCACACATAAATTAATAATAACCGAGTTCGTCTCATAACGAAAAAAAGTCGACTGTTTGCCCCCCGATTTTCGAACCACAACAATACTCATTATGATAAAGTAAATTCCAAAGTGCGAGGTCAAATTCAATCAACGGGAAGGTGAATAACACGAGATACCACTTGATTAGTAAATGTTTCGTATTAAAGCAACTTTTACTTACACGGAGTATTCTAGAATAAATTGGGGCAAACTTTAATTAATGATGAAAAGGAGGGGCCATATGGTAATATTAAAGACGTATTTTGAGTATAAATAAGAGTCTTGGGGAGAATGAGGAAAAGGAGGGGGAACACGTGTGAGGAGAGAGCGGAGAGAAATTTAATGAAGAAGTGAGATGGTTTGCGTGAGAATGGGAGGTGTGATCTCTTGGGGTGCCATTTGGCAAGTTACAATTGGGTAAAGTATAACCACATTAATTCTCCGCGGAAGTGCATCAAGTGGCCGTGGATGATCAAATTGGCCGCGGAAATAAGCTGGGAGTTTTACCGCGGAAATGAGCATATTGAGTGATGATGTCATCAAAAATTGACCCGATCTGTTTTTTTAACCATTCTTCGATTTGATTTACCCGTTCAGTTCGTTTATCTAGTGAAATACACATTTAGGAAGGATGGAAAGATTTCGATAAGTTTTCGACACCATTTTGGTAACGATGGAATTACGAGGTTAAGTATATGAACTTAATATGATAGTCAATAATTATCAATAATGTGATTATTTACAGCTAATAGTTATTTCAGGATTATGCAGTGGGTGGTGACAATGTACGAAGAAAAGGTAAGCACAGTAAATACAGTAAATTAAGGGAAGGTTCACATATAGGAATTTAAAGTAAAATCACGGTGAAAAGCTAAGAGTGTGAGAGTAAAAAAATAAAAGACTCGGGGCAAGGTGGAAACACCGAGCCCGTCACCGTGTTCATGAGCACTGTTGTGGTTCGAAAACTGGGGGTGTCAACAGTCAACCGGTTCGTTGCAAGACGAATTCGGTTATTATTTGTTTGATGTGTGGAGAAAGATTATGAATCAAATGTGAAAAGACACAAGGATTTTAGAGTGGAAAACATCGAAACCGAGAAAAAAACCACTTTGACTAAGGGCTAAAAGAAGTGCCCTTAGTCGGTTCAATAAGCAAATTAATGATCATACAAGACATGTTTGTTCTTTAAACCACAAAGAGAGAAAGGAGAATCGAAAATAAATCGAGAGCAACTCCTTTATGCGAAAGCTCTGGAGAGAAAACAGAAGAAGGTTTTTTTTTACACTCTAAGTGTCATTTTTATACTCCCACTGTACTATGTACAGTAGGGTGTCGTTTTGTGGCTGTCATTTGCTGCTAGGTCGGCTAATGTCAGGCGGAGCAGCCGCCGGAAACGGCCTCACAGAGCTGCATGGCGCTAGACCTTTCGGCGCTACTAGCCGGCTACTTTCTGGCCATTGGTGGCACGTACGCCTTCGATGGACCACACTTCTGACAGGGCTATCAAGGGTTGTCGTTGCATGGGTTGAGTGAGAATGGCCCGAAGCAACGCCTATAATATGTGGACCGATCGGTCCGGCGCGTGTGAGATGCTGGGCCCTACACATTGGGACCGATCGCCATAGATGATCGATCGGGCCACAGGATATGAAGGAGCCATTCACCCACGTGGGCTGGCTCTGGGCCTCCAAGTTCGGCTTACGTTGTTTGGGCTTCTTTGGCCATGCTTGACCCTGACTCTGTCTGGGGTACCGGGTTCCGGGATCTCATCACTAGCCCCTCGGACTCTGTCACTACCGCGGTGGTGACCGGGGTTCGATCAACCGATTGAGATCGTTTGTGTATAAGTGCCTAATCACAACGAAGGAAACCCGTACCCGAACTGGTTGTAACGGCGTCCTTGGGGACCGAACCTGCACTTAGAAATTTTATGATGTGGATTTTCAAATTTGAAATCCGTAACAGTTGATGGTAGGAACGTAATTCCAGGCTCTGCAATAGCTAACGCCTTTCCATATTCCAAAGGGGGGGGGGCAGACTGTCAGAATGCAGCCGCCTGCAGAGATGACGTGTCACCCTGTGATTGAGCAGTACGTGATATAAAAGTCATGATTTTCGCTTTGTGCAGCCATTATCACTCTTTACGACAGACTGCTCAACCTTGGACTCCTCCGGCGATTTCGCTCAACCGTTGCTCCCCTTCAAATCTTCTTCAAACTTTAAGGTAATCATCCATGGCACCCCGTAGGTCTAGGTACCCTGATATAGCTACCATAGACCTTGAAGCGTTTCGGGTCAAGTTTTCTATTCCATCCCATTATCCCATCTGGAGGGGGAAGGAAGACGTTCCATGCTTCCTTCCTACTGAGATGAACGTTCCGGCTAGCGCTATACCCGTTAGCTATGCCTCCCTTAGATCAGGCTTGCGATTTCCCCTTCATCCTTTCGTCGCGGCCTTTCTTCGGGAGATTCACTGTCTGACTTTTGCTCTTTTTCCGGGCAGTTATGTATATATTACCTCTTTTATTTATTATTACCATAAATAGAGGGTAGAGCCAACCCTTAGGCATTTTTTCAACTTGTTCCTTGTGGGATCCCGTAGGGGCAGAAGGTTGTTAGGAGTTCGCAAGCTATATTATATAGCTACCCGAACGAAGGAGTGCGCTTTCGTGGACAAGGAAGATTCCCTACATGAATGGGAATCTTGCTATGTCTGATAGACATCCCGAGGGAGGACTTGCTGAAAGTTACCTTCTTAACCACACACCCCAACATCGGGAGGTTGGACCGAAGCCGGTTCAACCCATCCCACCCTGATATTGCCAACACCTTGGCAATGATTCCTCCGCCTGAACGGCGTCTGAAAAGAATTGACATCCTTCGGGAGAAGAAGCTATTAGAGATCGGGGTAGCAGGAAGAAAGGGAGCCCCTTCCCCGAAGGGTATCTTCTCAAGTTCTGACTCCTCTGAGTCAGAAGGGTCGAGTACCACTTTGCTTGCTTTAATTCATATTTCCTGATCCTCATTATTTTCCTTTTGCAGATTCCACTGAAACAATGTATGGGAACTGACTTGCTGCAGTGGCTGCTGCTTCAAAAGCCAAGATGGAGGCCCAACTGCAATCATCAAAACCGAAGCCCAGCGCAGCAGCTGGGCCTTCACGATAATCGGGGAGTTCCAGCAGCCACAGGCCACAACCCCGATCAATGGACGAGGTGGATGAGGTTATCTATAAGAAGATACGCTCATTAGGCCTTCCTGTCATGTACAGAATCGGGAATAATTCCCCTCTGGATCTCAACGTCGTGCGGTTATTGCTGCAAGGGTCAATGCGGGTGGAAGATGTTCCCCCTAGTCCAGTTTAGGAGATAGGGCGCAGAGACCTTTAGTCTCAGCGTCAACAAGCAAGCGGGGCCCCGAAGAGGAAACCCCAAAGCAATATAAGAGGCTGCGGTCAACTTTGAACAGGCACACAATCCCGATCCCGACGAAAGGAGTCACAATCGGGGAGAAGGCAGCCCCGTCCTCGTCTAACCCCGAGGCAATTGCGGGGCTATCTAGGAGATGGTAGTCTCCGTTTTCAAGGCCCGGGGACCGAAAAGAGTCCCCCCTTCCTGGAAGGACGCCACCCTCGAAGAATACCGACACTTGGGGAAGAAAAACCTGCCAGGTATTGATGGCGTGCTGCCCGGATTGGTGTCAGCATATCTGCAGTCCCAAGCTGTGGTAAGTTATTTTCAACCAATGCTGCCCCGATCGGGCACATGTTCTTAATCCAATTTGGCTCTTGCAGGCACATAGAAGGGCCTTAGACCTTGCTTCCGCCGACCAACTCAGCCGAAGCATCTCCTCGGCATCTGAAGAGATGGAAAGTCAACTTGCCTTAGCTCAGCGGCAAGTTGAAATCAAACAGAAGGAGCTGGAAGTGGTCAGAGCCGATCGAGACCGTTTGAATGGAGAGCTGCTTGGAGCGGGTACTTAGCAGTCCTTAGCCGCTTCTAAGGCGGGAGAGGCCCAAGTAGTAGCAAACTTCGCCACGGCCCGAGTTTTGGAGTTGGAGCGTAAGATACAGCAGATATCTGACGAAAGCAACAGGCTTCTCCTGCAATCCCAGGACGAAAAGAATGCCTTGAAGGAAGAGCGGGAAGCGCTCAAAGAAGACTTGGTCAGGGTCCAAGGATCGACTGAGGGCGCGGTTCGGGAAGCCTTATTGGGGTTTGCCCGATCGCCCCTGATGTTTGCCTTAGCGGCAAACATCTACGGATCGAATGTCTCCCAATACATGGACAATATAAAGGACCAAATAGTTAGCAAGTTTGGTCTGGATCCCGAAGATGAACGTTGGGAGACGCATGACCCTTTGACCAAGGACGGAAACTTTCGCGAGATCCCCGAACTGGATGAACCCCCGTTGGAGAATGATCCTAACTATCCCCTCTTTGACCTGATGGAGAGATCGGTCAACGAGATAGTTGAGGAAATGGGGAAAAGGTGGAGGATCTCAAGGCATGGATTGCAGAGAAGTCCGGCGCTGCAGATAAGGAAGAAGGACAAATAGATTAGGATTCAAATTTCCTAGTCCTTTCTTTTCTGCATTTGTGAACTCTGTTTTGAATGAAATTTCTTCCTTTTGCACAACTTGCATTAGTTAACTCCAAGTATAAGGTCGGGGCTTAAGCCAAATATGGATCGAATGGTCTTCACCAATTAACTTTGAATCCTGCTAAGTTTAGTAAGTTAGGGAACCCCAACTATACCAGCAGATCACACTTGAATCTGTCCAATAAAATATCATGACTTTGGCGGTGTTGCCATGGTTCTCCATGAGTCCCATGACAAATTTTTAGCCTAAGCCCCTGTTCTTAAAATAGTCCCATAGCGGGCTTTGGCTTGCCATTTGACAGGTTAACTCTGTCCTGGTTTCTTGCTTATGGACTAAGTGTAATGAAGCAAGGGCTACCTCTAGGTTATGAGTGCCGATTGAAGAGGGAATTGAGTTCGTAGTGAGTTCTGGGGAGTATGCGATTTATCTAAGTACTTAGCAAGCGTTGAAGCAACTGACTCGTCACACTACTTGGGAGCCTTATGGATGATCGCTACAGTCACCAAATCAAACACGTTCAGAAAATCCAACTCCAAGACCGGTCACTCACTTAGCTAGAAATACTTTGTATTGGATCCGTTGTAACTTATTCATGCATAAGAAACGTTTTAAAGTTCAGAGTTACCAAATATGTCAAATACTTTATATAAAATAACGCCTTAAGTTAATAACATTCCAAGTTCGGGGTATCTCACTTCCATCCAGATTCTCAAGCTTATAAGCCCCAGCGCCCAGGTTCTTCATGACCCGATAGGGCCCTTCCCAATTTCTGTCCAGCTTCCCAACATTTCTCTGAACTCTCACATTCTTGAGAACGAGGTCGCCTTCTGAGAATTCCCTGGGCACAACTCGTTTGTTATGAGCTTGCTCCATTGTTCTTTGATAAGCACACATGCGCGCATAGATGGCGTTTCTATTCTCTTTAATCATCTCCAAGTCCAAGGATCTGATGGTACCCGGAGTAAGCGTCCATGGCACTCATCATGGTGCTGCCCGCCACAGCATCCACCAATCGGTCAAAATGCGGCAGTGGGAAAGGGTTCGACTCACAGCTATTGTTTACGTCGGTAAAATCCACGCACATCCTCCATTTCCCGTCTGCCTTGGAAACTACCACGGGGTTTGCGACCCACTCAGTGTAGTGAATCTCCCTTATGAAGCCCGACTGCAGTAACCTGTTCACCTCTACCCGAATGATCTTAATCTTCTCAGGAGAATAGCGTCTCCTCTTTTGCCTTATCGACTTGGTTCCAGGTTTGGTGTTGATCTGATGCTCACTTTCAGATCGGTCAATTCCAGGAACATCGTCGGGGGTCCAAGCGAAGATGTCCACATTGCTTCTCAGCAAGCGGACCAGCTCTTCTTCGAAGGTCGGGGCTAGATGTGCCCCGATGCGAGTAGTCTTGGTTGAGTCATCCTCAACCAAGTTGATAAGCTTGAAACCCACGGGTTCCATAGCTTGCCTAGTGTGCGGGGGCTCTTCGAGCAAATCCACACGTGCTCTCTTGATGGGTGCCAAGGTTCGGCACGAGCTCATGTAGCACTGTCTTGCTAATTTCTGGTTCCCCTTAGCAGAAACCACTCCATGAGTGGAGGGGAACTTGAGCATCATATGGTACGTAGAAGGGACCACCTCAAACTTACTGAGGTCGGTCCGTCCAATGATAGCGTTGTAAGCCAGATCGACTTCAACGACTATGAACTCCAGGGTCTCCGATCGGTCCCTGCCCGGTTCTCCTAGTGTGACTGGGAACAGAATTTTCCCACAAGGGATAATACTTCTCTGGTCGAACGACCATAGGGTTATATTTGCAATCGGGAGATCATGGGCAGCGGCTCCGAGCATCTCCACCACTTCAGGCTTTATCAAGTTGCATGAAGCCCCGGTGTCCACCAGAATCCTATGGACCCGTCGATCGGCGATAATTCCACTGATCATAAGAGGATCATCACATGGATCGGCAACCCCTTATCGATCGGCTGAGGTAAAGAGAAGTAAAGAGGGAACATTTCACGCTTTCGATATCCCGCTCCCAGCGCTACATCCACCTTGATGCACTTGTTGATTTTCCAAAGGAGATTCCCCAAGGTGGACGGTGGGCTCTTCACAAGGCTGGCCGAAAGGCCACTGGGGTCCAAGACCTGCTGCAAGATATCGATTTTGTCTCAGAGCTCCAACTTGATACCCCGAGCAGTTCGGTTGAACATCTCCATAAAAGAACGGAGACTCATGTTCGCCG
The DNA here is from genome assembly GCA_009725065.1 of Utricularia reniformis. Classification (NCBI taxonomy): domain Eukaryota; kingdom Viridiplantae; phylum Streptophyta; class Magnoliopsida; order Lamiales; family Lentibulariaceae; genus Utricularia; species Utricularia reniformis. The sequence continues at coordinate 228,925 of RWGZ01000122.1, forward strand.
GGATATACTTCATGTCATGTAGTTCCTGCCTGCTACGAGGCGGTCTTACATTTGGAGCGAACTGCTCCGAGAAAGCCAGGATGAATCCGCCATACGACTGTATGGATCGGGCCGTCAAGTTCTTGAACCAGGTCCGGGCATCGCCCTACAACTCTGTCTCGAAGATGCGGCCCTTCAATGAGTTAGAGGCTCGAACGGCCCCCATCCTCAGCTCGAAATCCATGACGTGATCGATCGGATTACCGTTGCCTCGAAATACCGGTAACCCTTCGGGGTTACAGTAGTATCGATTGGGGACTGGTGCCCAGATCACTTCAGAAAACTGGAGCATCAAATCTCCCAACACGGCGGAGACGCCTCCAGATTGTTGGGATGATGCCTGGGCTATATGCAGATTATGCCACCAGTCATCATCCTTGATCTGCCTGATCGGGGCATCCATGGCCCGATCAAGTAATCCAGTATTGCGCCCCTGATTAGGCCCGCAATCCCTCTGCATTCGTAGGGTTTCCAACTCCCTGGTGAGCTCGTAGATGCGCCTCTGCATCTGTTCCTGGTCCGTCTTAAGAACCGGAGTTGGAGTTCTAATTGGAGGAGGCGGAGTAGACTGGTATCTCGGCCTCCTCATTGTCACTCCACACCTGATAATCTCCTCTTCATCGGATCTCGGCGCGTCTGGGTCACTTTCATACCCTCTGTTTGCTGGAACATGGCTTGTGATAGCCGGTAGTTCTGTTCCACTCCTCTCCGACATAACTTCCAATATAACTTTCCTGACAACAGCTTCGAGGTCTTGTAAAGAGAACCTTGAAGCTGTAAGGCTGCTGGGAAGCATATCACTATCGTTCATCGAAGTTCCAGTTGCCATGCCTTTGATTATCCTATCCTGGGTAAAGACCCAAATGGGTATTAGAAACTCGTCCCCACGGACGGTGCCAAACTGTCGTGGTTCAAAAACAGGGGGTGCCAACATTCGACCGGTTCGTTGCAAGACGAACTCGGTTATAATTTATTTGATGTGTGGAGAACGGTTATAAACCAAAGGTAAAGGGACACGGCAGTTTTAGAGTGGAAAACATCAAAGATTAGGAAAAAACCACTTGACTAAGGGCTAGAGAAAATGCCCTTAGTCGGTTCAATAAACAAAGTAATAATCACAAAGACCATGTTTGTTCTTTAGACAACACATGGGAAGAATAGTATTGAAAATAAATCGATAGAAGGTTCTCTGTGAGAAAGCTTGAAGGATCATCGGAAGATCCTTTTTTTCACACCCCAAGTGTCCATTTTATACTCCCACTGTGTAAGGACCCCTCGGGGGTACGAGAGAGAGGGCACCTTAGGCGAATCCCTACATCGACTATTGACGGGGAACGATAAGAGATTAAGTATAGTAATTCGTCTTTCATTGCACGAGGCATTTTCCCTATAAAAGTGGCAAGCGGAATGTTAGAACTGGAAAGTTAGTCGTGCTCACCCCGGAGCAATTTTGGGATGGGTGACCCACTGGAAAGTGTGGGTGCTAGGGAAAAAGTAAAGCCGTGAGGACTAGGTGGGTGTCATTAGGGTCAGCCTAGTCCAAAGCGGACAATATCGTGCAAGCGGAAAGACGGGTCGTTACATTTGGTATTAGAGCAGGACCCGGGTTATAGTCGGTTTGTTGGGGCAAAACTCAGCGAGGACGTTGAGTCCATAAGGAGGGGTGAATGTATGGATCCCTAGGGGGTGCGAGAGAGAGGGCACCTTAGGCGAATCCCTACATCGGCAATAGACGGAGAATGATCAGAGATTAATTATAGTGATTCGTCTTCCATTGCACAAGGCATTTTCCCTAGCAAAGTGGCAAGCGGAATGTTAGAACTGGAAAGTTAAGCGTGCTCACCCTGTAGTAATTCAGGGATGGGTAACCCACTGGTAAGTGTGGAAGCTAGGGAAAAAGTAAAGCCGTGAGGACTAGGTGGGTGTCATTAGGGTCACCCTAGTTCAAAGCGAACAATATCGTGCAAGCGGAAAGGCGGGTGGTTACATTTGATCGGAGCAGGAACCTGGCTATAGTCGATGTAACGACCCAGAAAGGCGGCACAAATGAACTCGGACAGGATAGAATCGCATTAATTTTTGATAAAAATTTGAAATGAGGGGTAGTTTAGTAATTTAATATAAGAAGCGGGAATCTTAGAAGGAGGGATTAAAAGGTCATTTAGACAAGTCAAGAAACCTATAAATAGGAGTGGAATGGGAAAATAAGGGTCATTTTGCACAAAAAACGTGAGAAAATTCGAGAGGAATTGAAATTATCGCGGAAATTGGGGCAAAGAGAGAATTATCGCGGAAATCAGGCCAAGGAGAGAATTATCGCGAAAACCAGGGTAAAGGGAAGAATTATCGTGAAACTGAGGACTGCTGCAAATTGTCGCGATTTCTGGACCCAAGAGCAAATTATCACGATTTCTGGACCAAGAATCAAATTTTCGCGATTTTGGGATTCGTTTGGAAAATGTCGCAAAAATGGACTGAGTTGCAGAATTATCGCGAATTTCAAGGGCTCACGTGTAAATTGTCGCGGATTCGAGGGCTGTGGTGCAATTATCGCAAAAATGAATATGTATGCAAATTGTTGCGGAAATTAAGCACCGAAACGCAACTTATCGTGAATACGAAGAGCAACACCCGATTTGGCTGTAAATTGTGGACCCTAGTGCAATTCTTCGCAAATCCAAGGGTAAGGTCGCCAATTGCCGCATAATTCGATTAACTAACGAGAGTAAGTCATAGGGCTATACAACGGTATAACATGTTAATACGTATATGCAGTTAGTAGGGAACCAGGAAGCCTCAGGCGATAGGACGATCAGGTAAGCGGAGCAAACATAGTAAATTAAAAGAAGGTTCACAGTTAGGAATTTAAACAAATACTAAATCGAATCGATAGTTACGTGAATTGAGAAAAAGAAAAAGAAATCTCGGGGCGAGGTGAGAACACCAAACCCGGCATCGTGTTCATGAGCACGATCAGCCACAGGTAGGACATGTTCGAGGAAGGAGTACACGAGTTCTCTAGAACAGAATTGTGCGTACTACAAAGCCGAACGGAACCGGATAGGAACGGTGTAGCGCTCGAGTTCCTGACTGGAGAAGGGTATCATATATTCTCGTCGAGCAACCTTACAGCTAACGGTTCGTTTAGGCGAGACATGTCGTCGGGCATGTAAAAACCGATCACAGTAGAAATCAAGAAATGATAAGGAGAGGAAATATAAAAGAAAAAGAAAGGAAAAGATAAGAGATTAAGTAAGCTAAAAGTTGGAGAGAGAAAGGGATAAAATCTTGCAAATTACATATATCTTACAGAAGTCTTTTTTAATAGACTATGACCGTTTTACAGATTTTGTAGGGGGAGAACCGGAGGCTTAGGTGGCATTGGAACTGAGTTCGTCGATCGTCCACCGTACGAGTCAACCCTTTTGAGTATTTTTTGTTGTTTTAATTATCGAGTTGTACTTTGAAAAACGATGACATTTCCTCGGATTCGAATTATGTTTTGTTAAAATGTTTTGTTTTATTTCACTTGCGCATAGACATTGTTAGGGCCGGTTTACGATCGTTACAGTCGGTGTGTTGGGGCAAACCTCAGCGAGGACGCTGAGTCCATAAGGAGGGGTGAATGTAAGGACCCCTCGGGGGTGCGAGAGAGAGGGCAGCTTAGGCGAATCCCTACATCGGCTATAGACGGGAACGATCAGAGATTAAGTATAGTGATTCGTCTTCCATTGCACGAGACATTTTCCCTACAAAGTGGCAAGCGGAACGTTAGAACTGGAAGGTTAAGCATGCTCACCCTGGAGCAATTCAGGGATGGGTGACCTAGTGGGAAGTGTGGGGGCTAGGGAAAAAGTAAAACCGTGAGGATTAGGTGGGTGTCATTAGTGTCAGCCTAGTCTAAAGCGGATAATATCGTGCAAGCAGAAAGGCGGGTCGTTACACACTGTGCTTTGTACAGTAGAGTGTCGTTTTGTGCCTGTCCTTTTGCGGCTATGTTGGCTAATGTCAGGCGGAATAGCCGACGGGAATTGCATCATAGAGCTGCACGGTGCTAGACCTTTCGGCGCTACTAGCTGGCTATTCCCTGGCTATGGGAGGCTCGTACGACTTCGCCGGACCACGCTTCTGACAAGTTTGTCGAGGGTTGTCGTTGCATGGGAGGAGTATGGATGGCCCGAAGCAGGGCATGTATGGTGTGGACCGATCGATCTTGGCGCATGGGAGAAGTTCGGCCCTACATATCGGGACCGATCTTTATGAACAGTCGATCGGGCTATATGGCCTGGATGGGCCATTCACTCATGTGGGCTGGATATGGGCCTCCAAGTTTGTCTTACATTGTTTGGGCTCCTCTGATCAAGCTTGGTCCTGATCTTGTCCGAGGTACCAGGTTCCGGGGATCTCATCATCTGGGAACCTCTATATTCCTTTCTCGGATATGTCCTACCTGTAGCTGATCGTGCTTGATGAGATCCCCAGAACCTGGTACCCCAGACAGGGTCAGATCCAAGCTTAGCCTGAGAAGCCATAACATTGTAAGCCGAACTTGGAGGCCTAGAGCCAGCCCACGTGGGTGAATGGCTCATTCAGATCCTATGGCCCGATCGATCATCTATGGCGATCGGTCCCGATGTGTAGGTCCCAGCATCTCGCACGCGCCGGACCGATCGGTGCACATATTACAGGCATTGCTTCGGGCCATTCTCACTCAACCCATGCAACGACAACCCTCGACAGCCGTGTCAGAAGTGTGGTCCGGTGAAGGCGTACGAGCCACCAGTGGCCAGAAAGTAGCCGACTAGTAGCCCCGAAAGGTCCAGCGCCATGCAGCTCTGTGAGGCCGTTTCCGGCGGCTGCTCCGCCTGACATTAGCCGACGTAGCAGCAAAGGACAGGCACAAAACGACACCCTACTATACACAGTACATTGAGAGTATAAAATGGACACTTAGAGTGTAAATAAAGGACCTTCTTCGTTTTCTCTCCACAGCTTTCGCATAAAGGAGTTGCTCTCGATTTATTTTCGATTCTCCTTTCTCACTTTGTGGTCTAAAGAACAAACATGCCTTGTATGATCATTAATTTGCTTATTGAACCAACTAAGGGCACTTCTTTTAGCCCTTAGTCACATGGTTTTTTTCTCGGTTTCGAGGTTTTCCACTCTAAAATCCTTGCGTCTTTTCACCATTGATTCATAATCATTCTCCACACATCAAACATATAATAACCGAGTTCGTCATGCACCGAACCGGTCGACTGTTGACACCCCCGGTTTTCGAACCACAACAGTTTGGCGCCGTCCGTGGGGACGAGTTTTAAACCCCATTTGAGGTCTTTACCTGAGATAGGATAATCAAAGGCATGGCGACTGGAATTTCGACGAATGATAGTGACATGCTTCCTAGCAAGTGTTCCAGCTTCAACGTTCTCTTTACAGGACCTGGAAGCTGTTGTTAGGAAAGTTATACTGGAAGTTACGTCGGAGTGGAGTGGAACAGAACCACTGGCTATCACAAGCCCTGTTCCAGCCAACAGAGGGTACGAAAGCGACCCAGAAGCGCCGAGCTCCGATGAAGAGGAGATCATTAGGCGCGGAATAACAATGGGGAGGCCGAGATACCAATCTACTTCGCCTCCTCCAGTTAGAACTCCAACCCTCGTTCCTTGGACGGACCAGGAACAGATGTTGAGACGCATTGACCAGCTTACCAGGGAGTTGGAGACCCTGCGAACGCAGAGGGATTGCGGTCCTAATATGGAGCGTAATCCTGAACTATTTGATCGGGCCATGGATGCCCCGATAAGGCGGATCAAGGATGATGAATGGTGGCACAATCTGCATGTGGCCTAGGCGTCATCCCAACAATCTAGAGGCGTCTCCGCCGCACTGGGAGATTTGATACTCCCATTTTCAGAAGAGATCTGGGCGGCAGTCCCTGATCTATACAATCGTAACCCCGGAGGGTTTCCAGTATTTTGAGGCGACGGTGATCCGATCGATCATGTCACGGATTTCGAGCTGAGGATGAGGACGGTTCGGGCCTCTGACTCATTGAAGTGCCGCATCTTCGCGGCAGGGTTGCAGGGCGATGCCCGAACCTGTTCAAGAACTTGCCAGCCGGATCCATACAGTCATATGGCGGATTCGTACTGGCTTTCTAGGAGCAGTTCGCCCCAAATGTAGGATCGCCTAGTACTAGGAAAGAACTATATGACATGAAGTATATCCCGGCGATGATGAGTCTCCGTTCTTTTATGTAGAAGTTCAATCGAACTTCCCGGGGTATCAAGTTGGAGCTCCGAGACAAAATCGATATCTTGCAGCAGGTCTTAGGACCTTGTGGCCTTTTGGCCAGCCTTGTGAAGAGCCCACCATCCACCTTGGGGAAGTTCCTTCAGAAAATCAACAAGTACATCAAGGTGGATGAAGCGCTGGGAGCGGGATATCGAAAGTCTGGCGGGAATTCTGATCCCGCAGGTGACCATAGGGTATCTTACCCTAAGAGACAGCAGCGAGAAGTTGCGGCTGTGGCTGAAATGATCGCTCCTCCAAAGAAGGAGGACAATCGGGTTTATTGCGAGTTGCATCACAACTGCGATCACCCGACGCTGAAATGCCCGCTACTGCGAGCGACAGTAGCGGCAATGAACAAGGAAAAGCCCGATCATGAAGATCAGAGGGGCGAGCGGGCTGATTCTCCCCGAGCAGGCCATCAAGGTGATGCTCGTCACAGGCCAAGGGGAAGAGACAATCAGGGTCAGCCCCGACATTACAACGACCGGGCCGGAGACCAAAGATCTCCACAACCCGAACATGATAGAGGCCAGCACGGTCAAGAGAATCGTGGCCAGGGCACGGAATGAAGGAGATAGGAGGGAGCAACCAGCTCCCCCACATGCCGAAGTGGGCACCCAACCTCCCCCAACTGAGGAGCTGCCCAGGGAGAGAGAGGTCGCAAGAGATATTTATGTTATATCCGGCGGAATAAGGATTATTGAGTCGGTTAGGGACCAAAAAAGAGCAGCGCGTGAGGAGTTTCCCGAGAGATCCGAATCTGTGGCGCTGGTAAAGTACGACTCGGCTGAGCGGTCCCCAACCTTTAGGGAGAAATCATTTTTACCGCAGCCGATCGTGAAGGGGTTACCGATCCGTGTGATGTTCCCCTTATCATCACTGAAGTTATCGCCGAGCGACGGGTCAATAGGATTCTGGTGGACACCGGGGCTTCATGCAATCTGATAAAGCGTGAAGTGGCGGAGATGCTAGGAGCCGCGGCCCATGATCTCCCTATCGCCAACATAACCCTCTGGTCGATCGACCAGAGAAGTGTTATCCCGTGCGGGAAAATTCTTTTCCCAGTCACTCTAGGAGTACCGGGCATAGACCGATCGGAAACCCTGGAATTCATAGTCGTTGAAGTAGATCTGGCTTACAACGCTATTATTGGACGGACCGGCCTTAGTATGTTTTAGGCGGTCCCTTCTACGTACCATATGATGCTCAAGTTTCCCTCCACTCATGGAGTGATTTCTGTCAATGGGAACAAGAAAGTAGCAAGACAGTGCTACATGAGCTCGTACCGAACCTTGGCACCAATCAAGAGAGCTCGGGTGGATTTGCTCGAAGAGCCCCCACACCCGAGGCAAGCTATGGAACCCGTGGGGTTCAAGCTCATCAACTTGGTTGAGGATGACTCAACCAAGACTACTCGCATCGGGGCACTTCTAGGCCCGACCTTCGAAGAATAGCTGGTCCGCTTGCTGAGAAGCAATGTGGACATCTTCGCTTGAACCCCGGACGATGTGCGGGGATCGATCGATCCGAGAGTGAGCATCGGATCAACACTGAGCCCGGAACCAAGCCTATTAGGCCAAAGAGGAGACACTATTTTCCTTAGAAGATTAAATCTTCCGGATAGAGGTGAACAGGTTGCTGCGGTCGGGTTTCATCAGGGAGATTCACTACACTGAATGAGTTGCAAACCCGGTGGTGGTCTCCAAGGCAGATGGGAAGTGGAGGATGTGCGTGGATTTTACCGACGTCAACAAGAGCTGTGAGTCGGGCCCTTTCCCATTGCCACACATTGACCGATTAGTGGATGTTGTGTCTGGCAGCACCATGATGAGTACCATGGACGCTTACTCAGGGTACCATCAGATCTTCTTTGCTTTGGAAGATCAAAAGAAGTCTTCATTCATGACAGAAGACCACGATTATTGCTACGAGATTATGCCTTTCGTCTTAAAGAACGACGGAGCAACATACCAACGGCTGGTCAACATGATCTTTAGTTTGAGCTTATATTTTATGAAAGTGTATTTTGATGATATGATTGTCAAGTCCATGAATGATGAAGATCATATTCCTTATTTGTCTCGTTGTTTCAAAGTATGCCTTAAAAATAAGCTCAAACTAAATCCAAACAAGTGTTGCTTCGGGATTCGAAGTGGCAAATTCCTTGGATATTATGTTTCTGAGAAAGGCATCGAGGTTAATCAGGAGAAAGTCCAGGCAATTATTGACATACAACCTCCGAGAAACAAGCGAGAATTTCAGAGGCTAAATGGCCGATTGGCGTCGCTGAGCAGGTTTATTTCTAGGTCCACGGACCGGACTCTCCCTTTTTTCAGGACATTAAGGAAAGCCAGCCATCTTGGTTGGACCGAAGAGTGCGATCGGGCATTTTCTGATTTGAAAACTTATTTGAGATCTCCTCTTGTAATGGTGAGCCCAACGTGCCACGAACCCTTAGGGTTATATCTTGCCTTGTCAAAAGCCGCAGTCAGCGCAGCCCTGGTGACCATTGGGGATGATATTAACCGACATGTCTACTTTGTGACCCATTCCCTGGTACCAGCAGAAACCAGATACACAACCTTGGAGAAATTCATGTTGGCCTTGCAGAAAGCTATATCTCAGCTTAAGCATTATTTCGAGGGCTGAAAGGTTTATGTGTATACTGATCAGCCTTTGAAGCTAGTTTTGATTCACGCGGATTCCAATGAAAGGTTCGCCAAGTGGAAGATCAAGATCAGCTCTATGTATCTGGAATTCGTTCCCCGAAGGGCGATCAAAGCTGAAGTCCTCACGGATTTCGTGGTCGAGATGACCCGATCGCTCATATTTCTAAACCAAGAGAACGACTGGTGGGTCATTTATGTTGACGGATCAACCTTCTTAGGAAAGGGAGCGGCATCACCCTTACTACACTTCAAGGCAACGTTATCCACTCCGCGGTCAAGTTCTTGTTTTCCGGAACGAATAACGTGGTGGAATACGAGGCATTTTGTCGGGGATGACATTAGCACAAAAGATGGGACTTGCAAAAGTGCGAATGATCTCAGACTCCAAATTGGTGGTGGAGCAATTCGCAGGACAATTCGAAACATATGAGCAAACCATGAAGCTATACCATGCGAAGGTCTTGGAAATGGCAAAAAAGTTCCGTGAGTTCTCACTTGACCACGTGCCTAGAGAACAAAACAAGGTGACCGATTCGTTAGCCAGACTGG
>RWGZ01000122.1:239047-505626 GCA_009725065.1 Utricularia reniformis
AAGTACCCACCCGGGGAAGGGATGCATATGGCCCGTCGAGTCATCCAACAGCTAACGGTTGGCTTGGGCGGGACATGCACCGAGCATGTTAATCTCGGCAACAGAAAAGTTAATGAATGATGGAAATGATAAGGGTAAAAGAAGAGGGAAATAAGAAAACGGTTAATTGAATTGGTTCATGTGTGTGTGTATGATGTAACTAAGAAGTAAGAAAGATAATGTGTAGTGTGTGTGAAGTTTCCTTTAATAGATTGTGACCGCTTTACAGATTTTGTAGGTGACGCAGGTGAGATATGATAGGGATGGGAAAGGAGGTCGTCGGTTGTCCGGTGATAGAGTCCGGTCCTTCGGAGAACACTCTAAATTATGCTGTCGAACTTTAATGTTTCGTACTATGTTTTAAATTTGCTTTCGAATATTTCCGTTTTAATTATCATGTTTTAACAAAATGACTAGGCCCAAAGTCCTCTTTTAGTGCTTCGTGTTCTTCCTTCAAGGCGTTCTTTTCGTCCTGGGATTGCAAGAGAAGTCTGTTGCTTTCGTCAGATATCTCTTGTATCTGACGCTCCAACTCCAAAACACGGGCCGTAGCGGAGTTAGCAGCTGCTTGGGCCTCTCCCACCTTAGAAGCAGCTATGGATAGCTCAGTACCTGCTCCAAGCAGCTCTCCGTTCAGACGGTCCTGGTCGGCTCTAACCGATTCCAGCTCGTTCTATTTGATCTCAACTTGCAGTTGAGCTAAGACAAGTTGGTCTTCCAGATCTTCAGATGCCGAGGAGATGCTTCGGCTGAGCTGGACGGCAGAAGCGAGGTCCAAAACCCTTCTATGTGCCTGCAAGAGTCAAATTGGATTAAGAGCATATACCCGATCGGGGCAGCATGAGCTAAATACAACTTACCACAACTTGGGACTCCAGATAGGCTAGCACCAAGCTGGGAATCGCGCCATCAATACCGTGCGGGTTTTTCTTCCCCAATAGCCAGTATTCTTCAAGGGCGGCATCTTTCCATGAAGGGGGGACTCTTTTTGGTCCCCGGGCTTTCTAAATGGAGACCACCATCTCCTGGATGGCCCCCCGAATAGCCTCAGGGTTAGACGAGGACGGGGCTGATTTCTCCCCGATTGTGACCTCTTTCGTTGGGATCGGGGCTGCGGGCCTGCTCACAGTTGACCGCAGCCTTTTGTACTGCTTCGGGGCTTCCTCTTCGGGGCCCCGCTTGCTCATCGACGCGGAGACTGGAGGTCTCGGTGCCCTATCCCCTAAGTTGGATGAGGGGCGGACGTCTTCCACCCTCATTGATCCCTGCAGCAACAATCGCACGACATTAAGATCTATAGGGGAGTTATTCCCGATTCTGTACATGGCGGGAAGGCCTAATGAGTGCATCCTCTTAGAAATAACCTCATCCACCTCATCCATTGATCGGGGCTCTGGCATGTGGCTGTTGGAGCTCCCCGATGATCGTGAAGGCCTAGTTGCAGCGCTGGGCTTAGGTTTGGACGCCTACAGCTGAGCCTCCTTCTTGGCTTTTGAAGCAACAGCCACTGCAGCAAGTCGGTTCCCAGACATTGTATCAGTGGAAACTGCGAAAGGAAAATAATAAGGATCAGGAAATATGAACTAAAGAAAGCTAAGTCGTACCCGATTCTTCTTACTCGGATGAGTCAGTGCTGGAGAAGATACCCTTCGGGGCAGGGGCTCCAGTTCTTCCTGCTACCCCGATCTCCAACAGCTTCTTCTCCCGAAAGATGTCTATTCTTTTCAGACGCCGTTCGGGAGGAGGAAGCATTGCGAAGGTGTTTGCAATATCATGGTGGGATGGATTGAACCGGCTTTGGTCCAACTTCCCGATGTCAGGGTGGGTTGTTAGGAAGGTAACTTTCAACAGGTCCTCCTTCGGGATGTCTATCCAGACATAGCAAGATTCCCATTCATGAAGGGAATCATCCTTGTCTACGATAACACAGTCCTTCGTTCGGGTCGCTATATAATACAACCTGCGACCCCCTAACAACCTCCTTCCCCTACGGGATCCCACCAGGAATAGATTGAAAAAATGCCTGAGGGTTGGCTCTACCCTCTGTTTGTGGCAATAATAAATGAAGGCGATAATATAAACATAACTGCCCGGAAAAAGAGCAAAAGTTGGGCAATGAATCTCCCGAAGAACGGCCGTGACAAAAGGGTGAAGAGGAAATCGCAGGCCTGATCTTAGTGAGGCATAGCTAACGGGTATGGCGTTAGTCGAAACGTTCATCTCGGCGAGAAGGATGCAATGAATGTCATCCTTCCCCCTCCAGATGGGATAATGGGCTGGAATGGAAAATTTCACCCGAAATGTTTCGAGGTGCATTGTGGATATATAAGGATATCTAGCCCTACGAGGTGCCATGGATGGTTACCTTAGAATTTGCGAGAAGTTTGAGTTGAAGAACGGTTGAGCAAAATCGCCGAAGGATTCTAAAAACTGGAACAGTTTGTCGCAAAGTGTGATAATGGGCTGCACAGGGCGAAAATCCCGACTTTTATACATCATATTACTCAATCACGGGGTGACACGTCATCACTGTAGGCGGCTGCAGTCTGACAGTCTGTCCCCCCTTTGGAATACGGAAAGGCGTTAGCTATCACTGAGCCTAGAATTGCGCTTTTGCCCTCAACTGCTATGGATTTCAAATTTGAAAATTCACGTCATGAAATTGCTAAGTTCAGGATCAGTCCCCAAGGACGCCGTTACAACCAGTTCGGGTACAGGTTTCCGTTGCTGCGATCGGGCACTTATGCACAAACGATCTCAATCTGATGATCGAACCCCGATCACCACCACGGTCGCGACAGAGTACGATTGGCTAGTGATGAAATCCCCGGAACCCGGTACCTCGGACATGATCAGGACCAAACTTGATCAGAAGAGCCCAAAAAACGTAAGCCAAACTTGGAGGCCCAGATCCAGCCCGCGTGAGTGAATGGCCCATCCAGGCCCTGTGGCCCGATCGACCGTTCATAGCGATCGGTCCCGATAGGTAGGGCCCAACTTCTCCCACGCGCCAAGACCGATCGGTCCACATATTACAGGCCATGCTTCAGGCCATCCATGCTCCTCCCATGCAACGACAACTCTCGACAGCCTTGTCAGAAGCGTGGTCCGGCGAAGTCGTACGAGCCTTCCGTAGCCAGGAAATAGCCGGCTAGTAGCGCCGAAAGGTCTAGCGTCGTGCAGCTTTGTGAAGCCGTTCCCGGCGGCTATTCCGCCTGACATTATCCGACTTAACCGCAAAAGACAGACACAAAACGACACTCTACTGTACACAGCACAGTAGAAATATAAAAATGACACTTGGGGAGTGAAAAAAGGATCTTCGGATTTTCCTTCGAGCTTTCACATAGAGAACCTTCGGTCGATTTATTTTCGATACTTCTCTTTCCATTTGTTGTAAAAAATAACGAACATGACTTCTGTGATTATTACTTTGCTTATTGAACCGACTAAGGGCATTTCCTTTATCCCTTAGTCAAGTGGTTTTTTCCTCACCTTTAAGGTTTTCCACTCTAAAACTGTCGTGTTTCTTTTCCTTTGGTTTATAATCGTTCTCCACGCATCAAATAAATTATAACCGAGTTCGTCTTACTACGAACCGATCGACTGTTGACGCCCCCGATTTTCAAACCACAAGAATGAGAGATGGTTGAAAAAAACATGAATGTCATTGGTATGCAATGGATTTACAAGACCAAAAGAAACTCTAATGGGACTGTAAACAAATTCAAAATCAAATGATATTCACAGACTAAAAGTGTAAACTACATTGAAGTTTTTGCCTATGTAGCTAGACTTAGACTCCATTAAATTGATATTGGCTTTACCTACTCAACATGTCCATCATATAGGTGTGAAAACAACAATTTTACATGGTATTCTTGAAGATAGAGTATATGTCTCTCAACCTGAAGAATATAAAGTGTACCGACTCAATAGAGTTCTATATGACTTAAAACAAGCCTATAGGACGTGGAACGAAATAATGAATGATTCATTATTGAACATTGGTTTTAAAAAATGCAATTCATATTATTCTTACTTCGACTCCACCGCCAATACATATCATTCTAACTTGGAGAAAAGAATTTTCATTTTTCACTTTTTTGTTTATAGCCTAAAAGTAACGAATATATTATTTTCCAAATCTCATTCTCTTTCTTGTAGTATAAAATGATAATTTTACCCATAAATTACAAGTTTTTTGTCTTATCCATCCACAACCAATATTTTCATTCCGGATGAGGGTACCGTTTCGGTTCGAACCGATATGACCGGTATGGCCGATACTAATTTTTTTATCTAAAAAAATAAATTACTTTTTTTTTCCTGATCGACCCGAAAAAATCCGGGTTCCGACTCGGGTTGGTATAATGGCCGGGTCAGTACCAAGCGGTACCAATCAAAATAACGGTGCCGGGTTGATATAATGGCCGGTATGAAAACATTGTCCACAACTCCAAAAGATTCATATGTAAGTGTATCTTACAAGTATCGAAAACAACCCATACAACTAGTTAAAGAATATTTAGGGTTTTAGAATTTGCAAATGAAATACCCAGAACACTCATAGAATTTTGGATTCTCTTTTTAAAACACTTTCTCATTTTTATTTTGAAAAAAAGATATATTCAAAATTTATGCAGAAGCATAAGGTTATTGCCTTCTTGGCCAACAACTAGACGTAGTAGAACGTTTCCTGGTCAACAAACATAAGCACTTGAAGGATAAGAGGAATTCCTGCAGGAAAGTGTTAATCGCCGTAGCCAAATGTAGTAGCTAGGGTTGTCCACTATTCGATAGGAACCGAATACCGAACTGCATATCGAAATTTTTTTACTGAACCTATACGAAGTATGAAAATCGGTTCGATTCCAATTTTTAACAATAAAATACATTGCAATAAAAATGTGACTAATGATATGAGATAGAATTCTAATTTTATTTTTCGTTTTATTTTACGGTTTTTAAATTTGGATCATTTTGGTGTTCGGTAATTTACCAATACCGAATTTAACCTTTTATTTTATTTAAAACTAATATTAATTATCTAATTAAATATGTTAGTATGATTAATTTGTTATTTAATTTCGGAAAATTCAAAAATTCTGTATTTACCACCGAATCGACAAAATCCGGTTTGTATTCGGGAACTAATTTTTTATTTATTTGGTATTCCGTAATTAAAATTCGGTATGATTCGGTATTTAACAAATAAACACCCCTACCGGTAGCTATGAAATTTTTAAAAATTAATTTTATTTGGTTTTCTCATAATAAAATTAGTATAATTTTTAGGGGATTTCCCAATAAATTAGGGCTCTTATGTAAATCGTTATGTTCAAAACTAGTTTATTCATGTTCCATTGTTTGAAAAAATATTTATGAACTTTGTTTGCGCGTAAAATAAAGTCTGGTAAAATTTCTTCATACAAATATATTTTTAATTATATTATTTTGTGATATTTCAATCCAAACGTATGATGTTTAGGAGCACCGAAGTGGATTTGTCAAAGTGGAAGCAGCGAATCGACAAACTAAAAATAATCAGTTTTCCGAAACCGTTTCGTAGCGTTTATAATAAAAATGAATAATATAAATAATAATGTTTAAATGTTAGAGATATCAAGTCAAGAAACACATAAATTTCGAATCTAAATTTTTCTACTTCATGTATATTTACAATCTAACAACAAAAACACAAATACAAATATTTATTAATTAAGTCTCCTATGTTTTGAGCAGTGATCTCTTGTAGCATCATGATAAATATTTTAATCAAATAAAAATTAATACATAGAATTTCATACGTTAATCTATATAAAAATAAATGTGTTTATTGTTAATATGTTTATAATAAAGTAAATTATTATCACTACATTTGTATTACCGTTAATATGATAACGAAGATACATTTAATATTCACATTATGCCATAAATAAAAAATATCTTTGATGTTCATTGGATTCAACTAAAGTTGAAAATTCAGTTAAAAGGTTATGTAGTGATCTTTGAGTTAATGGTTTATGAGAAAAATTAAGTAGTGTGGAAATAAATATGACAAAACTATATCTAACAAGAATAATGGTACTAATTAAGGTATGATATTATATATGAGATATATCAGATAATTTTTCCAAATATTATGAATTTATCAACAACAAAAAAATTTAAAAATATTTATTAAAATTCCAGTTGTTTCGGGTGCCGCTTCGCTCAAGAGCTTCCAGAAGCTTAGGAACTTCATAGATCCAAACTCTCTAATGACTAATCCATATAATGTTATGATTTTAATTGGATACTTATAAAATAAAACTATTAATATAATTTAATATTTAAATACATATGTACTTTTTCTAGATGAATAATTATAATAATAACTAGCACATAAATAAGGCATCAATTATTTCCATAAGTGCAATAATATAATGAACTAATTAGCATCGCCCGCCCCAAGTTTTACTCTCTCCTGCGATCCACCACCGGCCCTCCGGCATACAAAAAAAATGTGTCATAACATTCCCGGAGAAGTCAACGACCGATCAAAATTGCTACTCCTTGTGGCAGCTCTCAGTCTACAGCAATGGCGGTGGGGGAGTTAGGCTGATAGTAGAGCACCTTAACGGCTGATAATTCACAAAGCGACTCGGAGCCGAGGAACGCCGAATTCCTCTAGGCATACAATCATTCACTCCTTTCTTATGAAAAACACTCCGAAAAAATGGTTTCAAACTATTGTATTTGTCATCGAGTTTAACTCCCAACGGTTGCACCATCGTCGAAGGGGCACTAGATGGAATCGGATAATGCCGAGCCGTGACCAGAGACAGAATGAGAAGAAAGACTGTAAGAAAAAGAGAAAAAGAAGTCATCTTGGAGTTAAGACAACATGGATCAAAGGGTTAGTAATTTATATAGTGGAAGGCCCCTACAAGATTCATATATAGTTGAAATGACAAGAATACCCTGAAACTCAATAAGTCCGTGAGGGCATTGTCTGTAAAAGGGAATAAGTCCGTGAAGAAATATATTTTTGAATGGGGGAAAAGCATTTAATGTAGCTGGTCATATTAAGTTGTGGGGGGCCGGTCATGCAGTTTCAGAAAATATGTTATTTTTAAATGAAGTATACATATATTTAATAAATTATAAATATTTTTGGTTATTAATAAATAGACTGGTTCAATAATTGTGGAGGCCGATTAAATTATTCTATGCTCCAAAGACTTTTGTATAGTTATTAGAGGTCTCTCAAATGTAGAGGATAAATCGAGTAATATAATACAACTCATGCATTTGGATCAGATATTGGATTACAATATTTTGATTTGTATTGAAAGTTAATTATTCATTTCAAAATGGGATATGTGCAGATTATTTCACAATATACATTTGTACCAAATAATTTAAACAATTATATATTTTTATAAAATTAATATATTCATTTAACCTAGTAAATCTATAAGCCCATTTATTGATTAAATTGATTTTACAAGTCTTATGTCCTCAAGTATCGTTAGAGTTTTTATATTTTCAAAAAATTCTTTGATTTTCAAGAACACTATTCAATTTATATGAGAATATTGGATCAACTAATTCATTTTCATTGTTTATTGATGTGAGAACAATAAAATTATTCAGTTGATATTGTAGTTGCAAGTTTTTTCATAATATTTCATAATTGAATTCTTTTATTTTCTCTAAATCATTAGTATTTCGTAGATAAAAGTCATATGATATCCATAATATTTTCTTTATTTTTATTTTGGGTTGTAGAGAATCAATGTAGGGAAAAATGAGTACAATATTTGTGCTAATGAGATTTACACAATAATTATTATGTATATTATCTCATTTTAAACTTCAAACTTTTCTTTATATTATTTGTACACATATTCAACTAAGAATGATGATGATTTTATTAAAGTGGATTTTGGCACTTCAATCGATTATATTATGGAGTAAAATGATGTAATCAACAAATTACGTTTTCTAAATCATTAATAATATTTTGGTGTAACGTGCTTATTTTGATAAGCAACTTGATATTTACATTTATTTATTATATAATTGATATACAATTCAATATAGTAATATATATTATATTTTTCAAATGCATTCAAAATCTCTATGATCCCTTTATATATTGTTAGTACATATAGTTATAATATTAAATATTCTTCATAAGTATCAATAAATTTCTAAATAAACCTCTTAATTATTCAAATTTTTATATGTGAGATTTAAATTAATCTTAGAAAATTCCAAATATTTTGGAAGATTTAGGTTTCATTTTATTTTATTTTATTTGGATTAGTTGTGGATGCCCTTATTTTTATAGTCATCCATTACTCCGAGTTTTGCGTCTACTGGTTTTAGTCAACAATAAAATAGATTAAATTATAAATGAAGATGATAAACTTTTAGGTGGAAATATAAAGACATATATAAAACCCCAAAATTAATGTTCTCTTGACAAATCTATTTGATGCCTCATGGATATTGAATCGGGATTATGGCCGAATACTATGTGGTAAAAACTAAATACCAATGAATCCATACTGAATTTTGAAAATCGATTCAATTTTTTTTTATTCATTAATCATAATATTGAATTTAGCATTTTATTTAATTTATTAACTAATAATTCTTTTATAATATAATTAAATTTAAATTATAATTTATTTTTAATTTAATTTAATTTTGGACATACAAAAACTCAGTAGCAAATCTTATGACTTTATCGGTATTCAGTTTTTAGAATCAGTCGGGTTTTTTATTACGGAATCAACACTCGTAGTCGTAAAATAAATAAATTATTTACCTTGTTTTTTGAAATAGAAAATGATATTTATAACTTGATCGGGTTGGTCAAGAGGATTAGATTGAGGGGAGGGTCCCCGGAAGAAAACTAAGTCACTTTCATTCTGTCGTGATTGTTGACCTTTCCAAAGGTTGTGTCCTTGGGATGGAGACGACTACTACCACTTCTTTTCATCATGTTATAATTCTCTTTTTTTCTCTTATTTACATATAAATACAGGATTTAATGGGTCGAAAGAGAGTCTACTATAGTTCAGTTCATAACAGAAGTGAATCGACTTGAAAAACTATGTTAAATCAATTACTCATTATATCACACCCTTATAAAATAGAACATTTTATTTCAATAACCGATGTGAGATAATATTTTAACATCCCCTCAAGCCGAATTGGCATTGATCCGGTTCAAACTTACTTTAATATGCTCGAATAATAGATCAATGTATTTTTATCGCATAAGTTCGATGTGCTTTTCTACTAGAGATTTTTTTCTATTTAAACATGTACGGACCAACCCTAAACTCATCATGAGCTCCGATACAATGTAGAAATTCATGATTTAATGGGTCGGGGAGTGTCCTATAACCTTGCTTATAAGAGAAGTCATTAAAAGACTAGATTAAGTCAATTAATCATGATATTACACCACTTATAAATTAAAACATTTATATTTCCACAATTGACGTGGGATAATATTTCAACACCCCTTTCAAGACGAATTGTGTTTAGTCGAGTTCAGACTTGATTCAATATGCATACATTGTTTTAAGATATTATACGTAATTGATTGATATAATGGTGTTGTTTGGAAGTGCAATGCACTGCCGGTACGGTGAACGTGACCGTAGTTGTATTATATTTTAACCAAACATTATTAATAAATGTGTTCGTACTACCGCAGAAAACAACGGTGAGTTCACAGTTGGTTTAACCTTACGGCCATCAGAATACAACTTCCAAATGTCAATTTTACCATTGGTAATTATAGTTATTTTAAAAAAAAATAATTTGATCAATAATTTTTTATAGTCTATCAATTACATGTGCAAACTATAAAATATATATAACAATTTAAAAATGTTGTTTTTGATATAACAAATTTATCATAAAATAATATGAAATATAATTTTTAAGTTATACAAAATTATTTTAAAATAAAGACAAAAAAATTATTTTATGACATCACGGTCACTGTACCGTTATTTCAAAAACAGTTTTTTAATATCATGATCAGTTCACCTCACATCACAGTACATTTATCTCACCTCACCGCAATTATATTTTATAATATAATATAATATTTCATTAATCTTGAATTTTAACATGGTTATCTAGCACTATTAGGATAAAAATAATCAGCAGATAAGATAAGTATGTAAAATTAGATTGTATTGAACCAATAATTTAAAAATAATAGATTTTGGAAGTTTAGATCAAACCAAGGGTAGTTCAAATTGAAGATGAGTATTAATATAATATTGATATAAGATCAATTGACTAGCTTATTAGATTTTTAATATATATTACAAGTAATTAGTTTAGTTAGTTATTTATGATGTGATTAACTTCTCCTAAATTTAACATAGGGGAGAATATTTCATTGATTATTAGTGCCCAATTTTCATTTTTTAGTTAATAATCTATCTAATGTTCCACGCAATAAGAAAAAAATGAAGTTATATTCTACATAAAATTTGAGTATCTCTTTTTATAGAATAAAAATAAAAAAGAGTTTGAAAAAGAAAATCTAAAATTATGAGTGTCATGCATATTTCATTTTCTATATTAATAAAAAATTCTAAAACCCTAAATATTCTTACTTAGTTATGATTTGTTTCTATACTTATACTTGAATCTTCTGGAGTTGTAGACAATGTTTTTTTACATGTCGATATATCGTTGATATACCGGCCGATACGATGAAAACATGGTACCGGTATTTCGATCGGTACTATTGAGTTTCCGTGTCAGAACTCGAGTTTTTTTTATCGTCCCGGAAAAAATAAAAAATTATTTTTTTAAATACAAAATATAAAAAAATCGTATGAGGCGGTATACCGTCCTTATCGGTCATAGCGGTCCGGACTGAAACAATAACCCAAACCTGTATGAAAACACTGTTTGTGGATAGATAAGACAAAATATTTGTAATTTATAAGTAAAATGATTATTTTATAATACAAGAAAGAAAGAAAGAAAGAAATATTTAGAAAATAACATATATGTTACTTTTAGGTTATAGACAAAAAATTGGAAAATGAAAATTCTCTTTCTCCGGTAATAGAATTCAAAAGAAGTATGTTATGGTGATATGTTATTTCCATTTTTAAAAAATGTGTAAGAGTTTTAAAAATGAATAGAGAACATATTTTTAGTGTAATGCAAATCCAATTATATTAATTTTAGAAAAGTATCAACTAAAATTACAAGAAGCATTTGGACTTCAATGGGCTTTCTGGCCAAACAGGTTGATGGACTTCAGACTGTGTTTATTTATTTATTTAAATAAAATCAGATTATTTAACTTGTCACATTGTTTTAAAATTGGATATATACCGGACAAGATTAGTGTATCATCATACCGAATCTATACTATCCGACATCGATTCTTAAATTTTTTACATTCTCCCGTGTCGGACTCCCCGACTCGCTCCGACACTTGACACAAAACGACGTCGTTTTGATTTCTATCTTAATTCGATTTTTTTCTTCATCGGAAATATATCTTATTTGCTTTCACGACTTTTTATATTGTCGATCTACTTGCAAATTATTTGTGCAAGCGATGATGGACCGAAAAGTGGTTACTTTTGGTGAGATAGTAGAATCGACGAACGATATTAATTTTTTATAAGTTAAATCTTCTTATATAATAAACTGATAAATATTTGTAGTTTTAAACTTGGAGTATATGCAATTTTTTACAAATTATAACAATTATTTTTTTTATTTTTTTTATTTAATAATTCGAGTCGAGTCGAAAATCCGACTCTTACACTCTTTCCGAGTCGTGTCGAGTCAGTGCCGCATAGAATCTATATTGAATCATTGATATATCATATTTATATTTAAATAATAATATAAATTAAATTATTAGCGTATACAAAATACATAATTTTTTAACTAATTCTCAATTTATTTTATTCTTATTTCGAAAAAATAAGAATAAAAAAGATTGACAACTAATCTTTGGGAAGGCAAACTCCACTCATAGTAAGGGCACAAGTGCACGATAGATATATGAACTTATAACTTTTTTTTTAAATCAAATAAGTTAGATTGGATTCACTTAAAATTCGTATTGATCGATATATTATTTAAATACGTATTAAACTGGTATGTCCAAAATTTCTAATATACCAAAAAGTTTAAGAGTGGTTACATCAACAAGCAAAGGCAAATTTGATATAGACACTTGAAGAAAATAGCCTC
Organism: Utricularia reniformis; assembly: GCA_009725065.1. Taxonomy (NCBI): domain Eukaryota; kingdom Viridiplantae; phylum Streptophyta; class Magnoliopsida; order Lamiales; family Lentibulariaceae; genus Utricularia; species Utricularia reniformis. The sequence continues at coordinate 251,342 of RWGZ01000122.1, forward strand.
ACCATTTAATGTAAGTATGATCGCGATGCTGTCTAGCCTTAGACATTAAATTCCTGATTCGATCGTGAAATTCATTGTCTAAAATAAAATCACATTTAAACCACGAGTTAGTACGATTATCATATACATTTCGTATATTTTAAATCATCACAATTTTTATATTTTTGTGAGTATGGATGATAAATCATATCTTCCATTAAATGTTAACGGATGTGTGTGTTACCGTGGTTATGCCTTGTTTGGAAATTAAAGATGATGCAAAAAATGAGAAAATGATCCCTTGTTATCCGTATTGTGATATTTTAGCAAATGTAGTATTTTGGTTTTTTTCGTCATTTTTAATCCCGAACATTGGATAATTCGTGACATATGAAAAATAGGTGCTCAAAGTTCATATATAGTCTCCAAAGTAAAACTGATCTCCGTAATTTACAAGCATTAGCGAAATTGGTCCCGAAGTTTTTAAGATTGGCAAATTAGATCCTTCAATTAGGTAATAGGCGTTAAATAGGTTTCTAACGGCTATCACCCGATACCGGGTTTTCAAGTCGGAACCCGAGTTTTTCCGGGTCTGACTCGCAAAAAAAAATGGTACTGACCGATATACCGGGCGGTATATCGGCCATACCAGTTCTGACAGGAACGGAATTCCGAACCGATATGATAACATGACTCCGGCAAAAACATGACCGGGTTATCGGGTCGCACCCTGGGTTTTTCGTCTCTAACCCGAAAAAATAAAATTAAAAAATTCGATTTTTATTTTAAAAATATTTTTTGGTACCGTATGTACCTGCTCGGACCGTAACAACGTCAGAGACCAAATTTGCCAAAACGATTAAATTTTGGGGACCGAATGTGCCATTATCAAAGTTCAGTGAATTCGATTGCAAATTTTACAAATTTCTTGGACCATATTATGCCACATACATACAAAATTGAAGATCGATTTTGCCAAAAGTTAGTAAGTATGAGAATTGGTTTTGTCACATTGAAACTATAGATACCTAATTTTCCACAATTACAAAAGCATAATGATCAAAATTGTCAAAACTATGAAACAATGAAAATCAAATTTAGTGAAAATCTTATTTTCAACGCATTAAATTTTCTAAATTAGTTATTTGTTAGGATTGTAGTTGGCGTGATAACCGATCACCCGATCGGCAAGGATGATCGACCGAGGGACATCCAATAGTTGAGTCACCAACATGATCGATTTGGGTACCGAGGAGGCAAAGTTAAGATTGATGTAGAATACAAGAGAGATAATGTAACATATGTTGGTGCAGATGAGGAGATAGTGGAGTTATTCCAAACATGTTGATTTGGCATTGATAGGCCAAGGGGTGGAGCTAGCGATCGACAGTGCAGAAAATGCCGATCAGTAGAACAAGAGCTTGCCTATCAATGGAGACTGTCGATCAAAAGTCGGTAGAATAAGAGCTTGTAGATCGATATAAATTGTAGATTGGGAAGTGTGTCTTCGTCAAACCCAGGTTGTGCCACGGAAAATGTGCACACAACACCAGAACATGGTGCACAATAGTAGTGATGCGAGCATGTGTTATTTGCAAGGATTTGCATAGATAAATACTCTTTGGTTGATTGACATAGTTTAGAGTCTTCTTGATCATTGTATTTTCTATTTCAATAGTGAATGACCTAATTTGATTTGTGGTTTTTTTCTAGTACTCGGATTCCACGTAAAATTTCAGTGTCACTTTAATACACTAAGTTGATGTATTTATTATACAACACTTTTAGAAGAATGGTGTACATTACAACTCTAAAAACGTGAAGGAATAAAATGAAATTTATCCTAATTTTTAGCATATGAACATAGAGTACGAAGATGCTACTCAAATTTAAAATTGTGCAAAATTTATATCCCAAAATTTAGAAATTATGTATCTAACACAAACTTTCAAAACTATTTAGAAATAATCATCAAATATACGGTAGTGGTTTTTCTAATTTTTTGTAATTTTTTCAGAACTTTAATGTTATTTTTTAGTTTACAAAAATCGAAAACATAGTTTTAATAATACATTGATTGAAGTATATACAAATACAAATACTTATCAAGTTTAATTGTATTTGTATCAAATATAAATACAAATACAAATACAAATACAAATACAAAAAACTTTAATTGATCAAATACAAATATATACTTATCAAGTTTAGAGTTAAATTTGAAGTGTTTTTTAACTTTTAACAACTTGAAATTTTTTTACAATTTTTATTGTTTGAAGTATGACATTTACATTTTTAAAAAAGTAGATATATATTAAATATCATTGTATAAACATATTTATAAGATCGCCCCATTTTCTGAAAAACCAATTCAAATGATTTTCTGGTTCAGGGCCACCGGATGTTAACAACCTAGGCACGCGCACTGCGCACATCCAGCAAAGCAGACCCCGCCAGCCACTGGTGACATCACCAATTCTGCATTCAACTGCTCGATGAATTAAATTGTACGGAAGTCAGGACAGGACCCCGGAAGAATATAACACGTAAATAAGTCACTTTTCTAAAATAATAATAATTATTATTATTGAAATTCTTTTTTTTCTCTATTCAAAATATCATCTGTATATTTTTCTTCATTTTGTAGAGTTTAGTCACTTTATGTGTCAAGAATGTGCATAAAAGTAACATCACAATGTAAAATATTTTATCAAATTTAGTATTTCATCCTTGTAATACTAAATCATACCATTCATTGGATTGTTTTCATTAAATATATGAAGTTTATAGGTTCACCCGTCACAAAACCATTTTTTTAATGTAGATCCAAAATTTAAATATGATTATATATTATATTATTTCTTTTTTTATACTAAATTGATAGCTAAAGATATTAATTCTTTTGTATAATACTCAATTTTTTTTATTCTCGCATGTGAATTTTAAAATATGATTTGGTAGACTTGCTCATATAAAGAAACAATATTTTGAGTGTTATTTGCAAGACTTTGCAATCTGTATATCAATGTAAATATATAATTACAAAAACCACCAAAATATGATTTACAATCTTGTAGAAAATTTCAACATGTTATTACCACAATTTTTTGTTGCGTAAATTTTGAAGAAGATCAAGAGTTCTCGAGACTAAACTTGCCATTTTTTCGTTAATGACCAGCCTATGTGTTAAAAAGATTGGATAAAAGTACAAAACTAAGCAATCCTTTAGGTAGATAGTATATAATCATATTCCTATAATAATGCTAAACCTAATTAAAGAACTAGGTTATTGTTCAAGAAACAAAAATATTCTAATTTATAAGATTTGTAATATTGAATTTCTACAAGTTAGGGATAAAGAGATGTCATAATGAATCACAAGTCTTTGATTGGACCAGTATATTGAAGAAGAGTGATGGCTTCATCAATCACTTAACTTTATATTAAAGGGACCAGTATATTGTAGGTAATATCAGTACATTTCAATTGAAGATTATATTTAGGGGCAACCTATGAATTTGACATTTTACTTTGTTGATACCTTTGTTTCACCTAATTTCTAAACCCTAAACCCTAAATCCTAAATTTTAAACACAAACACAATGTAAGAGGTCGGTCTAAAGAAAGTAGGTTAGTGGTTAGATGACTTTACTTTCACATCATGCATACCATTGTAGTTTATTAGTCATTTTTCCCGATGGAGTCGAACACATGTGACTTAAAACCTTAAACCCTAAATTTTAAACCTAATGTAATCACATCATGGTGGTATAGAATAGGTTTATTAAGGTGAAATATTTGACAAGAAACTCGAGCTTTTTAAAGAACCTAATGGAACCTAACATGAGTTTGTGTCAAGAGAATGATGATGGTTCACAATCTGATTATTGCAACATTAGCACTAACACTTAACCTGTGTTTTTAAACCGGTTTTTTAGATCCAACCGAAGAGCTTTAGATTTAGGTAAACCTGTAAGAATCGTTGTTCAAACATTAATGAATCGTAAATATTTTAAAATATTCTTATATTTGAATTGGACCCTATAATTACCAAGGGTTCGAACCCGCTGTTCAACTGATTTTTAAACATAACACTTAGCCATAGAGGTGAACAAAAGATCGGCCCGAACGGTTCGGGCTGGTCTTTTTCAGTCTTTCGGAATTTATAAGAGACCGGATCACGGTTCCAATTTTATATATAAACTCTATTTGTCCGGTCTTTAGGTTTTTATAATAGAGACCAACCCGAGACCAAAGACCAAGTCTTCGGTTCGATCTTGGTTAGGTTTTGATCCGATCTTTAGTCCTATATTTTTATATCAAAATATTAATTAAAAATAATATTTTACTAAATATATGATTTATAAAAATTATAAATAACAATAAAATGATCGTTTAAAAATTTGATTATTTTTGTTTTTATTATTAGTTTACTCAAATGTTTAGTAAAAAGTTCATAATTGAAAAATATTTGTTTCAATTATGTTTAAAAAAATTCAAAAATTTAAAATATGAAGTGTAATAATACTTACAAATAATTTATGTACAATTAGATTTGAATTGAAAATAATAAATAATTGAAAGTATAAATAAATTTAAAAATTTAATAAATTTATTTTTACAAGATTCAGACGTGGTCTTGGTTCCAAGCCCGTAAAATGAAGATCGAGATCAAACCATCAAAACACATACTAGTTTAGGTCTTACGAATATTGATTCCAACCCTAGATCTATTTGTAAGTTAGGTTCCAAAAGACCAACCCTAATACGAAGGGTTGGTTCTGGACCGGTTTTTTTTAGGTTCAGACCGATTAGGTTTTACGGGTTGATCTTAAAAATCACACCTCTACTTAGCCATTAAACGCTATATTGATAGTTGACATAGCCTTTTAATTGTGTAGCTCATGTAATCACTCATTAAATGAGCCTTTTTAGCGTACAAATCACATTAAATGTATATTTAATAAAATGGTCCAATAAATAAAAATAATAATATTTAAATTAGATTAAAAGTTAAAATTAAGGGAAAGAGTGACTATAAATATTATGTGTTAAAAGAATTCTCAGTGAAATTTATGTAGCCCTACCATCTTCCATCTTGTGTCCTTTCCTCACCCCACACAGATTTCCAGATCTTGAGTTGGCTGTTTCTATCTGCTTCATCTCTCTCTATAAAGAACTCCAAATTACACTATCAAATTCTCATTCTTTTCTTCTTTTTCCACAAACATGCGACAAAATAATGGTTTTTTTCCAGTATCAAAATAGGGTTCGCTTCATTTTATACAGCCGTAATTTTCTGGTGCAACATCTTCAAGATTCACACTGATTCATGCTTCGATGCTGTTAGATGGTGAGAATCTTGATGATGCTGCATCTGGAATCAACGGCTACGGATGCAGAGAAAGGTAAGTCTTATGAAAAATGGTAAGAAGAGAAGTTTTATGTTGATTTTTGTCTGTCTGCAGTGACAGATCTGCGATATTCTCTGTTGAATAAAGCTTTAAGGGTCGTCTTCTTCATTTATTTCTATTGCAGAATTGGAATCCCTCTCAAATCTCAAGGAATATACTGCAACAAAATGGCGATTATCTTGATTTAAATGTGTTTATTATCATTAATGGAAGATGATTTTGAAGTTGAAGTTGCCAGATTTGGAATATATTAACAACTACTTTACTTACCTTATTCTACAATAATGGAGTTCCATTAGATCTAATTCTTTGCCCCACATCGAATTTGCTGAGAAATTAGTACTATCTGTGCGTAATTCTTTATTTTCATCTCAGCAAGGAAAGATCAATGGAACAGTACTGCGACTAGAGAAGAACAGCCTAATAACTCTGCAAAAGGTAAGACATGGAACCAAAGACTGTTATGAGAATACAAACAACATTCATTCGGATTAGGATTAGGATTAGGATTAGGATTCCATAATAATATGATAAGAAACAAAGAATTTTAAAGATGAAAACCCCCAATTTTGGTCAAAATCATGTCAAGATAGAATAAAACTTACAACTCTATAAATAACTTCATGTTTTGGGAGGAAGAACTTGAACTTGAGAAGCCAAGCCCCTCATTAGGGGTTGAATCTATTAAGTAAACTAAACTAATATTTCTTCATATTTATACATATTCAAAGATATAATTTATCACAAATACTAATTTGATATGATATAATCTTTCTTACGATAGGTCCTCACGAACAACTTCAATATGCATTCATCCAACACATGGACACTAATTGCAAAACGATCATCTTAAATGTGTGTAGTAGTCGACACATCCATGTTCGAGAGCTTCATCTAATAATATTGAGCGCATTAACAAGTTTCCTTCGGTATGTTGTGAGCTTTCCTGTCGACCGACTAACTAATACTAACTTATCAGTATCTCGATCTCCACACTTAACATATTCATCTTCTATATATTTCAGTGGTGTTTTTCAATGACTCTTCAATTTTAAAATAATGTAATATCATGCTCTAAAGTTTGGAAATTGCAAGCAAATGACATGAAACTAATATAGTCAGTGCTATTGACCCCAAACTTGTAAAAAGTTTTAAATGTAATGTCGTTTAAGTTTAATAACCAAGATCTAAAACTATTTATATTTGACTATAAGATCCATTATTTTTGTGAGATTTGACACAATTGACACTCATTTACATAAGTTGAAAATGATACATGTTGTTTCGTAATTTGATATTTAGCCCCCGAAGATAAAAAAAATCATTCAAAATTGATCCGCATATCTGATTTTCTTGATTCATTTTTTTCGGTAATTTTTTCTCAGGTGTGTGAGACATGTTTAAATACCATTGCAGTTATCACCATTGAGACATGATAATCTCTAAGCAAATATTGACAAAAAAATCGAATTTGGTGATTTAAAAAATATTCTAATGGAATTATTATTCCTCAATATTGAATCAGACAATGTATACTAAGCCAAAATTTCTTTTCGAAAGCTTGAAATAGCTTTGAGAAACCGAGTGCAACAAACCTAGACACATTGTAGCAATACACATAGTAGCATCATAATCTCCTATGATAACGTATCGTATAAACTATCATAAATCTCGAACTATGTTGCATCTCTTTGGTTGTTCAATACACATTCACATAAATTTAAAATGCATATAGTATTCAAATATGTCTCACGTATCGAGTTTGAAATAATATCACCTACAAAAGTGAATTAAGAAATTGGGCGTAAGGATCATTAATAATTATGCATCTTCGGTGGTTAGATATCAAATTATCGAAACAACATGGGTCAATTTCAATATAATAATAGATGTTAGAGTCAATATGAACGATTTAAGATCTTTTAGGGTCAAATACACACTTTTAAAACTGAGTTATCCCTTTATAACTTTTTAAGTTTATATGTTATTTCATCGGTTTTTAAACTTTAGAGTGATAGGATTGATACTACTAAAAAGTTGTAGTTCGTGTCTTCCTTGTAATTATAGTTATTTATTTTTAAAAATAATCTATAAATAATTTGAATGCAAAAATGTGTTGAAACAAATAGCCTATATTGACTCTCTGCCAATAAACAAATATCAATATTTTCATATCGATCAGTACGACAAAAACCGAGCGGCACCGATATTTGGGATGGAATCCCGGTTTACGAAATTTTGGATCAATACAAAATTTGGAAGCGATACAAAAAATTGTTTAATATATTATAATTTAATTTATTATATATTTTTTATTAATATAATAATATAATATATAAATTATTTAATTTATTTTAATAAAAAAGAGGTTAGTTAACAAATATAGTATAAAAGAGAGCTATTTAACCAATCAATTTTCAATATAGGTTATTTGGGCAACAAAAAATTGGCAGAGAGTCATTTTGCCAATTTCCCCTAAATATCGACAAATGCATTAAAAAAATGAAACATATAAGATGGATGAAAATGATACAGTTGAATTGTTAAATATTTTAATGTGTGATATATTTTTCTTATATTTAAAAAAAATGACACTCTTAAAAATGTATATTATTACCGGAGAATTAGACAGGTAGCATGTTCTTTGTTGTGCATCTTTTTGTACCTACTAGACATAAAAAACATTATAAAACCCTCCCCCTGTCAGTAATATCATGAGACAATGCACTAAGGTTGTCTACCACTTATGTCTTTTCATGTCACATATGCAAGCCTGGTTGCTTTTTGGCCACTTTGTTTTTTATGAATAGTTTGATCTAATAGGTTATAGTTAGTTTATTTAAAATACTAGTTTATCAATATTAATGCTATGATGATGTTAATGTTATAAGTTATTCGTGTAGAAATTTAGGATTCAATGAGTCGAAAGAGTATCGGTGTAACCCAGTTCATCATAGAAAAAAGTGAATCACATTTGAAAGACTAGGTTAAACTGATTACTTACGATATCACTATCCTTATAAACTATATGATTTATATTTCTATAACTGATGTGGAACAATATTTCAACAATTCGAAGTAAGATGCATAAAAAAGGGTGATCGACACTTAAGAAATGGGTAAAGTTCAAACCCGTGTGAATATGATTGTATTCCCAAAAGCAAATTGTGATTTGTAGTTGATCTTATCTTAAAATATTTTTAATATTTTTTATCTCTCAATTGTGTTTGTTATTATTGTTATCAAGACACAAAGAATTACGAGGTTGATCTCACAATGTGTGGGCTAACGTCCTCAGGAGAGCGAAGCTCTACATGAAATAATGAGCTTGATTCTGAAAACCGAAACGAAAACGTAGAAATTACTATCACTGGAAAATTCACCGTGGATTTAGTCTCTTAGGTGCTTATTCACCACGGATTATTGCCTTAGCCAGATTTATGATCGATTTTTGTTCCACAACACTTTTCACCGCGTATGTGACCTCCAAGAGCAAATTCACTGCGGATTTCAACACATAGACATATTTCTTTGGCGTATTTTAAAGAAATCGATTAAGAACTATCTTCGATTTTTGTTCTGCAATACTATTCACCACAAATTTGACCTCCAAGAGCAAATTCACCGTGGATTTGTATTGCAATACGATTCTCCGTGATTTTTTGACTCCAACATTGTTCATGTATAAAATTTACCATGGATTTCGCCCCAATGTACAATTCACGGCGGAAATTAATCTCATGTGCAATTTACTGCGGATTTTTGGATCGTTACACGTTTCTCCGGGATTTTCAAATTTCATTATTATTCACACTCAAAATTCATTGCGGATTTTGAGTAGAGGGCAAATTCACCACGGATTTTAAGACTTGGAAGATTTTCTCAAATTCCGGCTCTGAATTTGAACTCCGTCTCTGATTCCGATGCATTTTCCAGTGTCCAGGGACATATATTAATGGAAAAATGGCGACTTGGGTCCCAAAAGTTTGGATAATTTGACAATTTTGATCCCCAAAGTTTCAGTGGCAAAAACAGTCCCCAAAGTTTTGATGATTTGGCAATTTTGGTCCCCAAAGTTGCGTATTTTCGCAAAATATGTCCCCAAAGTTTCAGTGGCAAAAACAGTCCCCAAAGTTTTGATGATTTGGCAATTTTGGTCCCCAAAGTTGCGTATTTTCGCAAAATATGTCCCCAAAGTTTGCGAATTTTGGCAATTTTGGTCCCCAAATTAATTTTCGTCCGGGGACCTAATTTGCCACAATTTGCAAACTTTGAGGACGTATTTTGCGAAAATACACAACTTTGGGGACTGGTTTTGCCAAAATTCGCAAACTTTGGGGACCGGTTTTGCGTACATGAAACTTTGGGGGCTGGTTTTGCCAAAATTGAAAACTTTGGGGACCAAAATTGCCAAATTATCCAAAATTTGGGGACCAAAACTGCCTTCCGCCCATATATTAATAGATAAACAAGACTCATCAACCCACCTATGGGTCAGAAGCCAAGTTTCATACAATTCAGCCCGATTTGGCCCACTATATCCAAAAACGCTCAATTTTCACTAGGATGTCTATCGTAATGTTTCGAATTTTTCTGAATGTCTCTCACTCGACCCCTGACCTACGAAAAAAAACAATAATACACTTGACATGAATTTGTCTAAAAAATGTTTACAAGATATCCACACTACCGCGGATATCTCATGTGCAATTTACCGCAGATTTTTGGATCGTTAGACGTTTCTCTGAGATTTTCAAATTTCATTATTATTCACACTCAAAATTCACTGCATATTTTGAGTAGAATGGATTTTAAGACTTAGAAGATTTTCTCAAATTTATGCTCTGACTTTGAACTCCATCTTTGATTCTAAATCATTTTCCAGTTTACATAGACCCATATTAATAGAAAAACAAGGCTCGTCAACTCACCTATGGGTCAGCAGCCGGGGCTCATCAACTCACCTGTGGGTCGGAAGCCCAGTCTCATCCAATTCGGCCTGATTTGACCCACTTTATCCAAAAAGGTTCAATTTTCACTCGGATGTCTATCGTAATGTCTTGAATTAATCTGAATGTCTTTCACTCGACCCCTGACCTATGAAAAGAAGCAACAATGCACTTGACATGAATTTGTCTAAAAAATGCTTACAAGATATCGACACTACCACCGGATATGGTCGTAACATCTTCCGATACCAAATTACGAAAATACCCCTGACGCCATTTGAACTCGGAATTATCCGAAAATACTCGAGACAACATTAGAATCCTTCCATGTGACCTTGAAATGACTCCATCTCGAAACAATATGAAAAAATCAAAAATACAAATAATACGCGCTGGGTGGATTCTAGATCTCCAAATTATGAAAATACCCCTCAGCGTCCCTTAGACCTGAAATCGCCCAAATCCACCGAAAATACCACATAAGGTGCGCCATACGAATTCGAGGAGTCCAAATTACGAAAATACATTTGATATCACTTCGACTAAAAATACTCAATATACCTTGAGAACTTACTCAAAATACTCAATAAGAGTCCCGGGTATCCAAATTACAAAAATACCATGAGCAAAATTAGTATTATATCAAAAATATTTTATACAACTTTGTATTATTTTGTCTTGTCAGTGGGAGAATTTATCAAATACATATTATTTGAGTTGAGGATTTCAAAACTAAACAGCTATTAGTTCTATTACAAAACTATGAATTTTTAATTATTTTATTAATATATTTGATAGTTATTAGTTCTTTGTAATATAAAAATAAATAATGGCAAATTTGCATGGGAAGAAAGGACTCCAGGTCAAAGTCTATTGGAGAATGGGTGATCATAAATTTGCAAATGCAACTCTTCCAGAACCGTTGCCGATCAGAGTACAATGTTTTCGTACCGAACGATATACCGCTGGTATATCATCCGGTACGTCAAATTTCGCTAGGTATCGGTATTTTTTTTCGTTCTACTCGGTACCGGATATTAGGGCCGGTTTCCAGGTTTTTTCGGATCACACCTTAAAAAACTAATTAAATAATAATTTTTTAAAAAATAAAATAAAATTTGATACCGATCATACCGCTCATACCGATCCGGACATATACGTGATTCCGGACGGTATGAAAACATTGTCAGAGTAGTCCAACCGAGCTGTCAAAATGAGGTCACATATATAGATGGGAACCAAAATTATCAAAGATGAAATTATATTATAATAAATATATAAACAAAAATTGAAATATTGATTAATTTTATAAAGTTGCATCTATTTAAATTTGCTGTCATTGACCTTATATTAACCTATGTGGCACCGACCGACTCGGTGCGACTCGACTCGACTTGACAAGAGTATAAGAGTCAAATTTTTGACTCTACTCGAATTATTAAATAAAATAATATTAAATAAAAACAAATTAAAAAAGTAATTGTTAGAATTTGTATAAAGTTGCATAAACTCCAAGTTTAAAACTATAAATATTTATCAATTTATTATATAAGAATATTTAACTTATAAAAAATGAATATCGTTCGTCGGTTCTGCCATCTCCCAAAAAACAACCACTTTTCGGTCCATCATCGCTTGCACGAAAAATTCACAAGTAGATCGACAACATAAGAAAGTTGTGAAAGCACATAAGATATGTTTTCGATGAAGAAAAAAATCAAATTAAGGAAGAAATCAAAACGACGTCGTTTTATGTTAAGTGTCCGACTCGGTCCAACACGGGAAAATGTGAAAAATTGAAGAGTCGGTGCCGCAGAGATATTAATCACTTTGCAAGGTTCATTTTTCTGTTTCCACGTATCCTATGTTGGAGAACCTAGAAGAGAGTAATCTCGATTAGGGCTATTACACAAACCGAACAGTTCGTAAAGAATATGTATTCAGCTCGTATGTGATTGTGTTCGCTCTTTCGAATAAAAATATAAACATTGTTCGAACATTATTTTTTGTTTGTTTATAATTTGAACGAACACGAATACTTTCGTGAACAAATTCGAACGTTCGTGAACAAATATATTATTTTAATTAATTTTTATATTAATATATATGATAATATTTAAGTTTAAAAATATTTACAAAACTTTTTTATTTTATTAGTGAGGTAATCTTCTTTTTTGTTTTATGAAATATAATTGTTTGATTATATTTTCAATACATTTATTTTTTTGTGATTTTATTTGTAAAATAACAAAATTAGATTTTTTTGGTAAAGTTCGTACAAATATGTTCAAACAAATCGTACGAACAATGTTCAAAGAAACTATTTGAACGAACATGAACACGACTAGTTCGATTAGTTCAGATCGAATAAGAGCCATTATCCCAATAAAATTGGTAAAGTGATGACTAGGGATGTTTTGTGTTTATATGCATAATACATATATGCTCCTCAATTTATCTTATACTATATCTAAAAATAATGTGACAACATGTACATTTGATTCTAGGGGTAAATAAGTTAGAAATCTACTAAACTTATAAACATTTAGTTTTCATCAAAAATCGCAATTTTAACACTAAAAAAATATTGCTCCATAATTCAATATACATGTTGATTTTTTCAAAACAACCCATAGCCTTATTTTTGTGCATAGTTTTGACAAACAACTCCTTTTGAATCTTTAAAATGCAATAACAGAAGTCCCTTTTGAATATTTTATATGGTAATTTCCACATCTACTAAATTAAAAGGCTTTCTCTGGATTACAAATAAAAGCAATACAAGTTAGAAGAATATCTTCTTTCATTCATAACAAAGAAGATGATCAAATCATCTGTAGATGAAGATCTGCAGCCTGCTGAGCAAGCTCAACGACCATAGCCTCGTCGAAGAACTTGTTGATGCTGACATCTTCAGACATTCCCTGAAACATAAAATGCTTGATAAATTCGGGAATGTAACCTGCAGCAAGAGAATGCAAGAATCACGCACCTTGCGACGTCTAGTCTTCACCATGAACTCACGTGCAAGATGTTGGACTGGAGCTGGCTCGAGAGGACGTAAGACTATGCTTTTGTCTAGAGGATCTCCGGGGACAATGGCCCAGTGGTCAAATACGGACAAGCAAAACGCTTGACCTTGTGTGTGATACCGTAAGTCTGTTTCGAAACCAAATGACTCTATAACAGGCAAGAATGCCTACAAGGCAAAAACAAGGATATTGATGTTTATGACAATCATCATATGTAAAACCATTATACCATGACATAACAAATAAAATCGCAAGAAAGAAACGTTCGTACCTTCACAATGTATGCTGGCGTCCCAGGCTGAGGAACATCTGCGGTGACGTGACCACGTCTGCGAGATAGCACTGTATATATGGCAGAAACACAATCCATTGGAGTTTGTATCTGAAAATAGTAATTTAAAGAATTAAAAGGTATTAATTCTCGCACATTCAGTAGTAAAGTTCCATGAAAGAATTAGGGACTTGCAAATTAATTTAAGGTAAAAAACTTGTGCAGTACAGAAAACATGCCTCTACATAGTAAACTGGTTCCATAAGCCTGGGAGTCGCCATGAGAAAAGCTGAATAGGCTACACGCCGAGCAGTGGGAATTATCTGACCAGTTCCACGATGGAGTGGCTCAGGAGCAATTTTTGCATCAACTATCTTGAATTTTACATTTCGTATCGGTTCATCACAAAGGGGGCCTTCACGAGCACCCCACTGAAAACTGCAAACAGCATCAAATTTAAGGTATTATGATAAATAAAAGATGTATCAACCCAAGAATTACCCTTGAACGATAGAGTCCTTGACTGCATTAAGTAAACCCTTATCAACTTCACTCGATAATGTGTCATCTAGCAATATATTGGGTCCCTGGATGTATAGAAACATATCACTACTGAACATTTGAAAGAAATAAGCAAGACAAGAACAGTGCAAATTTTAAAAGAAAAATGTATTATTTAAACAACTCACCTGCTTATCAGGCCCAAATGCCCAAATGGAACGTGCAGCAAGCAAATCCCAGTCATACTTGGTCTGGAAAAAATCACCAAGCTTTTTCCTTGGCCAATCAATGCTTACCACACCATTCTCAATATCTTCAGCAAGCCCCCTTTCCAGTGGTTCTGCAATCTAGAAAATGAAAAGAATTTTTCACTATAACTAACAAAAATCAAAATATGATTAATTCATTACCATTGTAATTTTGTTTTTCTTGTTCGGAGTTTCAGCAAAGCATTTCATTGATGAAGATTCCACAACTGTTTCGCAGAATGAGACTACAGGATCCGCTACCTAAAAAAACAAAACAACAATTAGCATCGTGTTCATGTTCCAACCATAAAATTAAGAAAAAATATAGGAATAAAAGCATTCCGCACCTTGACTTCCACTTCTGAATAAAGTTCCCTAAGATCCTTCATTATAGAATCCAGGTAGAGTTCCCCAGTACCTAAAATAGTGTGTTCGCCAGATTCCTCAACTTTTGTGATCGCTAATGGATAACTCTTGCTAATCTTCCGGAGACCCTCAACCATTTTTGGCAGCTCACTAGGATTCAATGGTTCGGTAGCAGTTTTCACCACAGGAAGGGTGTTGAACTGGAGTGGCCGGAATATATACACATCTTCATCATACTCCACATTGCAAATTGTTGCTGTTTTCATAATAGAAGCATCCACACCTTCAATGAGAACCCACGAACCAGGAGGAGCCTTACTAATGGGAATTCGATACCGAGCCTGATAGACCCATAATTTTGTCACTTCTTTAACTGTCATGTCCTCTTCATCATCTGGTGAATAGCCTTCTCCAAGCACACGTACTGCTTGACCTGTCATAATTTCTCCACTATAGACCCTACCGAAGGCATCAAAGACGCTACAATCAGATTTAGGATATAATTTTGTTATATTGACCATTAAAGGACCGGATGCATTACAGCCTTCCATTGCTTCATAGACTGTTGAATCCCTTGGACCAGTATATATGTGCTCAACCTTACCCGGTGCAGCTTCTTTAGCTGACGGAATATGCTGAACCAACATGTCTGTAAATCCTGTTGCACTACCAAAAACTGAGCTACATGCTAACCTTAAGAGCGGCCTAACATTTAGCCGATAGGCTGCATTACTCAGTGTCACACCAAGCTCAGCAAGAGTGGATTCCACACTTCTTTTGTGCTCTCCAATCACTTGGCTATATATCTTATAAAGTGGTTCAAGGATAAACTGAACAAATGAACGCTCTGTTACACTGGAAGGTTGTTTCTTTTTGAAAGTCCTGGTATCCGCATCAAAGTAGTAATCGCCCCAAAGTCGTGATGCAAACTTATTAGCATCAAAGGGAATGCCATGCAATTTCACGTATAGCTTCGCAAATGACTGTAAGGTGAATGACCATCCAGCAGTTGCACTAGCAAAACAAACATTGCCATTTGCGGGATCAACAAGCTGAACATTACCAGCAGTTGAAGATGCAGCAGTAATATGATTGTTGATGACTTCAATTGTATGCTTTAGCTTATGGTATGCTTCCTTTGGTGGCAACTTGAGCTCTGTGATTAACCGGTCAACCTATAGTACAATATTTTTTAACAAATAAAGCAGTAAATAGATCTCCAGGGACATAAAAATAGAAAAGAAAAACTGCAGAACCGAATTTATTTCAAGCAATTACCTTGTTTATCACTAAAACAATGGGGATGCGCTCTTGGATAGCATGGCGTATTGCTCTGTCTGTGTTCACCTACAAACAACAAGGGGCTTACATAGTAAAACAAGAACGTGTAATAATAAAATTAAGAGTTATCCGTTACAAATTAATGTCATAAAAAAACTGAAATAAATGTTCATCAAATTAAAATCCAGAAAAATGAATATTCATGTAAGATGTACCATGAATCCTTCTGCTGCATCTACAACCAAAACTGCACCATCAGAAAGCCTCAGTGCAGCACTCATCTCATCAGAAAAGTTAACATGACCAGGTGTATCCATAATGTTGCAAAGGTATGATTTTGAATTGCTATCTTCAAGGACAAGTGACATAGGAATTGACTTTATTGATATCCTTCTCTCCTGTTCATCTATCCTAGTATCAGTATACCTCATATGTTTCTCACTTTTCTGATCAAAAGTTGAAATATGATGAGTTTGCTCCACCAGCATGTCCATAAAGGTTGTCTTCCCATGATGCAAATGCCCAACCAGCGCAACATTCCTAACCAACGTAGGGTTTGACATCAGACCCAAAAGGAATTGTGTTGAGGCATATGTGGATGAATCCTTAACTCCCAGCTCAAACTTAAGATTTCTCACTGGTTTAATAATGGGCTGTTCTAGTGGCTGTTCATCTTCATCCATAACTAAAGTTTCAACTTCTTCTCCATAAACCTCCTCAGCAGTAGGATAGTATTTCTTATCCTCAGCCAAAACAATTTGGTTATCGATATCCACATCCTCGGAAGTGGCAAGCCAGTTATTAGGCTTTCCAGGCCCATGCTCGTCCTCAGACATGTTGTCCTCATCCTCTGTTCGATCAGGGAGGTCTTCCTCTTCTTCCTCTCTGTCACTCTCTTGGTCAGATTCAATTTCGGGCCCAATATAGTTTCCAAACTCGTCATAGAGATTATCATCCATTCTACCCTGAATGATGAAAAATACAGCATCCACTATCAGTACAGTGTTAAGGTAACTTGTAAACTATCATAAAAAATCCAGGCAAACAAATTCAGGCTCCAGTGTGCCATCAACTTAATAATGGTAATGAAGAAATAAGATAAGTGGAAACATATAAACGACAAGCACTTCCCCGAAAAATGCAGCAGCCTTAAACCCACTAACACTTTGATTCTTAGTTCGAATCCATTGCAAACACGGCTATTCAAATAATTACTTCCAGAAAGAAGCCGCAGATACCTAAAAATAAACCTAAAATAAAACAATACCTGCTGCAGCACTCTCCTTACCTTCGGCAACTTAAAAATAGAAAAAAAAACAAATACCAACGTCCTAAAAGTGCACCAAAGTAAGTTGAATAAGAATACCGCTAACTGCGCTGAGCTCCAACAGAGGCAACGACGACGGAGGTATACGCCGGGAAATGCTAGGTTTTTGCGAGGAAGAATTATCGGGCCGGGGAAATTTACTATCCGCTCTACTGAATACGAAAATAAATATGGGCCTACATTAGAAGCCCAACAAATTAAAATGGGCTTCATTTAAATTCCTCTATACGATTCTCCTCCCATGTCCCACTAACTGAGAAATGTCTCATGTCTCAAAATATTAATATTTATGCATAAAAAGTGGATTTAGACATTGCCCAACAAATCAAATCGTTAAGAACAATAAATACGGTAACCATATTTATTTTAAAATACTTTTCAATTTACAATAAATTTTTAAAAAATGATTTTATTCAATAATAATTATGTTTTCATGTATGGTCATTACGAAATTCTCTAAAAATAATCTTTCTATGTATTAACTCATACCCATTTTAGTCAATTCATCCCGTTTCAACCGAAACCATCATGAATCTAGATCGTTGGGAATTTGGCACCGAAAATCATATAAGGAGATATTGTTTCATTATCGCACACATTTCGTCAAGGATGTTATGCAAAAGATTGGAGTGATCACACACACTTCTTCTGATGATTTATCATCCTCAATAGACATAGGTTCCAAGTCTCTCTGGTGCATCAAACTTGAAGCCGTCAAAAGAACCATAGCACATAACTCTACTTCCTAATCCTAGTTGGAGTTAGAGGTGAGCAATCGATATCAAATACCAAATACTAAACCAAATCAAATTTTAAAATATCGAATATTAAATTATCAATAAAATCTAATACCGACTTCAATCCAATATTTTTTGGTATTGAAACCGAAATACCAAAATAATTTCGGTATTTTGTTATTGGTACCAAAATTAAAACACCTAAAAAATAATCAATAGCATGTCATGTATGTCTTAAATCAAGTACATATAAAAATATATTAAAAGACAATAATTTGGTGATTGATCACATTGTTGTATCCATATAATAAAACAATATTCAATTCTTCAAATTTATACTCCAATATAAATATAGAATATTATAAAATAAATGAGAAATTAATTGTTTATTCATGTGGAATCTAAATTATCATTCTCAAATTTATCTTACTCATATTGATCTTCATCAATATCATAAGAATGTAGTCTACGAAACCAATCTTGGGTGCATATAAATGTCTATGCACTTTTCGAACTTAAAAAACTTATATAAGAATCAAGGACACGTCCACCTATTAGATATTAAAATATCAAACATATATAATATCGTACCACCAAAATAACCATTAAATAAAAAAAAACTTAAAATATCTTTCATTGATAATTGCAAATACAAAAGAAACTGTTTAGATCGACAAGACGATAATATCACAAGTCAATTGGAGAAGTATGAGAAACTTCATTCTAATGACAATGACATCCAATATATCAAGATATAAAAATTTGATATAAATAATTGAATGACTCATGATCAATTAAAAATTTTAAAATATATAAATATTTTATAAATTAATTTGGTAATTCGGTATATACCGAATTTTTCTTCTTTTTATCGAATACCAAACCAAATTTCATAAAAATAAATATCAAACCGAATACCAAATATCGAATATCAAATACCGAAATAACAAAATTTCGATATGTTATTCAAGATTCCAATTTTTTTGCTCACCCCTAGTTGGAGTTGATGCTTTTCATTTAGGGACCACTAGTCCCTCCAAGCCAAATTAATCCCAAGTTTACGATGTTTGTTCCATCTACGGTATATCTCTAGTTGTCGGTTGTTCCACATCGTTTATCGATTCTTATGTTTGAATGTTGACTAGTTTTGTATAATATAAATTGTTTACATTGTACTAGTTTTTAACATGAAAACGAACATTTTAAAAATTATACATCCATTTCCTCGTATTCTTTTGCGGTCTGCCGATCAAAATCTTCTCCCTACTCGCATCATGATATGCCGCCAAGTTAGATCAACCCAATCTTTTTTCTGGACCCAAAATCATTCAAAAATGTTTCGGAGTACTAATTCCACGGAACATCCAACGTCATTTCTCTACCAATGAGATTCCCCTCTACTCTTTCGTAAGTACTGTGAAATACAATGAATGAAAATATGATATGTTAAGTTTCTGGAGTCTGGTAAATTTATATGAGGAGTGTGCATGGATATGATATATAAAGGGAAGAGACCACCCGTAAAAGATTTGAACAAATCATTTATTATGGTCCACAAATGGAAGAGACCACTCATAATCGATCTGAACAGTTCGTGAACAATATGTGTTTAACTCGTATGTAATCGTGTTCGTTCGTTCGAATAAAAATATGAACATTGTTCGAACATTATTTTTTGTTCGTTTATAATTTTAACGAACACGAACATTTTCATGAACAAATTCGAACGTTCGTGAACAAATATATTATTTAAATTAATATTTATCTAGGTTTAAAACCGCTCGGCTAGCCACAGTCCAACCGGGTTGGGCCGTGGGCCAGCCAAAAAACGTCCCGGTTCATTCTAAAGTAATTTATATCTTTTTCATTTTTATTTACCGAGTTCATATCTTTCTTTCATGTGTTGTCGGGAGGAATTGGATCACTTCAATCTCAAAATAATCGACTGTCACTTCACAGCAAGCAAATATTGGGGATTCAATGGTGTAATGTTAAGAGGTTCAAGGGTATGTTGGGATTCGCGAAGAACATCACATTACTCAGTTATGGTTTGAGGTTTCTGACAAAATATCCGGTTTTAATTTACTAATTTAGAACAAAATATTTTATTTATGATTTTAATTTTAAAAAACAAGATTAGGACCACCGGCCGTTCAGCCGACAACCGGACCAGTTCGACCTTAACCGATAAGAAAACGGTTTAGACAACATATATGGTTTTAAAACCTATATATTTAAACTAATAGATTATTATAGTATGTAAGTTTAAAAAATTAACAAAACTTTTATATTGCTAGTGAGGTAGTCTTATTCTTTGCTTCGTGAAAGATAATTGTTTGATTATTTATTGGGTATATTTATTTTTTTGTGATTTTGTTTGTTAGACAACAAAATTTGATTTTTTTGGTAAAGTTCGCACAAATAGTACCTACGTTGCACGGGTACGGGATACGGGTGCTGAGGTGCGGGGTACGGGGGTACGAGGTACGAGGTACGGTGATTTTAGAAGTATTCGATTTAGGATGCGTTAAATTCAACATAATAAAATAATCAATATAAATATTTTAAATTTTTAAAATACACAAATCGGTAAAAAGTAAAGAGTTTTAAAATAATTTACCAATGAAATATGAAATTATTAATTCACATTTGTTAGCTTCTTATTCTCATCACCTTCCAATCACATGTACAGTTCTTTTTCATACCTATAAGAATTTCCGCGTAGCTTCTTATCATCCCACTCTCATTAATCATAACTTTTTACAAAAAATGTGTGTGGGTGCGTGAATCTGTGCACCCAAGCACCTAACATGCACCCGGTGCGTGAAATTTTCAAATTTCAAGCACCCGTGCAACATAGAATAGTACAAACATGTTCAAACAAATCGTACGAACAATGTTCGAACAAACTATTCGAACGAACATAAACATTTACTTAATAATTTGAACAATGTTCGAACATATTTTCACGTTCAAATAAAATATGAACGAACATTAACACGTTCGAATAAAAATATAAACGAATATGAACACAACGAGTTCGGTTAGTTCGAATCGAATAACAACCTTAGTCCACATTCTCTTTTATAAACCAACCCGAACAACATATTACTTATGATGTAGAATATTTTCATTATTTCAACAAAACATTGTAACAACCATTGTCTTCATGTACAAGTTTGGTTCGATATATCTAATGTTTGTCTATATTTATCCCTCTTCTTGCATATGATATATGATATGAAAACTCATCACACTGCATGTCTGAATCATGATAGTGTTTTCTATGAGTACATCATTTATCTCTTTGCTCGTTGAACCAAGTGACTCTCTCAAGTGTGGAAAGCTACGAAAATTATAAGCCATCAAAATATTGTTAGTTTGACAATGAGACAATATTCCCATAAGCTTGCCTCCAATTCTATTGTCATACTGACAATATTGTTACACCTATTAATGAACATTTTCTATGTCACTTAAAATGGGGTTTCAACAATACAACAAATTGCACATCTATAACACATGTTTAAACATTGTTAATTAAATACTTGGCTTGTGGTAATATCTTCTAATGACGACTGTCATTATCAAATGTGAGAGTTCACTTCTGTCAATTAATGTTCATTACTTGACTCATCAACCAATGGTATGCACGACTACGGCGTCGAATTTGAATCATCTACTTTTCAAATTCCTACATGATTGTTGTTATACATGAGGTATGCAAGATATTAGACATGTTTGTTCTTAATTGGACACCACATGTCATGAACACCATCAATGCTGAAAGTGCCTTTTCTAAAATGATTCCATTTTTTGCACTAGCGTCGTAAAACCAAAGTGTCTATCGACAAGAATGCAGCTCCCAAGACCATGTATTATCGGAGGGTTCAAAGTTTGAAACCAACTATAAGAACCCTCACGTTTCTCTCCACATCAATCGAATGCAAGTGCTAATATATGCCTCCAAATGTCATTTAAAATCACCACTAATAATTTGTTCTCGTATCTACAATTTTACAAGTTACAAAATAGTTGTCATTAATATTGTTTCTTAATTAAAAACAAACATCCTAGCTTTGTTGCATCAACTAAAGTAACTAGTTGACAACATTGGTGACCATCAATTCACGTTCTGAACATCCAAAGATGCCTTTGATAATCTTATTATTGACATCGATATTTGTGTCGTTGAGTGTACAGTTAACAATTGAACATTGATTACAAAACTCAACCATGTATCTTGGAAGTTTTTCATAGAAGTACACATGATTTAGCTAAAATGTGTGTGGTACATTGTGTTAAGATTTATCATAAGATACTTTAAAATCATACTTTAGTGTCCTCATCACATGTACATGTTTCTCTACAAAAATCAAATGAAATTTTAGTTATACATCAAGTATAATTGTACATAATGTAAAATTGAAAAACATTTCCCTACCAACATTTTCTAACATGAATGGAATTTTCTCTCTAACAATAAAAATGCACATGTTTTTGTGCTCAACTACTCATCTCCCAACATGCATGGGTGACAAGTATGCAGACGGTAAATATTGTGAATTTCTTAAATTTGATTGATCTCATCAAAACCTCTTAAATTAAAGTTGCAACCATATATGTCGTTGAGATAACATTGCAACACTAACAATTTCAACATGCTCACATCCACGTAGAATTGATGTTTATAATAATATGTTAGACATCTCATCTCTATCTTTGAAACTCATTCGAATACCAAAATCCGGGTTTCGGACATTATACGACACATAATTACATTTAATAGTTACTAATATTTCAATCTCAAATATGTCATGCATTTTGCGAGTGATGTAATGTGAACAATATGTTGAATTGGGATGACATTGGAATCTACTAACTATTTATCAAGCCCGAATACCCATCAAAAATAAATTTAATATGTTGTTAATTTATTATTAGATGAAAAAAAAACAAATAAAATTATAATTCGTATTTTAAATATTTAAAAAACCCAAAATGGATTCATGAGCGATTTGGATTGTGGTATGAGAATTAATAATATTGGTTAAAACATAGAAATGAAGAGATAAATAATGGTAATTAAGATGATGTGAATAATGACAGAGATAGAGTGATTGACGATTACGTCACCTGGGCGGGGTGACAGAGGCATCGATCCTAGTAACGTGATCTTTAGATTACTTCAACTTGCCATAATACCAATTTCCCGTAAATAAAGCTGACCGTACGGCGTCCCCAATAAATACCCCTTTTTATTTCTTTATATAATCAATTCTATGGAATTAATTAAATACCATCATACAAATAATTCATTGATTATTTTAAACAATAATTAATATATAATACCGACTTATTGTATATTGTTGATTGATTTATCAGATTACATAGTATAAGATATAATTAATATAATAAGTGGGATTATTTTAATAAATTTTTAGTTATTTAAATAATTAATTCAGTCCATAAACAAAAACAAACACGTTTTATTAGTGTTTTAATTAGTGGTCTCCTTTTTAAATGCCACTAAAAACAAATACAGTGTTTAATGTGACATTTTTGACCGCGTAAGAAAAATCACACTATTTTATGTATTTTGTATTATCTGATTTTGGGTAAAATGATTAATTATTGAAATAATTTAATTGATATTTACCTCAAAATACAGAAAACAATTTCCAAATGGCTGTGTTTTATACAATCTTTATAATTGAATAAAATAAAATCCAAAAAGAATGTTTTTTATTACAAAGTATTGGGGGAAATCCCACTGTTCCCAATGTGATAAAATACTGTGATGTGTGTTATTACGCACACCAATGAATATTTAGTAATCTTCCAGTAGAAACTGACATACACTCAGACTTCATACTGTTCTTCTCTTAAAATACTGCAACTTTCAATAGAAAATACATCCCTACAGCTGTCTTATTCAATGTATTTTTTACTATTTCAAATACCATATTAATTTAATAATTAGATATTAATAGTTGATCAAAGTTTTAATCTTAATAAGCAGTGCTACACAAGTAGTCCATTTTTTAGAACTCAATTTATTCAATGTTCTAACTTGTGAATTCCAATACATGTATTTATATAATTAGGGATTGGATTTTAAAAAAAAACTAAACAAATAGTTGTTCAATATATTATTTATTTCAATGCATTTTATGATTTGATATTTTCTTTCTAAATTAAAGGAACCCATTTTGCCATGAAATCACAATCACCCAATTATAAAGTTTTGAAATCAAAATTATTAAATAATTTTCAGCCTAATTTAATAGTAATGAGTTTATTGGTGTTGTTTGGAAAGTAACTCTAGCGTCCGATGCGGTGAACGTAATGTAGTTGTATTTTATTTTAACCAAATATCATTAATAATTGCATCTGTGACACGGTAGAAAACAGCGGTGTATTCACAACTAATTTAACCCAACGGTCACCAAAATGCACCTGTCCAATGTTAATTTTACCCTTATAAATTATAAATTATTTTTTAAAAAAATAATTTTGATCAATAAATCTTATATTCTATCAATTACATGTTCAAACTATAAAAATATATATAACAATTTAAAAATGTAGTTTTGACATAATGAATTTATTATAAAATAATATTAAATATAATTTTTAAATTATAAACAATTATTTATAAATAAAAACAAAAAAATCATTTTATGACATCACGATCAATATATCTCTCTAAAAAATAGTTTTTTCAAATAACGTTCTCCTCAATCCAGTGCAGTATAGTCATATCACATCAGAATAATATAGTCATCTTACATCACCATTATTAACAGGATGATATTACTGGCAACTGTGGGCTGCAAGTTGAGACGACTCCCGCACAATTTTGTGCACTAAGTTAGGGAAAAAAGGATATTTTAGCAAATTTGCTTACTAACAGACATCACATATTTAGCCAATCATGTATCACCACGTCAATTCACCGTCAAATATAACGTCACGACGTTAATTTTTGGCCATCTTAATTTATTATTTTTTTGTAATAATATATTGGGTTGCGTTATTTCACTTACTGCGTCAATTATCAGGTGAGACCGGCAATCATTGTCCTACGCTGCCTCGCTCTGCCCTTACACATTCCTCCTTGTTCCCGTCTCCACCGCGCGAAAACTTCTCTGATTTGTATTCTCTACCAAATTCAGGTGATTTATGTACATTTCCCTTGTTCTTTAATATCTCTGTTTCTGTATGTTTTCTTTCTTGGCTTCAAGAACCAACAATCTGGCGTATAAAAGATTAGGGTTTGTATGTGTAGACAGACTTGAAGATTGTTGTCTTTTTACCTTAAACTCTGGTGCTTGCTACAGTGTGGTATCCGATGATTTCGTGTTCTTGTTCCCAAGATTCAACAGTGAAAGTCGAGTCTTCTTACTGTTTTACTTGTTTCAGAAGTATGGGTTTTCTTTTGTCTGAATCCCAGTTAGTTTCACTGACATTTTTTTTTATTTTCTTAGAGCTGAACCTGGTCTGGTTTTGTAAAATCTTATGGAAATGAGCAATTTGAGATCTGAGCTTCATGTTGCTCAGCAAACTCGCCGTGATAAGCTGAGAATTCAGCAGGATTCCGACCAAACGCCCAACGTTAACAACCTTTTTAATGTTTCTCCGGTTTACAGTGGTTATGTTCATAATAGTGAAGGCAGTCTGGGCTACACGGCATCGGAGATGGCGAATATTGCAGTAAACCCACGGCCTGGTGTGGTGGCGTCGGAATTCTCGAAAGAAATTACGACCAGTTTCAGCAATTCTTCAGCCGGTTGTGGCCCACAGTGCTTTAGCACATGGAAAAGTATTGGCTCTGAATGGGTAGCTAATCACAACCCACTGTTTGTCGGAGAGGGCCTGTCGTCTTCTTCAGTGAAACTGATCAATAGTACAGCTACTATGTTAGAGCAAGATCCGGTTTATTTCAAAGCTTATCAGGATTTCGGTTCTTGTCCGAATTTGCTTCAAGAATCATCTGTTTCTTTTCGAGCTAAAGCTATGGAAGAAGAGCGTATTCTTCTCCCGGGACCTTACTCCGGCCAGCTCCGTCGTCCGGGAGTACATGGGTGCCATGGATCTAGTAACCCAAACGACTATTCTTCAACTCAAGCTTTATCCCTATCCCTTTCATCGGCTCCGCCACCAAAACTTGCGGCCATGGATGTCCCCGGCGGCGATGGCGATGGTTGTTTTCTGGATTCAAGAAACATGTCTAAAAATCTTGGTACAACCAGCAAAGACATCGTTGCAGCTCACCGTAATCCTGGCCCGCTTGGTCCATTCACTGGGTACGCAATAATTCTTCGGAATTCAAAATTTCTAAGGCCAGCG
This sequence comes from Utricularia reniformis, assembly GCA_009725065.1. Lineage (NCBI taxonomy): Eukaryota > Viridiplantae > Streptophyta > Magnoliopsida > Lamiales > Lentibulariaceae > Utricularia > Utricularia reniformis. Next base: position 277,799 of record RWGZ01000122.1, read on the forward strand.
CAGCAAATTTTCGAGGATCTTTGCTTTGCCGCACGGCCTAAGGTCTTGGATGAAATTAGGGTTTCCGGTGAGGATTTCAGGATTTCTGATCAAGGTTCAGATTCAATCGGTGGTGATTGCGGCAGCGCGTCTCATGTTTTCAACGTACCAAGCGATCAAAGCCGAGATTCAAGCCTCTCGGCTGGTGCAAATTACTCGCCGGAAAATCTTCAGACGAGAGCCCGGCTTCTGTTTTTGCAAGAAGAGGTACGTTAAACTTCATCATTGTAAATTAACTCTCAGATTTGTAACCCTTATTTTTAATCAACAGGTCTCGAAGAGAAACACGCAATTCAATCAGCAGATACAGCTGGTGGTTTCCTCCTTTGAGACAGTAGCCGGGTTGAGCTCCGCCACGCCATACGTTTCTTTGGCGGTAAAATCCGTCAGCAAGCATTTCCGGTTACTTAAAAACGCCATTGCCGATCATCTCAAGAGTCTTAGAAACGCTTTGGGGCATGACTCTTGCACTCCATCCACAGGAGAAGCAGATCCCACGTTCAAATATTCTCAACGTGGCTTCTTAATGTCAAAAGGTGTTACCAATTCAAGCATTCTCGACGGCGGCAGCCACCATGTGTGGCGTCCTCAGAGAGGTTTACCTGAACGCGCCGTCGCAATTCTACGTGCTTGGCTTTTCGACCATTTTCTTCATCCGTAAGCGCTTCTTTACAGTAAAAAATCATCTGATTCGCTCTTAAATTCTTCTTCTCGTTGCAGATATCCCACGGACACAGATAAACATATGCTCGCTTCTCAAACTGGTTTAACAAGAAGTCAGGTATCAAACTTTGGATCTCTTTGCATCTTCGTTTTCAACACAGATGCAGTTAACCAGTTACATTTTTGCGTTAACCTTTTCTCCGGTTCTTTCATCATTTGATATCTGGTTACAGGTTTCTAATTGGTTCATCAATGCACGAGTTCGAATATGGAAGCCAATGGTTGAAGAGATACACATGCTGGAGACCAAAGGATTAAAGGGTGAAACAGGGCCAAAGAGCACAGCCGACACCGCACACTCAGTAAATCAAACCAGCACGAGCTTAGCACAGGGGCGGATAAACCCTTCAGAACAGCAACATGAGATGAATGGTGATGATGTTTGGAATCAAGATAAGCGATCAAGGATCGAGTATCACGCTCAGGCAGGTATCGGTGGATCGTTTATCGGGTATGGATCTGGGTCCGTTTCGTTGACACTTGGTCTTAGACAAAGCGCAGAGAACGCACAACTTGCGGTGCCGGAGAATCATCATCTCCGGCAGCACTTTGGTGGTCAGTTCATAAGGGATTTCGTGGGGTGAGTGTTGGAAAATTCTAACAAATTTGATAAGATAATTTAGGTTTCAAAATGTTGAACTTGATGTATTTTTAAACTTATTTCTTAAGTATTTTAAAATTTCATTACATTTTATAAAGAACACGATGTTTATAAACACAACAAATCTAACATTATCCTTCTGCTGGTTTGAGAAAATACACCACTCTTTCTTAACAAAAAAGGTAGGTATGTTCATAATCTTGGGTTGATGATTGTTCTTATTTGTTGGAGTTGATATGTTCATAATCTTGGGTATTCCCTTAACAAAAAGTTAGATTTTCATATGGATTTCACATTTTTATATTTTTGTAAAAATACAAGTATCTTAATTTGCTATCCAAAATTTTTAAATAAAATTTAGTTAAGCGAATTTCTTCCTTGTTTATCAGTGGAACTTGTGTGTCAAACAAAAAAGCATAAATTTAAGGTTACGAGGGAATGTACTTATAGTGGGTGAAAGCCATTAGATACATCATCAAAATAGTTTAATCGGGACCGCCAATTTTTTCTATTGGGCGACATCTCTTGGTCGGCTCCTGCATCTCTTTCGGTCGACAGCCCATGATCAGCAATTTGCACTCTTTGGTACATAGCCCCTGGTCGGCACATTACACCCATGTTCAGCACTTTGGGACAATCGTCATTCTATACACTCCCCATGACGATTGTCTTCGTGGATTCTTGAAGGTGGATGATCCGCATGACTCCTAAATTTCTTCTAATTCGTTCATATGCAATTCGTCCTAGAACTTTGGTGAATATATTTGCCAATTGATTTTCAGAGTTCATGTATTTTGATATGCTTTCTCCAAAATTTATTGTTTCTCGTAAGACATGACATATTACTTTGATATGTTTTGTTTTGCCGAAATGAGTGGGATCTTTGCTTATATCAATTGTAGTTATATTATCTAAGTACAAAATAGTGGATTGTGTCTATTTAAAGCCAATATATATCAAAATCTTTCTTAACCATGCACTGTGGTTCGAGGCAAAAGCTGTAGATATATATTATGCTTCAACTGTAGATTATGCAATCACCTCTTGCTTCTTTGTGCACCATATATTTAGGTAGAAAATGAAGTTAGGGTACTCACAGAACCAATAACTTACATAGTTCTTTTTTGAGTGGAGTATAGTTAAAACTGTACTAGACAATACTTTTGAGAAATTGTAGAACTCTCTTTGCCAACATTCAATGTTGAACTTTTGGTTTGTGCATGTATCTAGATAGGATATTTAAAGCAAAATTAATGTCTGACTTAATGTTGAACAGATAAAGTAGACTCTCAACTACTTCTATGTTATTTGTATATGTATCATCTAGGCGTGACAAGGTCAGTAGGGTCAACATCTACTGCAAGGTTGACCTCTACAAAAGTGTCCATCTCTGTAATAGGGTCGACCTCCATGAATAGGTCGGCATTTTGGAGTGTGGGGTTGTCATATGCTTCTATGAATTGTTCTCTTGCTTGATCGACACTTTTGGATGGTTCTTCATCGACATCAACATCAACATCATAAATTATAACTTCAAGATTTGGTGTCCTAGTGTGTGCATCTTCACCACCTCCACAATGAGAGTTTGAATTTTTAGCATATTGATCTTTCTAATCCTACTCATTATGCGATTCAAATATCACATCTCTATTAATGCATATGTTTTTTGATTTTGGAAACATGATGTGATATCCCTTTACTCTATAGCAATATCTTATAAACATTTTTGTTTGTTTTTTTCAATTTTTGTGTGTTTTGCGTCTAGTATAAGTTCATCACATATGTGGCCAAATACTCTAGGTGTTTTACTAACATTTTTTTTCATGTCACAATTCATAGGTTCTTTTTCATTTATTATTCTGGATGACAAAATATTCAACAGATATACATTAGTAGAGGCTGCTTCCGCCAACATTCCTTTGGTAGGTTTTTTTCAAGTATCAAACATCTCACAGTTTCAACAGTTGTTCTATTTTCCTTTTTATTAACTTCATTTTGTTCGGGATTATATGGAGTAGTATACTATGAACAATTCCTTTTGATTTATAGAAATTCTCAAGAACTCTATATATAAATTCATAACCATTGTCTTATCTTCATTTCATGATATGGTTGTATGATTGACGTTCTACCAAAGCTTTGAAATTTATAAATACTCAAATATTTCAAACTTGCACTTCAATATATACTAAATTGAGTGCTGATATTGAACGGGTTTATTTTCCATTTTGACACACACTACATGTAGAATTTTTTAATATCATTACGTTTCTTTGAAGAATCCGGAGGTTTTTTATTCCATAGTGTCCAAATCGTCTTTGTAATTTTATTGATTCCTCTATAATTGAGTAACTGATTTCTTCATATGCACAACAGTCAAGGTGAATAGGTCATTTTCAAGCATTTCCAATATAATGCATGTATTTGATTTACCAATTTCAATTTTGCATTTGAGTTCATCAAAACATGTTATGCTTCAAGAATGGTACAAACAGTACTTTATCAATTCGTAATGTTTATGAGTTTTCTTTCAACAGTACATATCTGATCCCTTCTACATATGTTATATGTCTAGTGGTTGATTTTACGGGTATCTTCTCAGTACATCTGAAGGTCTTAAACAATTGTCTATCTTTACACATGTGCTTTGATTCGCTATCCAAAATCCAACTAGAGTATGTATTAAATGTTGTCGATAAGGTTATCTTAAAATCACACATGTCACCAAAGAATGATACTTTAGTTGAGTTTGATTGATCGATCGTTGTTTTTTTTGCGAGACATATTTTCTCAATATGTCCTAGATTTTTACAGAATGTACATCGTACATCAAGTAGCCACAAGCACACTTTTGGTTGGTGGGTTGTCTTGGAGCAGTGGAGACACATTCCATTGATTTCTCTCGTCTTTGTGTAGTTTTGCGGTTGACCCATAATTTTTTGGTTATTTAGTATCATGGCAGCAGCTTCCAATGCATTTTGACTCAAAAGAGCTATTTATTTCCGTGAAGGGGTTTCGTCTTTCTCGGTCGGTCTAATTGACATTATTTTTTCCGACGATTGTAAGGAACTCATAAACTCCATGAATGAGATTTTGCTTTCTTTTATTCCTCATAATTTCATGCGTTTGTCACATTTTTCCATTGTATATAATTTTGGTTCAAATTTGTTGGGATAACTAATCATCTTTCTCTATTATTTTTTCATCTAAAAGATCTCCCCCTAAGGCTCTTATCTCGTGTGCCATCTTAATTGTCTGTCGTAATATTCATGTAGTGTTTCTTTGTTTGTCATTCTGTTGGCTTTGAAGTCCGTCATTTTGTTTCTTATATGTATTTGGTGTATTTCATCCCCTCATTCGTATAGTTCTTTTAGACGGCTGCAAATCTCTTTAGGGTGATGCAGTTGGCTATCTTATAAAACATAGAGTCAGTCACTACATCGTGAAGTATGGTTATGATTTTGTATTTTTTTATGTTGTAGTCTTATTGTAGTTTCTTTTCTGCTTATAGGGATTCCCATGGTGTTCCAACGGTTTCGCTTTGTATGACCTGTCATAGGTCTTTGGATTTGAGTCTTGATGTAAGTTTGATAGTCCATGTGAAGTCGTTTCCCCCATTCAGAAGTGAGGGAGCTTTGGCCGCTCGACTTCCTACCATTTTGTGGTGATTCCAGTTATTTTCCTTCTATGATCCATGATTGTAACTCCGATACCATGATGATTTCTTCTTTGTTTATCGGTGGAACTTTTGTGTATAACAAAAAATAGAGAAGCGACGCTAGTTCATTTAAAATGAGAAACATAAATTTAGGGTTCTAATGGAACATATTTATAGTGGGTGAAAGAGACTAGATACATCGTCAAAATAACTTAATCTGAATTGGCAATTTTTTCTTTGATCGACATCTCCTTCGGTCGGCAGCCCCTGATCGACATTTTGCACTCCTTGGTAGGCTGCTTTGGTCTTTGGGACAATCGTCATCCTTAACACAACCTAGGTCCTGAAAAAAATGAACGAAAGGAACATCTATTGAAAATAAGAAAATAGAGTATTTGTTTTTTAAATCGTTATTCTAACAAATTTGATTATCAAACTTTAATTTGATATCCGTAGTCTTCATACTTTGATCGTATGAGAAAACTAGTCTCTAATATCTCCAAACCATCGCAAAATTGGTCATCGTGTGGTAAATTAGTTCCCAAAGTTTGACAATCAAATTTGTCACACATTAAATTTTGAGAACTATTTTTATCAAAATTTACGAAATATGAAAATTAATTTTACTAAAAAATCAAAGTTTGTAACTAGTTTATCTTTAAAAAACTTTGAGAACTATATTTCCCAAAATTAATAAGAGCATTCACAACCTTATACGATCAGACAGTCGTTTCTTTCTCTCTACATCATCTCTCTCTTTCTCAACATCACCATTCTCTTTACTCAACATTAATTTCTATTTAAATAATCGATTTTCCTTTCATCACTACATTCTTATTCGAACAACGAGAAATAAAACATACAAAATCAAATTACCATAAGTAATACAATTTTTTTCTCTTTATTCAGCAATTGAAATTTAATATAATTTGAATTTTTAAAAAAATACAAAAAAATGGAAACAAAAAAAATATCATCTCTCCTCATCACATCAATGTACAGTCCATGGTTGCAGCTTGGACTTGTCACCTTTGGACCCGTCCACCGTTGTATGTGCTTTAAACATTAAAGACCGAAAGTTGTAAAATTGTTAAAGTTTTTAGGATATTATATATCATCCACCCACTACAAATTAATAAAGTAGTTTATAATTACTTCTCCATGAATTTGAATTCATTCTAACAACTAAAAGTTTATAAGTTTTCCCTACTTTTGTACAACACAAATACATTATAACACAAAGTTTATATTATTCTTAATCCATTAATAAAATCACCAAAAACCAAATGCGGCATAAATTATAAAAATTATGTCTCCCAATGGAGTGATTAAATGCGATATTGCGTAAGATATGATGAATTCAAATATTTTTATGGATTTTATAGTCCTTTGCATTTGGAACACAAGCGTTTAATATCACGCTTACTCGTGTTTCCCAAATACGATTAATAATTTTGGGAAAAAATTGACCACTTGCATTTAGCAAACGTGAGTGATCAATTTTATTTTATATACAAGTGTAAATAATGTAGATGTATATAATTTTATAGTAAATATTGTTGTGGTTCGAAAACCGGAGGTGTCAACAGTCGACCGGTTCGTTGCAAGACGAGCTCGGTTATGATTTATTTGATGTGTGGAGAACGATTATAAACCAAAGGTGAAAAGGCACAGGGATTTTAGAGTGTAAAACCTCGAAGACGAGGAAAAAACCACTTGATTAAGGGCCAAAGAAAGTGCCCTTAACCGGTTCAATAAGCAAGTAAATGATAATACAAGTCATGTTTGTTCTTCAGACAACAAAGAGGAGGAGAAGAATCGAAAATAAATCGACCAAGACTTCTCTATGCAAAAGCTCTAAGAAGAAAACGGATGAAAATCCTTTTCTCACACTCTAAGTGTCTTTTTATACTCCCACTATGATGTGTACAGTAGGGTGTCATTTTGTGTCTTTCCTTTGCGGCTAGGTCGGCTAATGACAGGCGGAACAACCGCCGGAAACGGCTTCACAGAGCTGCATGGCGCTAGGCCTTTCGACACTACTAGCCGGCTACTCTCTGGCCACTGGTGGCTCATACGCCTTCGCCGGACCAAGCTTCTGACAAGGCTGTCGAGGGTTGTCGTTGCATGGGATGAGTAAGAATGGCCCGAAGCAGCTCCTGTAATATGTGGACCGATCGCTATAAACGATCAATCGGGCCACAAGATCTGGATGGGCCATTCACTCACGTGGACTGGATGTGGGCCTCCAAGCTTGGCTTACGTTGTTTGAGATTCTCTGGCCAAACTTGGTCCTGACCCTGTCTGATGTACCGGGTTCCGGGGATCTCATCACTAGCCCCTCGGACTCTGTCGCCACCGTGGTGGTGATCAGGGTTCGATCAACAGATTGAGATCGTTTGTGCATAAGTGCCCGATCGCAACGATGGAAACCTGTACCCGAACTGGTTGTAACGGCGTCCTCGGGGACCGATCCTGCACTTAGAAATCTCATGATGTGAATTTTCAAATTTGAAATCTATAGCAGTTTAGGGTAGAAACGTAATTCTGGGCTCTGCAATAGCTAACGCTTTTCCGTATTCCAAAGGGGGACAGACTGTCAGACTGCAGCCGCCTGCAGAGATGACGTGTCACCCTGTGATTAAGCAATACGTGATATAAAAGTCGGGATTTTAGCCTTATGCAACCATTATCACACTTTGCGACATAATGCTCTAGCTTTGGAATCTTCCGGCGATTTTGCTCAACCGTTGCTCAACTTCAAATTTCTTGCAAACTTTAAGGTAACAATCCATGGCACCTCGTAGGTCTAGGTATCCTGATATAACCACAATGGACCTTGAAGCATTTCGGGTCAAGTTTTCTATTCCAGCCCATTATCCCATCTGGAGGGGGAAGGAAGATGTTCCGTGCTTCCTTCCCGCTGAGATGAACGTTCCGGCTAGCGCCATACCAGTTAGCAATGCCTCCCTTAGATCAGGTTTGCGATTTCCTCTTCACCCTTTTGTCGCGGCCGTTCTTCGGGAGATTCACTGCCCGACTTTTGCTCTTTTTCTGGGCAGTTATGTATATATTATCGCTTTTATTTATTATTGCCACAAACAGAGGGTAGAGCCAAACCTCGGGCATTTTCTCAACCTGTTCCTGGTGGGATCCCGTAGGGGAAGAAGGTTGTTAGGCGGTCGCAAGCTATATTATATAGCTACCTGAACGAAGGAGTGTATTATCGTAGACAAGGAAGATTCCCTACATGAATGAGAATCTTGATATCTCTGGATAGACATCCCGAGGGAGGACTTGTTGAAAGTTACCTTCTTAACAACACACCCAGACATCGGGAAGTTGGACCGAAGCCGGTTCAACCCATCCCACCCTAATATTGCCAACACATTGGCAATGCTTCCTCCTCCCGAACGGCGTCTGAAAAGAATAGACATCCTTCGGGAGAAGAAGCTATTAGAGATCGGGGTACCAGGAAGACAATGAGCCCCTGCCCCGAAGGGTATCTTCTCCAGTTTTGACTCTTATGAGTCAGAAGGATCGGGTACGACTTAGCTTGCTTTAATTCATATTTCTTGATCCTCATTATTTTCCTTTTGCAGATTCCACTGATACAATGTCTGGGAACCGACTTGCTGCGGTGGCTACTGCTTCAAAAGCCAAGAAGGAGGCTTAGCTGCAGTCATCAAAACCCAAGCCCAGCGCTGCAGTTGGGCCTTCACGATCATCGGGGAGCTCCAGCAACCACATGCCAGAGCCCCGATCAATGGACGAAGTGGATGAGGTTATCTCTAAGAGGATACGCTCATTAGGCCTTCCTGCCAAGTACAGAATCGGGAATAATTCCCCTCTGGATCTTAACGTCGTGTGGTTATTGCTGCAGGGGTCAATGCGATTGGAAGACATCCGCCCCTCATCCAGTTTAGGAGATAGGGTGTAGAGACCTTTAGTTTCTGCGTCAACGAGCAAGCAGGGCCCCGAAGAGGAAGCCCTGAAGCAATATAAGAGGTTGCGGTCAACTGTGAGCAGGCCCGCAGTCCCGATCCCTACAAAAGGGGTCACAATCGGGGAGAAACCAGCCCTGTCCTCGTCTAACCCCGAGGCTATTCGCGGGGCTATCCAGAAGATGGTAGTCTCCGTTTTTAAGGCCCGGGGACCGAAAAGAGTCCCCCCTTCATGGAAGGATGCCGCCCTCGAAGAATACCGGCTCTTAGGGAAGAAAAACCTGCCCGGCATTGATGTCGCGCTGCCCAGCTTGGTGTCAACATATCTGGAATCCCAAGCTGTGGTAAGTTGTATTCAGCTCATGCTGCCCCGATCGGGCATACATTCTTAATCCAATCTAACTCTTGCAGACTCATAAAAGGGCCTTAGACCTTGCTTCCGCCGTCCAGCTCAGCCGAAGCATCTCCTCGACATCTGAAGATCTGGAAGGTCAACTTGCCTTAGCTCAGCAGCAAGTTGAGATCAAACAAAAAGAGCTGGAAACGGTGAGGGCCCATCGGGACCGTCTGAACGGAGAGCTGCTTGGAGCGGGTACTGAGTTATCCTTAGCTGCTTCTAAGGCGGGAGAGGCCCAAGCAGCAGCAAACTCCGCCACGGCCCGAGTTTTGGAGTTAGAGCGCCAGATACAAGAGATATCTGACGAAAACAACAGACTTCTCCTGCAGTCCCAGGAGGAAAAGAATGCCTTGAAGGAAGAGCGGGAAGCGCTTAAAGAAGACTTGGTTAGGGTCCAAGGATCAACTGAGAGTGCGGTTCGGGAAGCCCTATTGGGTTTTGCCCGATCGCCCCTGATGTTTGCCTTAGCGGCAAACGTTTACGGACCGAACGTCTCCCAGTACATGGACAATATGAAGGACCAAATATTCAGCAAGTTTTGTCTGGATTCCGAAGATGATCGTTGGGAGACGCTTGACCCTTTAACCAATGATGGAAACTTCCGTCAGATCCCCGAACTAGATGAGCCCCCGTTGGAGAATGATCCCAACTATCCCCTCTTTGACCTAATGGAGAGATCGGTCAACGAAATAGTTAAGGAAAGGGGAAAGAAAGTAGATGATCTCAAGGCATGGATTGCAGAGAAGTCCGGCGCAACAGATAAGGAAGTATGACAAATAGATTAGGATTTAATTTCCTAGTCCTTTCCTTTCTGCTTTTGTAAACTCCATTTTGAATAAGATTTCTCCTTTTTGTAAAACATTCATTTGATAACTCCAAGTATAAGGTCGGGGCTTAAGCCAAATCTGGACCGAACGGTGTTCACCAATTAACTTTGAATCCTGCTAAGTTTAGTAAGTTAGAGAATCTCAATTATACTAGGAGATCACACTTGAATCCGTCCAATAAAATATCATGACTTTGGCTGCGTTGCCATGGTTCTCCATGAGTCCCATGAAAAATTTTTAGCCGAAGCCCCGTTTCTTAAAATAGTCCAATGGCGGGCTTTGGCTTGCCATTTGACAGGTTAACTATATCCTGGTTTCTTGCTTATGGACAGAGCATAATGGAGCAAGGGCAACCTCTAGGTAATGAATGCCGTTTGAAGGGGAAATTGAGTTCGTAGTGAGTTCTGGGAGTATGCGATTCATCTAAGTACTCAGCAAACTTGGAAGCAACTGACTCGTCAGAGCGGTCACACTACTTGGGAGCCTTATGGATGATGGCTACAGCCACCAGTCCAAACTCGTACAGAAAATCCAACTCCAATATCGGTCACTCACTTAGCTAGAAATACTTTGTATTGCATCCATTGTAACTTATTCATGCATAAGAAACGTTTTAAAGTTCAGAGTTACCAAATATGTCAAATTCTTTATATAAAATAACGCCTTAAGTTCATAACATTCCAAGTTCGGGGGATCTCACCTCCATCCAGATTTTCTAGCTTATAAGCCCCAGCACCCAGGTTCTTCATGACCCGATAGGGTCCTTCCCAATTTCTGTCCAGCTTCCCAACATTTCTCTGAACTCTTACATTCCTGAGAACGAGGCCGCCTTCCGAGAATTCCCTGGGCACAACCCGTTTGTTTTGAGCTCGCTCCATTGTTCTTTGATAAGCATACATGCGTGCATAGATGACGTTTCTTTTTTCCTCAATCATCTCCAAATCCAAGGATCTTCGTTCATTATTCAGATGCTCGTCATACTGGGTTATCCGAGGTGATCTTATGGCTACCTCCACTGGGTTGACTGCTTTGGACCCATATACCAAAGAGAAAGGGGATTCCTGAGTCGTTGAACGGGGAGTGGTGCGGTAAGCCCATAGCACCTCGTAGATGTGATCGGGCCACTTTCCCCCCAAATCTTTTAACTTAGTTTTCAATCCCTTCATGATAACTTTGTTGGAGACCTCCGTTAATCCGTTGGTTTGGGGATGAGCCACTGATGAGAAGTGTTGAGCAATACCCAATTTGACGCAAAGATCCCGAACGGCTTATCCGCGGAATTGAAGTCCATTTTCAGATACAAAAGCTCGAGGTACCCCAAAGCGGCTTATGATGTTCCTCCATAGGAAGTGTTTTACCACCTTTTCGGAAATAATAGCCACCGCTTCAGCCTCGATCCACTTTGTATAATATTCAACCGCCACTATGCAAAACTTCCGCTGCTGGACCGATCGAGGAAACGGTCCCAAGATATCAATCCCCCATCTGTCAAATGGACAAGGAAGTGGAGTCATCGACAAAGATGGCCCTGGCAATTGGGGAACTGGAGAATGGTGTTGACAAGCAGCGCATCGTCTTGTGTACTTCTTTGCATCCTCAAGGAGCGTTGGCCAGAAATAACCGGCTCTAACGACACGATGATATAGCGATCGGGCCCCAGAATGTATCCCGCACATCTCCTCGTGAACATAAATCATGACGGCCTCAGCCTCTAAAAATGATAAGCATCGCAGGAGCGGTCCCTCAAAGCTTTTCTTGAATAGGTGCTCGTCATTTTGCACATATCGCGTCGCCCGGGTATCAATTTTCCTAGCCTCTGATGCGTTTTCCGGTAGATTTTCGTTGGTCAGATACTTTACAAAAGGGGCCATCCACGTGGTATCTTCTGGGGAGTCAACGGCGTTAATCTTTAAGTGTTGGAGTTCATGTCATAAAGCTCCCACCTCCTCAAACGACTGTTCGATCACATAAATTTCGACCGAAGGTCGATCCTGAATATGGACCGATACTGTGTCTGGCACAAAACGTCTGGTAAGCCTGCGGCCAATCTGGCTAACGCATCGGCCACCTTGTTTTGTTCTCTAGGCACGTGGTCAAGTTGAGAACTCACGGAACTTCTTTGCCATCTCCAAGACCTTCGCATTATATAACTTCATGGTTGGCTCATGTGTTTCGAATCGTCCTGCGAATTGCTCCACCACCAACTTGAAGTCCGAGAACATTCGCACTTTAGCAACTCCCATCTTTTGGGCCAAGGTCATCCCCGACAAAACGGCCTCGTATTCCACCACGTTATTCGTTCCAGAAAACAAGAACTTGACCGCGGAATGGATAACGTCGCCTTGAAGTGTAGTAAGGGTGATGCCCGCTCCCTTTCCCCCGAAGGTTGATCCATCAACATAAATGACCCACCGGTCGTTCTCTTGGTTCAGAAATATGAGCGATCGGGTCATCTCGACCACGAAATCCGTGAGGACTTCAGCTTTGATCGCCATTCGGGGAACGAATTCCAGATACATGGAGCTGATCTTGATCTTCCACTTGGCCAACCTCTAATTAGAATCCGTCTGACTCAAAACCGCCTTCAAAGGCTGATCAGTATACACATAAACCTTGCGGCCTTCGAAATAGTGCTTAAGCTTTGATATAACTTTCTGCAAGGCCAGCATAAATTTCTCCAAGGTTGTGTATCTGGTTTTGGCTGGTACCAGGGAATGGCTAACGTAGTAAACGGGTCGGTGAATATCATCCCCAATGGTCACTAGGGCTGCGCTGACTGTGGCTTCTGACACGGCCAAATATAACCATAGGGGTTCGTGGCACGTTGGGTTCACCATGACAGGAGGAGTGCTCAAATAAGTCTTTAAATCGGAAAATGTCCGATCGCACTCTTCGGTCCAGCCAAGATGGCTAGCTTTTCTCAATGTCCTGAAAAAAGGTAGAGCCGGTCCGTGGACCTAGAAATAAACCTGCTCAGCACCGCCAATCGGCCAGTCAGCCTTTGAAATTCTCGCTTGTTTCTCGGAGGTTGCATATCAATAATAGCCTGGACTTTCTCCGAATTAACCTCGACGCCTTTCTCATAAACGTAATATCCAAGGAATTTGCCACTTCGAATCCCGAAGCAACACTTGTTTGGATTTAGTTTGAGTTTTATATTTACGGCATACTTCGAAACATCGAGACAAGTAAGGAATGTGATCTTCATCATTCATGGACTTGACAATCATATCATCAACATACACTTCCATAATATGGCCTATCAACTCCCTAAAGATCTTGTTGTCCAGCCTTTGGTATGTTGCTCCGGCGTTCTTTAAGCCAAAAGGCATAACTTCGTAGCAGTAAACGCCGTCTTCTGTCATGAATGATGACTTCTTTTGATCTTCCTCAGCAAGGAAGATCTGATGGTACCCGGAGTAAGCGTCCATGGTTCTCATCATGGTGCTGCCCGCCACAGCATCCACCAATCGGTAAATATGCGGCAGTGGGTAAGGGTCCGACTCACAGCTCTTGTTGACGTGGGTAAAATCCACGCACATCCTCCACTTCCCATCTGCATTGGAGACCACCACTGGGTTTGCAACCCACTTAGTGTAGTGAATCTCCCTGATGAAACCCGACCGCAGCAACCTGTTCACCTCAACCCGGATGATCTCAATCTTCTCAGGAGAATAGCGTCTCCTCTTTTGCCTTATAGGCTTGGTTCTAGGTTCGGTGTTGATATGATGCTCACTTTCGGATCGATCAATTCCCGAAACATCGTCCGGGGTCCAAGCGAAGACGTCCACATTGCTTCTCAGCAAGCGGACTAGCTCTTCCTCGAAGGTCGGGGCCAGATGTGCCCCGATGCGAGTAATCTTGGTTGAGTCGTCCTCAACCAAGTTGATAAGCTTGAACCCAATGGGTTCCATAGCTTGCCTCGGGTGCGGGGGCTCTTCGAGCAAATCCACCCGAGCTCTCTTGATGGGTGCCAAGGTTCGGCACGAGCTCATGTAGCACTGTCTTGCTACTTTCTGGTTCCCCTTAACATAAATCACTCCATAAGTGGAGGGGAACTTGAGCATCATATGGTACGTAGAAGGGACTGCCTCAAACTTATTGAGGCCGGTCCGTCCAATGATAGCGTTGTAAGCCAGATCGACTTCAACGACTATGAACTCCAGGGTCTCCGATCGGTCCATGTCCGGTTCTCCTAGCGTGACTTGAAAAATAATTTTCCCGCACGGGATAACACTTCTCTAGTCGAACGACCAGAGGGTAATGTTGGAAAGTGGGTGATCATGGGCCTCGGCTCCTAGCATCTCCGCCACCTCACGCTTTATCAGGTTGCATGAAGCCCCGGTGTCCACCAGAATCCTATGGACCCGTCGATCGGCGATAATTCAAGTGATGATAAGAGGATAACCACATGGATCGATGACCCCTTCCCGATCGACTTCGGTAAAGATGATTTCTCCCTCAAAGGTTGAGGACCGCTTAGCCGATTCGTACTTGACCAGCGCCACATATTCGGAGCTTTCGGGATACTCCTCAGGCGCTGCTCTTTTTCGGTCCCTGACCGACTCATTAATCCTTATTCCGTCGGAGATAACATCAATATCTCCGGCGACCTCTCTCTCCCTGGGAACCTCCTCATTTGGGGGAGGTTGGGTGCCCACTTCGGCAGGTGGTGGAGCTGGTTGCTCCCTCCTGTCTCCTTCATTTCGCGGGACCCTGCTGCCACGGCCCCGCAATCTCCTCTTTCGGCCCTGGCCACGGTTCTCTTGACCGTGCTGGCCTCTATCCTGTTCGGGTTGGGGAGATCTTCGGTCTCCCGCCCGATCGTTGTAATGTCGGGGCTAACCCCAATTATATCTTCCCCTTGGCCTGTGAAAATCGTCACCCTGATGGCCCGCTCGGGGAGAGTCAGCCCGCTTGCCCCTCCGATCGTCATGATCGGGCTTTTCCTTGTTCATTGCCGCTATTGTCTCTCGCAGTAGCGGGCATTTCAGCGTTGGGTGATCGCGGTTGTGATGTAACTCGCAATAAACCCGATTGTCCTCCTTCTTCGGAGGAACGATCTTTTCAGCCACAGCCGCAACTTCTCGCGGCTGTCTCTTAGGGTAAGATACCCTATGGTCACATGCAGGATCAGAATTCCCACAAGGCTTTCGATATCCCGCTCCCAGCGCTTCATCCACCTTGATGTACTTGTTGATTTTCTGAAGGAGCTTCCCCAAGGTGGATGGTGGGCTCTTCACAAGGCTGGCCGAAAGGCCACAAGGTCCCAAGACCTGCTGCAAGATATCGATTTTGTCTCGGAGCTCCAACTTGATACCCCGGGCAGTTCGATTGAACTTCTCCATAAAAGATCGGAGACTCATCTTTGCCGAGATATAGTTCATGTCATATAGTTTATGCCTGCTACGAGGCGGTCCTACATTTGGAGCAAACTGCTCCGAGAAAGCCAGGACAAATCCGTCATACGACTGTATGGATCGGGCCGGCAAGTTCTTGAACCAGGTCCGGGCATCGCCCTGCAACCTTGCCGCAAAGATGTGGCACTTCAATGAGTCAGAGGCTCGAACGGTCCCCATGCTCAGCTCGAAATCCGCTACGTGATCCATCGGATCACCGTCGCCTCGGAATACTGGTAACCCTTCGGGGTTACGATAGTATCGATCGGGGACTGCCGCCCAGATCTCTTCAGAAAACGGGAGCATCAAATCTCCCAGTGCGGCGGAGACGCCTCCAGATTGTTGGGATGACGCCTAGGCCACATGCAGATTGTGCCACCAGTTATCATCCTTGCTCCGCCTGATCGGGGCATCCATGGCCCGATCAAAGAGTCCAGGATCGCGCTCCAGATTAGGACCGCAATCCCTCTGCGTTCGCAGGGTTTCCAACTCCCTGGTAAGCTCATCAATGCGTCTCTGCATCTGTTCCTGGTCCATCTCAGGAAAGGGAGTTGGAGTTCTAACTGGAGTAGGCGGAGTAGATTGGTATCTCGGCCTTCTCATTGTTATTCCGCGCCTGATAATCTTTTCTTCATCGGAGCTTGGCACTTCTGGGTCGCTTTCGTACCCTCTGTTGGCTAGAACAGGCTTGTAATAGCCGGTGGTTCTGTTCCACTCCTCTCCGACGTATTCCAATATAACTTTCCTAACAACAGATTCCAGGTCCTGTAAAGAGAACGTTGAAACTGGAATGTTGCTGGGAAGCGTGTCACTATCGTTCTTCGAAGTTCCAGTCGCCATGCCTTTGATTATCCTATCCCAGGTAAAGACCTCAAATGGGGATTAGAAACTCGTCCCCACGGACGGCGCCAAACTGTTGTTGTTCGAAAACCGGGGGTGTCAACAGTCGACCGATTCGTTGCAAGACGAACTCGTTATAATTTATTTGACGTGTGGAGAACGATTATAAACCAAAGGTGAAAAGGCGCAGAGATTTTAGAGTGAAAAACCTCGAAGACGAGGAAAAACCACTTGATTAAGATCCAAAGAAAGTGCCTTTAACCGGTTCAATAAGCAAGTAAATAATAATACAAGTCATGTTTGTTCTTCAGACAACAAAGAGGAGGAGAAGAATCGAAAATAGATCGACCAAGACTTCTCTATGCGAAAGCTCTAAGGAGAAAACGGATGAAGATCATTTTCTCACACTCTAAGTGTCCTTTTTATACTCCCACTGTATTGTGTACAGTAGGGTGTCGTTTTGTGCCTGTCCTTTGCGGCTAGGTCGGCTAATGTCAGGCGGAACAACTGCCGGAAACAACTTCACAGAGTTGCATGGCGCTAGACTTTTCTTCGCTACTAGCCGGCTACTCTCTGGCCACTAGTGGCTCGTACGCCTTCGCCGGACCACGCTTCTGACAAGGTTGTCAAGGGTTGTCGTTGCATGGGATGAGTAAGAATGGCCCGAAGCAGCGCCTGTAATATGTGGACCGATCGGTCTGGGCGCGTGCGAGACGATGGACCCTACACATCGGGACTGATCGCTATAAACGATCGATCGAGCCACAAGATCTGGATAGGCCATTCACTCACGTGGGCTGGATCTGGGCCAACAAATTCGGCTTACGTTGTTTGGGCTTCTCTTGCCAAACTTGGTCCTGACCCTGTCCGGGGTACCGGGTTCCGATCGGTATGTTTTTTTTATAATATATTATAGTTTCATTGTCATAAAAATTGTTAAACTTTGGTTGTATTTTTTTGTGTGGTATGTTTAAATTTTTTTGTATTTTTGTTAATTTATTTTTAGTTTTTTAACAAGTTTTTATATGCTATTATTGTTTAGATATTCGAATTTTGTCAATTAATCAATAACTGTTATATAATAGAAATATGTTTATTACGAAATTATATGTATCTATGTTATTTACACTCGTATAGAATACGATCAATCATGAGTTAAAGGTAAAAATATGATTTAAACTAAAAATCACATAACAAATTATTAATAAAATTTAAGATAGTCAAATGTGTTTGGCAAACTTGACTCACGTTTGCCAAACTCGAGTGGTCAATTTAAATATTATTAATCACATTTATGAAACACGAGTCAACGAAATAATTACATTCATTTTTCTCAAACGCATACGACTACAAAATTCATACCTAGGTTCAAATCCACCATATTTTTACGCAATACTCGTGATTAAAGTTTGAATTATGGTTATCGCTTCAAGCATTTTAACACCTAACTACCAACTTTCTATTCAATAAACCAAACAAAACATAAATTGGGTCATTATTATACATGTAATAAAAGATAATGTATTGATTAATAACTATGAATGTAAGTTTTATGCATGTGCAATGTGTAGATTTGGGTTTGGGCCATTAAAAGGGTTGAGTATGAGCATATTATTTAAGACCCGATTATTATATATGTGTTGCATTTGAGTTTATATATAACAGATCTTAAATTTTATTAATCATACAAAATAATATATATATTATTTTAAATTATTCATTGTTAATTTCTCCTAGTTTGTCTAGACAATATGCATGATTTTTTGACAATAAAACTCATCTAATTGTCGAAAGATATGAATTTCAATACCCGACATGAAAATATATAGGATAAGATCCCATAGATGCAAACTCATGAATTTTTTATTATGAATTTATATTTAAATGAGTTGTATCTTCCGTTGAATAGGTCAAATCCCCCACCCGTGCACATGCTTAATTATTTTGCTATTAACTAGTAATAATCAATATGGTGGGAAAACATTAAACGAAAAATTTGACCGGTTTCGTTAGGTTAAAATAATCCATTGTGTCTAGTAATTATCCAAATGACTGGCTTTCTTACAGCTTAATTGACAGGACATAAGCAGTAACAAATACCGATTATGACTTGTTAACACCAAACCAAACTGCCACGAAACCAATATTTACTCAAAACATTACTATATTTCATAGTTTTTGAAACCGATTTGGACCGGCTGGTCCAACAGGTTCGACCTTGAACCGGTGCTAACATCGATCCGATATGTTTCGAATAATGGTTCAATCCGGGCCACATCAACAAAAAACTAGTTAAATCCCGATTTAAATGCTAAAAATATATCAAAACCGGTTCGATCAACTAAAATTAGGCTTATTGTACCACAAGTTTGACATAATGGACCCATATTTTGTCCAATATTTAACCAAATGAGAAAAAATGATATTTTTAATTCATTTACAATTAAATTAATGGAAAAATTATTGTTTTAGATATATTTTATATTAAATAATCTATTAATATTTTAAATATACATATTTTTTAAAAACCGATTTGAATCGATCTGACCATCTAGTTCGACCAATAAAGGACATTTCATGTTCATCCATCGAACCGGTTTCAAAAACTATGTTATTTTTAATAAATGACTTATTTTATATTTCCTCTATTTGCATAATATTCAAATATATATTTTAAAATCGGGTTTAGATATAGGACCGAATAAATCGTAAATACTTTAACATATCTTTTTTTATGATTTATATATGATTTGTCACTTGTTAATTCCTTAAGTTTTCTACTTTTTGATCATTTACTACTATATATTTTAATAGAGAGAATGACATATTAAATTCTCAAATTTTCATAGTTTTGTTAAATTTGATATCCATAATTTGTAATTTCATATTTAGTCACCAAATCATTTTAACAAACTTAGTCACATAAATCTAAGTTTGCAACATTTGGAAATTAGATCTCCAAAGTAACAAAATCAATCTCCAAAATTGATTTTGGTCGATGCTCGATCCCAATTGTTAAAATTAAAAACATTGGGGACTAATTATGATATATAATCTAAACTTGGAGACTTATTTTTATAAAACTAACAAATTATGAAAATTCATTTTGACATCTTGATACTTTGGGGATCATGTTTGCCACAACCATAAAATTTTGAGGGATTTTGTTAAAACCATGAGACTAGAAGTACCAAATTCGCATTTGGACCATTTTAATATCGAAATCAAAATATCTAAGTATGTTATCAAAATAAATTTATTTAAAAATGTGATAGAATAATTATATAATGAAATAAAAATATTAATATAAAGTATTTATTAAAACTTTATTTTTAGATAATATTAATATGTATTATAATAATTATCTAAATAAAATATTATTTTGATTATCGAATAGATTAACTTTAAACAAATAAAAGTATTTGAATGTTTGAATCTTGTTTTTTACAACAAAAAATATGTTCTATTAATAAATTGAAATTTATTAGGATATAAAACTTGACATTGAACCGTATCTAAAATTTTCCAATTCATTAAAAATCAGTTCGATCGGACAAACCCCAAGTTTGAAGACATATGTTAAAGTCATGTTGCCAAGATTTGCGCTCACATCTGCTGAATATTCACAAAAGACAATATGCTAATTGATATGTTATAAATAAAATAATGATTTTTACAAACTTATTCATTACACAAAAATAATTAAATATTATTTAGTTTGGATTCAAATATTAAAATTAACTATCCAGTTTGTAATCAAATGAGTCACATTATTTATCATATTTTTAGTTAAACTCTATAATTCATTATGATATCAAAGTTGATTTGTTAAAATTCTGACTATCACTACTCAGAAGTCCAATATATTTAATTTCACAAGTTCAAAATTTGTATGTGAAATTTTGGATTCAAGAGTGTTGGTACCAACAGTCGTCCGATTCGTCAAGATATGAACTCAGTTTTAATTTGTTTATGGTGGGAAGACGATTAGATAAAGTAAATGAAGAAATGATAATGCAATTTATAGTGGAAAACCCCGGGAAATGGAGAAAAAATCACTTGACTAAAAGTAGGAAAAACTCTTAGTCGATTCACTAATCAAACAATTCATTACAAAAATACAGCATAAGTTTATGAAGATGACGAGGTATAAGAAAGCGGTAAGAACTCCGGCAGAGTAACAGCATGTTCTTATGCGTCCAAAATGTCCTGCTAATTCCATCGTCAAACTATGTATTTATAGAGTTGAAGGCGTATGTAATCCACGCCCTATAATTGCCTCTGACAAGTTTGTTGAAGGTTGTTGTCGCGCGATGTCAAACGTGGCCGAGACCGAAGCGTGGCCTGCGTGATCTGGCCTGAAGCGTGGTAAACGTGTGGAGGTCCAAAACGTGGAACGCGTGGCTGTAACCTTTTGGACCAAACCGTGGGGCCATTTGTTAAGTCTATCTTCGGTCTCATCGCGGAACATCGGACTAATTTATCTCAAATGTGCTAAATTGAAGATTTTGGGCCACGCAAGTTCGCTTTTCATTACATGGATCGACCCCAATCGTTATTGAGTCTTACCCATTACAAGGTACCCGATCCTATGATTTTTATAAGGTGTGTTGAAAATTGAAATGTACATTTGTATCCCATTGAATTAGATTAGATTGAAATAATTTATAATAGGGAAGAAATATCATTATAATTGATTTGTTCAATTTTTTTACGTTATGATATCTTTTTTATATGATATTCATTTCGAGAAAACTCAATAATTACAAGATTGTATTAAGATATTATTATATGAAACAATATTGTTGAAATTGAACAAGAGATTGAAACCATTGAATCATAATAGTTCTAAAATTTCTAGGATTGAACAAGATGATAAATATAGGTTAAAGGATTTTAGGCATGTAAAATGAGTTAAAGAGTTGGGTGGGAAGTTATTTACAATTTATGCAACGAAATACCCGTTTTGTCCTTCTGTCATGTTTGCCTGTTAAATATGGTTGCTAGTTGGTAGACAGCCGATTTGTAAAGCCATTGATTTACCCGCTCAACGTTTAACAGATCCGTGAATCCAGAAAAACCAAATCAAATCTCTTTGTGGCTGGCCTGGGATGGGAGTTCACTGTTTCCTTGCTTAGAATATTACATATTTTCTGCGGTTTTGTTTTCTCGAGGTCCACTGCGCTTCCATGCATTTAGTTTTCTGGGTTGTTGATTTCTGTGTGTTTATTTGCGACTGGGAGCTTCGCCCGTCGTAAGACAAAAATGGGTAGGACTAATTGGATGAAATCGAAGTTGGGTCTTGCCTTGAAGCTTAACTCTTGTCTTCAAGCGCCGGAAATGATTGAGGATTCGCCCACGAGGTTTACTGATGTCGCGCTGCTGTCGCCTTCTCCGGCGGTTACTCGGGATTCAGAGCATTTGATGAGAATGATCGCCGCTCAGACCCCGTCTTCCTCTGGAATCCATGAGATACGACCGTCTTCAAACTCAAAAGCTTCTGAGGTGAAAAATTTGAAAGAATGTTTCCTTCTGTACGTCTGTTTATTTGTTTTGATATCCAAATCTTGAAGTTTGATCGAAAATTTTCAGCTCCATTGATCCAATTAGTTCAGTCAAAAGCTATCTTCTTAATTTTTAACGCCTACTTTTAGATCTACATTCATTCTAGGGATATGCATTCAAACCTCAATTATGTGGTTGACGGCATAAACAAGTTGAGGACTTTTTCTTATTTATTTATTTTTAATCATCCTTATCTAACATTTCTCTTGAAAAAGTTGCTCTTCCCCAAAAGAAGAGAAAAGTTTCATTCTGATAGCCTTATCTCAATTTTATTGAAAGTACCATACCAGGAACTGTTGCTTAAAAACAAGTATCTCTGTAGTTTTTTTGCATATTCAATACAAAGTTTCAAGCTTTTTATTTGGGTTTATACCTTTGTATATCTGAATTCTTAAACTTCATGCATGGCCCAGCCTGTATTTGAACTATAAGACAAAATGGGTAATAGTGGGACAGGATGATGATGATGATGGATAAATATGTCTTCAAGAGAACTTGCATATGAAAATGTCAGAAATGGCACCTTGTTGCGCAGTTTTCATTTTCTGGTCGAATTCCTTTTGATAACTATAATCATCTGCTCTTATTCTAAAATTCTTAATCCTCAAAGGGGTAGTAGCCACAGTGAGTTCTTTTCTTGGGCCTCCTGTTGAAACGGAGCTACTTTTCTTGGTCAGCAAAACAAACTGTTCCACACACATTTCACATTTCAGATTTCACTATCCTCGCCCTTTTTATGAATGAAATTCTGCGTTCAAGTTTGACTTTTGGTTTATAGCTTTCATGCTGTAAAATGTATTTACCTAAATGTTTGTTTAAAGTGAATAGCAGTCTTTGTAGTGACTTCTTTTGATGCATATTGGTGTTCTTTACATCAGCGGCCACAGTGTTAACTGTTTACATCATTTGAAAGTTATATGCGACTTTTTTTAACCTCAGTTAGCTTCTGTTGCTTTGGTACTTTTTGTGCTTCATTCTCTTTTGTTACATCTTTATATGCAGATGACATGTGCAATATGTTTGGTAACAATAAAGCCTGGGCAAGCCATTTTCACAGCAGAATGTTCACACTCATTTCACTTTAGTTGTATTGCGTTTAATGTGAAGCAGGGGAGGCAATCTTGTCCTGTTTGCAGAGCTAAATGGAAAGAGGTTCCTTTCCACACTCTTAGCACCAATAAATCTCCATCAAGAGAGGGAGGAATTAGCATTGCCAGCTCCCGACCTCAAAATGCGACTTATATGAGACGTCTCCCGCATCCACGACCAGTGAGTAGATTCACTACGTCACCTCTCCAAGGTTCTGATCTTGATTTATATGATGATGATGATGAGGTTGCAACTCAAGAATCCCCTTCTGCTACTCGGGTCAGTTCGGTGTCGAATGAAGCAGTTAAAGTCGAAGCATACCCTGAAGTTTATGCTGTTCCAAAGTTTAAATGTCATAACAACTTCTTGGTCCTTATTCATCTCAAGGCTCCTTCTACAAGGGCACCTGCGTTAGACGATGCCGGAGTTTCTTTATTAGGACAAACTTCTCTTGCTCCGATTGATCTTGTTACAGTTCTTGATATTAGTGGCAGCATGTCTGGAAGCAAGCTTTTTTTGCTTAAACAGGCAATGGGGTTTGTGATCCTAAACTTAGGCTCCTCGGATCGCCTCTCAGTCATTGCCTTTTCGTCAACAGCTCGACGACTCTTCCCACTTCGCAGAATGACCGAAGCAGGAAAAGAATTGGCTCTCCAAGCTGTGAATTCTCTGAACTCAAATGGTGGAACAAATATCGCACAAGGCCTCGAGAAAGGAATAAAAGTGATGACTGATAGAAAATATAAAAATGCAGTGAGCAGTATGATTCTTTTGTCTGATGGTCAAGATTCTTATACTACATTTATTTCTAATGGAGGTTTCAATACAATGCCAGATTACAAGTCATTGCTTCCAGTTTCTATGCATCGAGACTCCTCGTCTGGTATTCGTATACCGGTACATACATTTGGTTTTGGTACGGATCATGATGCTGTTTCGATGCATTCAATCTCTGAAGAAACGGGTGGAACTTTCTCCTTCATTGAAGATGAGAATGTGATTCAAGATGCTTTTGCCCAGTGTCTTGGAGGACTCATGAGTGTTGTTGTACAAGAAGTTAAACTCGAAGTTGAGTGCAACCATTCATTGCTTCGTCTCAATTCCGTAAAGTCGGGTAACTACAAAAACATCTTGTCTTCGGATAGAACACAAGCATCCATTGACGTAGGAGACTTGTACGCCGATGAAGCCCGTGATTTTTTAGTAGAAATAGACATTCCAGTCGATTTATCACTAGACGAGATGTCTTTGCTTAAGATCAGATGCTCTTACAAGAATCCCATTTCGAAGAACTCAAGGAAACAAGACACTGTTAATGATGTAAGAATCCAAAGGCCAGAATCCTTGTCTGAAGCAGCAATGGTGTCGATCCCAGTGGACAAGCAACGAAATAGACTTCGATGTTCCGAAGCAATGGAAGAAGCTAAGATTGCTGCTGAACGAGGTGATTTAGGATCAGCTACAAGTATACTAGAAAACTGTAGAAACCAAATGTGTGAAACAGTATCAGCTAAGGCAGGAGATTCGTTTATTCTAACATTGATATCGGAGTTGCGAGAAACGCAACAACGAATGGTTAGTCGACAAGTGTACGAGACTTCTGGAAGAGCTTATGTTCTATCGGGACTTAGCTCACATTCTTGGCAAAGAATAGCAGCAAGAGGCCAGTCCAAAGATAGTGGAGGTAGCCTTGTTAACTTGTATCAAACTCCATCTATGGTCGATATGGTTAATTTGTCAAAGACTACGTCGTTTGAAGGGCCTTTGCCTCATCCAGGGCGTTCTCTTCTGGCTCGACATCATCGGAAGTGATCCTTCAACTACATTATTGAGGTGTAATGGGAATAAATGTGATGAAGTTATGGGTGCATTTGAATGGGAGATGATTGTTCTATTTTTTGTATTCAACCATAAGATCTCTCCATCTTTTACGTATCATTTTATTTTTCATGTAAAGTAAATCATTTTTTTATTCTCTTTCTTTTACATCATTATAAATAAATTTAATTACATAAATTTGAATTATATTTTTCTAAATAAATATAATAATTAAATATTTAACATGGTTTAAATATATATATTCAAAATATTTAAATAAAGTATATTAAATACATTACCTGTCAACATGTACGGGGTTACCCAACGGGTTAGGAAATATTCTTGACTTCTTAACGAGTCAATCCGACATGTTAGAAATTCGGTACAATCATCAACGAGTTGATATAATATAAATTATAAAAATATAAAAGTAATAATAATAATAATTTGACCAATACTGGTCGATTTATACAGGTTGATTTTATGGCAAAACCCGTACATTTATTTTTTATGGGTTGACCTATTTGTATAGGTTGAGCCCGCACATGCATATCTCTAGATTCGAAATTAATTGTTAAACAACAATAATATTTATGTTTTAATAAAAGAATAATCAAATTCAAATAAAATATACACATAATTGTTACACTTTGGATAAATATGAAAGTGAAAGATTAATGTTATAATCTTATAATAACATTCACTTTGGCAAGATTTGTAATGAATTACTGAATAACAAGAATACTAAATAACATTCACTTTGGTAATATTCAATTTGGTAAGATTCATATTAAAATGATATAATAGTCAAATTCAAATAAAAATATATACATAATTATTACTAGAGATGTGTATGGATCGGGTAACCGATCCGATCATCATTTTTTTGATCCGATCAGATGGATACGTATCGGAAAAATGATGATCTGAAATCGATCCGCAATATTTATTTTTTAATTATAATTGATTATAAAAAATTATTATAATCACCAAAAAAATGTTATTTATTTGATAAATATAATAATTATAAAACAACCAAAAAACGTATATTCGGAATTTTCAAACATCCATAAAGTAAAACTTGAATTCAATAAAAGAATTGAATTAAAACAAATACATGTAAACAATGAATTATTTTTTTCTTCTAAGTGCAGAATCTGCAAAAAATAAAGATAATTCAATTAGATATTCGTAATCTCAACCTATAAAAATAAAATCAATTATAAAATTAATTAAATTTTAAATAATAATATAAAATATTCGAAGAATTATCTAACTTACTAGAACATATGAATTTCAAAAATCAATATCCAATATTAATTACTTAATGTTTTCTATATATGTTATTTCTGTATAATAAGAATAAAATATAAAACATTAATATTAACAGAAAAAATAATATTTATAATAAGTAAAAAATGTATTACCATATATATCATTTTAACTTTACAAAATTAGAAAAAAAAATATAATATAATAAAAATATCGGATCGGATATGAATTTTGAAAAATCGTATCCGACCCGAAACCACATCATATCCGATCCGATTAAGTATTTGCAGTTTGGATAACAGAAAAATTGGTTCCGTTACGGTTCGGTTTTTCGGATCACCAGATTTTCGTGCAAACCCCTAATTATTACAATTTGAATTAAGGTGAAAGTGCAAGATAAAAGAAATGATCTTCTTGATTGTTAAGATTCCAAATGAATTGATAAACAACAAAAACACACATATTTAAATTGAAGAATATTTAAATTCAATTTGAAAAAAACAATAAAAGTTATTAACTTATCTTTCACATTCTATGTAAAACATCAAAGTTGTTATTATTCATCACTTAACTCAATGTTTTCCTACCGATCTGAAATTTCATACCGATCATATTGCCTAGTACAAAATTTGATTTTTTTAAAATTTTAAAAATAATATTTAATTATATTTTTAGAGTATGACCCAAAAACTCAAAATTTGACCCTAAAACTCGTTATCTGGCAGTATCGAAAAGACATTAATACTATCCGATATTTGACGTACCGACCGATATAAAAACATGATTTAAACTTCCACATCCTCTCATTTATACACTCAATTGTGATTGTCCTTTCATTCTACAACCATATGAATTCCATTCCTCCCTTTTCTCAAGTATTCACCTCCCAATAAAAAAAATTAAATTGAAATTTTAAAAAACCTATGGCAACCCTTATTAATAAAATACCTATGGCCGAAACTGTATTTCCACACAGTTTCGGCGACCATTGCAGAAGGCCTAAGAAGTATCGGTAGCAATGTTTAATATGGATAGGAATCAAAAAACGAACATTCTTGGAAAATATCAAAATTTGGAGAAATTTAATCACATTCTTTAATCTCCCAATGAGTTAAATTGACTTTTGCATATTTGAATATTATTAATTTATCTCACAGAAATTCAAGAAACTTTGTCACAATTTCAGAGAAATTTAAAAGTAGGACCGGAAGAAGAATCTTTAATTCTAATTTGGGAAAATATTCTAATTTCATTTATATCATATATTATTAAAATTTAAAAAATGAGAAAAGCTTTAAGATTCGTCATCGATAAAAGCCAAATAAAGTGACAGTGTAGGACTTCTGACCATTGGGCCTTGTCACGGTAAAATTAATAAAACTTACCAATGAAATCACGTTCACGGCTATTTGGGTTGAATAATCCTTGAAAATTGGTATATTATTTTATGGTTGATAAACCTCGTCGTTTTTCCTGAACACGTCATATTTTTTTGTTTATTATTGTGCCGCATTAAAGAAATACATGTTTGTTGTATTCATCCATTCTTACACTCCCAATCTTTTGTTATTAGGTTGTATTCACTCGCATATCTATGTTTGTTGTCTTAGCATTCACTTCTTTCTTTCCAAGATTCATGATTATTAGACTAGTTCTTATCTTATGTCTTCATTTTATATCATTCCCTATTGTCGTATGAACTGTGCAATGTACCGGGTCTCTAACTCATGTTTTCCATGTCGCAGCCTTGTTCGTTTGAATATGCAAAACCTTCTAGATTTACTGCCGTGGTGTTGTTTTCGCCTTTCGCATGGTTTTACTCATATCCACGTGGATCTGTCAAAACGTCACGGATTTGCTATCTAGTGTTGGTTTCGCGTGGTTTTGTTTCGTATTCGAGTGGATTTGTGAAAACTGCGAGGTTTCACTGTCGTGGGGTTAGTTTCGATTGGTTTTGCTTCGTATTTGCCGGATCTACCAAAACCACGTAGATTCACTGTCATGGTGTTTTGGTTTCGTGTATTTTTCTTTGTATGTGTGTAAATTTGTCAAAATGTCACGGATTTCAAAACCGTGGGTATAATTTGGCATAATTTTGTGCGTTAGATCCATCATCCATCCTTCTTTCATCCCATGCCTCTATGTCGATCCATCAGAGACAGAGCGACGAGGGAGTCGTCGTTCATCAGCAGAGATATATTGAACATTTGCTGAAAAAGTTTAACATGAGGGATGTAAAATAAGTGAGTGTGCCAATGGGTGCTCACTTCCAACTGAGCAAGAGTTGTTGTCCGACCAACAAAGCCGATCAAGAGAAAATGTCGACCGTACTATATGTATCATTGGTAAGCAGTCTGATGTATTTGATGGTTTGTACAAGACCGGACATTGTCTTTGCTATGGAAGTACTGAGTAGATATCCGCCGAACTCATGAAATGATTATTAGGAAGCAACCAAGCGACTTTTGAGATATTTGAAGTGGACCAAAGAGATTTGTCTTATGCAATGTTTGAATACCGGCTTACCGGTCTTGTATCGGTCTTGGCCGATACACCGGTATACCGTCGATATACCGGTAATATATCGGAATTTCGGCCATCTCGGTGAACACTGGTAGAAACGAAATTTCGGTCACCTCGGACGAAATTTCGTCTAAGATTAAAACACTAGTCTTATGTATCGAGCTGGGGAGGAGTTGAGACTGAAGTATTTTTGTGATGCGGGTTTTGTTGGAGAATTGGAGTCCAGGAAATCGACCCCAGGGTTTGTATCAGTAATCGGAGGAGCAACAATTTCTTGGGGTGCTTGATTACAGAAATGTGTGGTCTTGTCGACCACATAAGTAGTGTATATGACAATCACAGAGACATGAAAAGATATAGTGTGATTGAAGAGGTGACTCTCAGAAATCGATTTCGATATGGAACCAATCATACATTATGACAGTTAGAGTGCATTAGAGATTACTAAAAACCCTTCATTCCATTTTAAAACAAAACATGTGGATGTGAAGTTCCACTAGATCATAGATACAGTGATTGAGAAGACTTTGCAGTTGAAAAAGATACAACTGGAGAGAATCCAGCATATATGCTCACCAAAGTGGTGACGACAAAGAAATATCAGTTCTGTTCGAGACATGTTGCATTGAGACAGATTGTAAATATCTATCAGTGATTTCCAAGATGCTCTAAGGATGGAGGAGGAGATTGTTGGCACGGTCGTCACATTTATAGAGTGGTGATCGACACTTCTTAAAGGGTGTCGGTCAACATTATCCAAAGTTTAGGCCGATCGACACAAAAGGAATGACGACCAAGAGTCTGAGTAGGGTCGTCATGGAAGTGGCGATCGATATCAGATTCCAGCCTTGAGAGCGGCAAAGCTTCGGTGATTGTTCACAAAGCTCCCGGTACTCGGGTTCCACATAAAAGTTTTTGTTGTGTCTTTTATCTTATTTCCGCATCTAGTTTTGATAAGTTAAATCGGTAAAATGAATCGTAAAACTCAATTTAAGCTAATAGTTCACATATTTCCCACAATACATCAGACTTACCATGGCTTGTTTCCAAACAAATTGTATTTACTATTACTTTGATCACCTTCTTTCTTGTTCTCTTTGCTTTGATTATTTTCCACACTACACTAGATGGTAAATAGGGGTATCAAGGCATTAAAATCGGCCCATTTTAAAACATGGCTATGCAATTGTAGCCTTGATCATATGTATCTAGAAGTATACATATTAAATCACTGAATTCTATTTTTTTTGTGTGGAAAATAAAAATCTGCACTATTTGTCTGTTAGCATCATTACACTGCCACTGCCAATCATAAAGGTTTCATGATCTCATAATATCACAATTTATTCTAAAAAAATCAAATATTGCTAGATATTTTGTTCCCAGGTTTAGAGCTCTTGTGTTGGAAAGAATAATTAATATTCATCCCTTGATGACTATATTAATAGTTAAGATGATTCTGTGTATATCTATTCAATTTTTTTTAATGTGTCAATTTGTGTTCCCATATTGGTTTTGTTAGTGTGTAATTACTAATTATAGAGTAAGTAACATGAAAACCTATGCGGTATCGACTCGTCCGACCTACTCGGTACGACTCGACTCGACTCAACACGACTCTGCAAGAGTATAAGAGTCAGATTTTCGAATCGGCTCGTATTATTAAATAAAATAATATTAATTAAAAGCAAAATTTAAAAAAACAATTGTTAGAATTTGTAGAAAATTGCATAAAATCAAGTTTAAAACTACAATTATTTATTAATTCATTATATAAGAAAATTTAACTTATAAAAAATGAATATCTTTCGTCGATTCTACCATCTCCCAAAAAACAACGACTTTTTAATCCATCATCGCTTGTACAAAGAATTCACAAGTAGATCGACAACATTAAAAAGTCGTGAAAACACATAAGATACATTTCCGATAAATAAAAAAATCAAATTAAGGAAGAAATCAAAACGAAATCGTTTTGTATCAAGTGTCAAGAGTCGGAGAGTCCAACTCGACTCGACACGGGAAAATGTGTAAACGCATAGATGAAAAGATGGGTTGATTCAATAAATTGAAGTGGGTCATCAATCTACTGCATTTCCCCATGTTCTCTCATGTGATATGCCGGCTGGCTCTTGTGTTTTGTCCACTTTCAACTCACTTTTCTATTTGAGATTCCAATATATTATCATAATCTTCATTCTATACATTTTTTGTGGCCGCCCAAATG
Source organism: Utricularia reniformis (assembly GCA_009725065.1). Classification (NCBI taxonomy): domain Eukaryota; kingdom Viridiplantae; phylum Streptophyta; class Magnoliopsida; order Lamiales; family Lentibulariaceae; genus Utricularia; species Utricularia reniformis. The sequence goes on from RWGZ01000122.1 coordinate 308,721, forward strand.
TTGATCTTTTCCTATTTGGGTTTTCTCATTATAAATCTATGTCGGAATACTATTTTTTCATGTCCAACCCTGAAATTTTTTTTTACCTCAAACCCTAAAATAATAAATTTCAAAACCTTTAAAATGATTTTTTTTATTTTTTTTGAAAAACAAATTCGTACATATCAGTATACCGATCGTACATATCATAACGGTATTGATCGGAAATGAATTCTGGATGGGTATAAAAATACTTGTATAAATGGATACACATTTTCAAGAGCACGAGTGAAAAAAGAGGTCATATTTGTTTGGTTATTGATTCCCGCTCGTTTGTTGTTGTCTATTGGATTCATATTCATTTTTTGTATCATTTGTTGCCTAAGTCATATCGTAACTATCCATTTTTACTGATACGGATGATTTTACCCGTACGTAATTGATGTATTGAATGTACTTGGTATTCATAAAGATTTGTTTGAGATATCTATTAAAAATTGGGTTTGATGAGATTATCATTAATTGATAAATGCATATCATAATAGTTATTTATGTAAAATACTAATACACATATATATAAATAAATGCTAAACATTATGTTTTCGCGCATGTTTAAAAATTACTATTTTGATAAATGCATCTCAATTTTAAATTGTAACCAAACAAACTCATATATCATTTGAAATTTGAAATATAATATATATTTAATCAATTTTAAATTTTATTTAGATGGGTTTCTAGTTATACCCGAAAATTGTTTCGATAAGGGTATATATTATTATTAGTTTCATTGGGATGGTTGTGTTATATTTCTATTCTTCTAAAATATGAGGTGATATTTTAAAAGTAGCAGAAATATAAAAACATTGACTTATTTGAAAATAAGTTACTTTTAAAATGCCTATTATTTTACTTGTTTGGTAGGTTTTTATTTCCATCAAATTAGTTGTGATTTGTGTATTTCTGGTAACCAAATAATCATTACAATTCAAACCATCAAAATTGAAATGAAATCCCACTCCTTACCAAATTATTACAACCCTTCAACAAACCTACTAATTACTGGGCCCCATATTTTTAAAAAATATATATTTTTCAATTGAATGGGCCCCACAGCCATCAATTATGGAGGAAAGGCCTTTGTAATTGGACACCATTCCCACTGTACATCCCGTGAACCCGGCCGCATTGAATTATTTGTTCACTTTTTTTTCTAATATTTATATGTTTTAATTAATTACAGCGTACTTTATTTATGTCCTAAGACCGAGTAGTTGTACAGTACTACTACGGGCATCCATTCTTTATAAATTACCTTCGCGTAAATAAATTACATTCATAAAGTCAGATAAAATTCAATTTATTGATATTTTAAAATAAATTAATGGAAAATAAGTCTTTCTGTCTGCCCATATCTTCTTCTTACCCTGATCTTTTATTTTTCTTTTCTGTGCTGCTTCCTTCGCTTTCTCCTCTGCTAAAGTCAAGGATAAGAAGAAGGCTCATGCTTTAAGGGCTGTGAGACACTTGATGGCTTCTAAGAGATTTTGAGGACGAACGCTTTCAGAGCAAAGTAGATTTTTACCCTTATTTTTACTGCCCTGTAACGTCTTTTGGTTGTTTACACTGCAAAATGCGCACTTTTTTGGGTTGTCTCCTCCCGCTGCATGCATTTTCTTGAAAAATGGGGAGTTTCATGTGTTTCGATGTTTTGGGTTTCTCAGTATTTCTCTTAGACTGAAAATGGGGTTCTTTTTGGCTTGGAATGACGGAGATTTTGTTCGCCGGGAGCTAAAGAGTTCTCCTTTTTCGTATTCTGGTTCATGAGTGTAGAAACGACGTCGTTTTCTCTGAAATTTTTTCTTACACTATGTGACAAAACTTGGTATCCATTATTATTTCCTCCTGTTCAAATTTGACAAAATTAAATAAAAATATTTCATGGTAACAAGAGGAATCTTGAGGCATTTTGTGTAGGATATTCTGTAATTTATATGAATCATTTTCGTGTTGGTAATCTTAGTCAACAATTGAAGTTCATTATATTGAAACAATATATTTGATCTCTATCTCTTGCATATCTTATTGATTAAGTTTTGAACTTTACCTAAAAATTATCATAATTTGTTGATGTCCAAGTTGCACCAACAAATTATGCCTTTCTTGAGCACCATTCGTTTTTATTCTATTTGCTGTGAATTATTCAGATGTGTAATGCTTTCTTTGACATTCATTTCAGAAATATGAATGTGGTTGCACCAGAGAGTTGCTGGGATTCGTACTCCAATGGCATTTCACCAGACGAAAACTTCGAAAACTTGTTCAATATCTTGGACTTCCCAATGGAGTGCTTGGAAGGGAATGAATTTATTGATGATTGGGATATTAGTAAGTCGCAATGTCTCGGGCCTATTCCGGCAAATGTAATGAATATCAACTCACAATGTTTATCATCCAGGCCTGATATTTATGTGAGTTTTCATTCTATTTAACATACAGATGTGAACAAGCTTTGGGTTTTTGATACTTTAGAAAATGAGCTTCTTGATCTGTGAACTTTACGATACATTTTTATGTCTGTTGCTGTTAAATTTATAGAGTTGGGTCAATTTCTTGTGGGGAGTATGCACATATATAACGTATAAGAGAATTAGACCACATCGTAAAAGACTTGATTTTATTTCAACATTTGCATTCTTCTTGATAGGTTTTTATTCATGTCTGGATAAATGTATATTCTTACACTGTATATTTTGGTTGGCAGGTGTCTGAATGTATCCAAGAGGCAACCGGTACTGTTATTCTCCGTGATGGAAATCGTCTTGAGATCCCGAAGCAAAGAATTTTCCAGAGTGAGAGTCCCAGCTCAGTTCTTGAAAGCATTAGCTTATGTTCAACCTCACTGAAAACGCATCCTGTCAAGGCAAGGTCTAAACGTGTTCGAGCCGTAGTGAACCCGTGGCTTGCTGTAGCAGCTTCAAAGAATGGTTCAAATGCCATTATAGAGAGACAAGTGAGGAAAAAGATGATATCTCACCAACCAGTTGCTATAGAAAACAACACATGTAAAAAATGTGCACATTGTGAAGTTACCAAGACTCCCCAATGGAGAGAAGGACCAGCAGGACCCAAAACTCTTTGCAATGCATGTGGTGTACGTTACAGATCGGGTCGACTTTTTCCGGAGTATAGACCAGCGTCAAGTCCTACGTTTGCTCCTGCACTTCATTCAAATTCCCACAAGAAGGTGATTGAAATGAGAAACAGAGGGAAGAAATACATTGCCTCAAGTAAGATCGTTGAAACCCCCTTAAGGTAGCACCTACTTACTTGTTCACTTATATCTGCGTAATACTATGAGTTGTTTGTGTTCGATTTATATTCGGGTTTGTTTCAATGGATTAGAGACTGTACAAAAAGGTGCAAGTTGAGAGTAGGATGATTAGTGTGGTGAAAGATGCAATGAAACATTACTCTAGTTTCTTGTAAGATGTGTGCTGCCTTATGTTTGTTTGAGTGCTTCACTTCGTTCAGAAATGGCATCTATGTCATCAAATTTTTAATTTTTTTTGAAATTGTGGTGTAGTGGATTAAAGTGCTTCACGTTTTAAATGAATGGTAAAGAGAGTGCCTCAAATGGTTTAAATTATATGAAAAATCTCTAAAGTTGATATAATGTGTATTGGAACCTTCAACTTTAAAAAATGTAAACACCACAATTGATGGAAATTCCATCCTTAAAAAATGAAAAATCTCTAAAGTTAATTGTATTGTTGGATTACGAAGTTAAGAATTGTGTGGTTCAATCTCCGAATTGAGGGAAATTATATCCTTATAAATCTAATAAATAACATTTCTATAATCAATGTGGGACAAATTCAAGTATTTAACTTAGGGGATACCTACGAACAAGAAAGTAAAAAGATAATTGTGCAATTCCTTAAAACTGAAACATACAAAAACATATCAGTCAATTGCCAAACATTACACGAACATGTATACGTTATTAAATTGCAGCAATGTATGTCATCATGTCTAAGCCACGTCCACCGAAATGAATCTGCCTTTATTAGAACTCCAGTGGCACCTATACGTGAGGTCTCAACAAGAGATAATAAAATTTTTGGACAAATAAATCCATCCATGGAAGATGCAAGTTCTGATCTACGACATCTAACATCCGAAATAACAGTCCGCACATCCTCAAATAAGTCGATAATATGTTGTCGACGAGCCTTTAAGATCATTTTATTGAAACTTTTAGCTGTGTTATTCAACAATATTGCACTCTTCGATGTATGGTCAAAAAACGCACGTGACCAATGCTTCGGGGGGATAGCACTCATCTCTGACCAAGCTTGATGGTTGGCACCTTGTAGGGACAACATATGACGTTCATAGTCCGCCTGTGTGGTAGACTTTGCAGCGGCCCAAACAATACATCTTACCGCTTCAGAGAAACATTTTTTCGTCTTCAAGTTGGCTAGAATGTGACACAAACAATGGCGAACCTGTTGCACGAAGTCGGTGAAACTTTAATCGTACTACAAACTTTTTAAAAAAAACATATCTGAACATTGGATAATACTTGCTGTAGCGCGGGCAGTAATCCAGTTCCTCGATCACACATAATTGTGTATTTCTCCATGTTGGCCGTAGTGATCATCGCATCTTGCTTAATTAACTCCAGAAACCAAACCAAACCCAACTTTCGAGAGTTTCCGACTCAACAAGCGCGTATGCGAACGGGTAAACACTATTGTTGGAGTCTAGCCCAACAGCAACCAAGACCTTGTATCCAATAAATATATAATAGTTACGATTTCCTCAAACTATCATTAAAAAACCATTACATTTACAATACTTGTACCTGACCGCATAAGATCTCCTTCGTATGTCAATGCAAAGTATTGGACGACATGTCTGCCAGCCTTCTCGACACGCTCTCAAACATACGTATATGCTCTTGAAATGATGTGTTCCATCTGGTGCCTTCGTTTCCTCCATTGTTATCGTCGAACCCGGGTTACTCTTTTGGAGCTGCAATATGTAACTTCTAATTCTACTGAAGTTAGTTGTTACTCTCTCTTTTATAACCTTCAATGCGTATTCCTTTGTTCTAAAAAGCTTGTGCCTTGAAACTTCAATGTTTAAAGAATCCGTGACTCACACTCCAAATTTTGTAACAGTCATAGACGGGTCCTTTATGAACCAATCGATGTACCGATTACCCAACCACTTCGCCTTGATAGAGGTATTTTCCTTGTCCCAAAAACACCCATTATGCTCCGGGTTATAACCTTTCACTCGCCATCCGATGTCGTTCTTTTTCTTTGTTATGTTCACATACCAACCACATTCTTTTTTCATAGCGCGCTTGCATCGTATCCGTAGACGATCCACTTCATTTTTCTCAATCCAAAATTCTTTTCCATTCAAAATACAAAAGGTTACGATGCTTTCTTTGGCGTGTTCTTTATCCCTAAATGTAAGTCCTTTCCTACATACAAATAGTTAATGTGTGAATATAATAAATAATCCCACAAAAATGCAAAGAATAAATATAACAATTACTTGAGCTCTTGACGACTCCATCCAACCGCGTCGTTATATATAAAACAGGTCGGGTCAACTTCTTCTCCAGATGAAACATCCATTTCTTCATCTTCACAAACATCATCTAACATACAAATATCATTGGGTAATTCTCCATAATCCATAGCCACCTCAGATTCCGAAGCCCCACTAACGCAAGCATTTCCTCTTTTTTTTGGGGTATTTTTATCTTTAATATCTTCTTTTTCGTCCAATGAGGGTTCTTTTTTTGCATTTGCGTTAGTCGACTGCCCGATAGGTCCAACTACAGACTCCTCTGTCTCTTTGTTGATCTCCATAATATCCTATATCATAATTCAAAGTAACAACTCAAGAACTTCGGAAATGAACATTCAACTAACATGATCGAAAATACTTGATCGAAAATAATGAATAAGATAAACAAAATACTTGATCGAAAATAATGCATAAGAAAAACATTCAACTACAGACTGGATTCCCCTGTAGTGAACAAACAATATCGACGTAGACACTTTCGGAAGAAGAAATACGAATGGACCTACAAACTCGAGACACTGCAGTAACAAAAGGTTGCCAGAGANTGCTAATTGAGTCGTTCACTGATCAAGGTTACTAACACGAACTGTATATCAATAATGATTAAAAAGAAAATAAATGTTTGCAAACAATCAAAGTTGTATCGAATATTACAACAAATAGTCGACACATTGTGAGTACATTTATTGTGATATGTCTCAATAAAAGAATGATTTTCAAGTTCGAATAGAATGAATATGTTCCTTCAGGAATATGACTACAATTTTTTTCGAAAACAATGAAACCTGAGCATAGTTATAAACCTGAACATAAACGTATGTCATTACAGTTTTACAGTCTAATATTTTTTTGTAACCAACAACTATTTAACGCTTTCTCACTATCCCCATCATAGCAGCGAACTCCTCAACATCTTTTTCGCAGAACCATGTAGGAGTCATCTGATTCAAATTTTGTAAGTATCAATTAGAACCATTGTAGCAAACAAAATAATATAAGGAACACCAAATGAACTTACAAATGAACTTACAAACTCGAGACACTGCAGTAACAAAAGGTTGCCAAAGAACATGCACCACGGCTTCGAGGTGACCAATATTCAGACTGCGAAATAAAGATCCGGAAAACTGATCCAACCAAAAATTGAAGAAAAAGAAATGAAATAAAGAGAAAAACCTGAGGCATGATCGCGAAGAAATGTCAGCGGCGGAAAGCCTTTGTAGGAAACGGAGCTCGGAGTGGATTAATCGAGAAAGCGTGGCCTAACACAAGGAAGGAATCGCTCTTTGAGTCAACAGCGGGAGATTGTCAAGTAGGGCAACGCACCTTCTCTTGGCTGTTTCCAATGATGCAGTAGAGACAGACAGAAAAACCCTAAATCAGAAACTTATGATAGTAATTGGGAAAATAGCAAACCCTAACGGAAAAATGTGACGGTAAACAGGAAATAATTAACGGAAANGTGTGTTGATAATTAAGTTGGAAACATTGTGAGTAGGTTTATTGTGATACATCTCAATAAAGAAATCATTTTCAAGTTCGAAAAAAATGAATATGCTACTTCAGAAATTGATATGATGAAAACATGTAAATGATTTGGTATGCTAGTTGAGTCGTTAAAAGAAGGTGATTATCTTCCTTCTAGTTGTGCATACCAAGTTGATTACACATCATCGAGTATAGTGAAAAATTGATCGTTTTTTTGAAAACAATGAATACCTAGAAATAATGGTACACTAATCAAGGTTACTAACACGAACTGTATATCAATAATGATTAAAAGAAAAATAAATGTTTGCAAACAATCAAAGTTATATACAAACAGTTTCCAATCAAAGTTACTTGAGCTCTTGACGACTCCAGCCAACCGCGTCGTTATGTATAAAACAGGTCGGGTCAACTTCTTCTCCAGATGAAACATCTATTTCTTCATCTTCACAAACATCATCTAACATACAAATATCATCGGAAAATTTTCCATAATCCATAACCACCTCACATTCCGAAGCCCCACTAACGCAAGCATTTTCTCTTTTTTTTTTTGGTATTTTTATCTTTAATATCTTCTTTTTCGTCCAATGAGGGTTTCTTTTGCATTTGCGTTAGTCGACTGCCCGATAGGTCCAACTATAGACACCTCTGTCTCCTTGTTGATCTCCATAATATCCTATATCATAATTCGAAGTAACAACTCAAGAACTTCGGAAATGAACATTGAAAATATTGAACAACTGACTTAACGTTTCGCAATTCATAACACTCTCTTGGTCTAACACCTCATACTATTATTCGGACTACCACAACTACTGAGTACTTCCTAAAAACCGAGAAAAAATAGCATACACATAAACCAACTACGAATTTAACAAAACTTGTATAGAGCATGCTAATATCTTTGATATAGAAATTTTAGAACAATCATTCCTGATAACCGAGAAACGACATGTCTGATCCAGTTTTAATTTTATTAATGAAAAAAAGAATCTTACCAACTAACATAATACTTGATCGAAAATAATGCATAAGAAAAACATAGCACACTCATAAGCAAGTTTGAAATTGTAACAGAAACAAGAAAGAAAAAAATACATTAACATATAATTTCTATCAAAACTAATATCAATAAAAAACTAATAGCAAGTTTGACTTCACAAAACATGTTACACACAACTAATAAATCGCAACTCATGCATCTAGCTAGCAACAAATCCAACTAATTACCCGATTCCAATAAAGCAACTGCAAGAAGTATAAAAAAACTCAAAGATTGCAACAATAAATTGTATTCAAAAATCAACTAACGAAAAAAATTCACATCTATAATAAAATCAAGAAAACATGTCAAGCAATCGAATTCATATCAAATTGCAAATCTTCATTTCCTCACCAAATTGCAATTTTTCCCCAAGAAGTTAAAACATACAATGTATATGGCAAGCAACAAAAGTACCAACTAAGAAACAACAAAAATACCAACAAAAGCATATACCATATATGCCAAAAAAATGTTTAACGTATGAAGTTTCCAAATCACACAAGAAATTCGAATTTCGATTAATTACCTTAGCAACAAAAAACCAAATACACAAATTAATTCATCAACACCAAATCCACCTAGTGAATTAGAACAAAACAATTTCTAATTTCCAAAGAACCAACTAACAAGAACCACCAAGCTCGAAGAAACGTAAATGAGATTTCAAACCGCAACTTCTTAGAAAAACATAATACTAAACATTGATAAATGAACTTTTTCAATAAATCCCACATAATTTTAGAAGAAAACCCGAACCTACATCCATGGCATAACGAGAACTTTGTTCATTTGGCACAATATTGTAATGAATCAAAATTAAATATGGCACAATGGCCGAATACTGTAACCATCATAATTAGAAATGACAAAATTCATACTAATGAGAAAAAACTTTGTTAATTTGGTCGAACCCATAAGGAGAACCTTAGGCTAAACAATTATAAAAAAAGCCGAACCCACATCCATTTATAAAACTAAGGAATCAAAACGAGGAAGGCAAGTTAGGTGCTCTCGTTATCTATTAGGAACGAACACAACGCTCTTGTTGAGGAAGATGGCCTGAGTTGTTGTTCAGGCAAGAACTAGCCCTTGTGATGCCGAAGATCTACTCTTTACTCAGAAGCTTGGCCGTATCCTCTGATACTGAAACTAAACTACCCGATCCTAGATTTTCAAGAAATGAAGAAGATAAACAACAAATCAGAAACTTATGATTGTAATTGGGAAAATAGCAAACTCTAACGGAAAAATGTGACGGTAAACATGAAATAATTAACGGAAAATCATTCTAAAAAACATAGTGTCATATTTAAACAGTTTTTGTAACTTAGAGGGTCAAAAATACAATTTTGTAATTACAGGGGTATCGTGTTTACACCGGTTGTAAGTTTGAGGGTTGATTTTGTAATTTTCTCATTTAAAACTGAGTTTATCTTACAATGAATCGAACGAATGTTGAGATCCATGATTTTCAAACCACAATAATGTCAATATACAAAATTTTGATATTAATAACGGAATGACCATGATTCATTTGAAAATTTTTAAATATATAAATATTATATTAAATAATCTAGTATTCAGAGTATACTGAATTTTTATTATTTTTTACCCACTACCAAATCAAATATAAAAGTTTTTGCCTACGCTGAGCAAAAAATTTTCCCACCGGCTATCAGTAAATCGGGCAAAGAAGCCGTGGAGTCGGCACGGCGATCAGCCTCTCCGCTTTAGGCGCAGTCAGCCCAAACATATCCTTCATATCCAGCTCATTAGCCTTCATCCCGTTCGGCAATTCCCAAGTAAAACAATGAACAAGATGCGCCACCGTCATTTCAAGCGCGTACAGCCCTAATTGCATTCCAGGACATGATCTACGTCCTGATCCGAACGGAATAAACTCGAAATTACTTCCTTTAAAATCCGGCGCTCCGTCGATTAAGAACCGTGACGGTTTGAATTCTTGAGGATCTTCCCACGCCGTTGGATCCCTTCCGATTGCCCAGGCGTTAATCATTACTCTGGCGTTCTTCGGGATATAGTAGCCGGATACGGTTGCTTCCTCGGCGGTTTCATGGAGGAGGAGAGGAATCGGCGGATGGAGGCGGAGAACCTCCTTCACAACCGCCCGGAGGTAGGTTAATTTTTCGAAATCGGACTCTTCAACTTTCCGGCTCATGCCCACAACTTGACCCAATTCTTCTTGGACTTTATTCATATCTTTTGGGCTTTTCATTAATTCCGCCATTGCCCATTCTATTGCTGAAGCAACTGTCTCTGTTCCTCCGAACATAACGTCCTACCAACATTAAATTTAAAATTAAACAAATAAAAATGGATAGTGTTCAAATCAAGGAAGTGACAATAGTGGAGGCGTATGGTCAAGTATATGGATCATATCGTTATATCAATGATATGTCGGAAAAATCACATGTACCAACTTAACATATACGAACGATGGAATAGTTTCCTTGGTTCAAAGTTTATATAATTTGATAAATTTAATTCTCAATATTTTTTAATTTTGCAAATATAATATCTCAAAATTTTTTAAAGGCAAAACTTTGAGTTTTTTGTAAAAAATTAGTGTGAATATTTCGTAAAATTTGGCAAATCTAATACTCAAAGTTTAATGTGTGATAATATTAAATTTTAGGGATTCGTTTTATCATATAATATCAAATTTACCAAATTTGAAAACTTTTGAAACTATTTTTGTCAAAAAATTCAAGGTATAAAAACTAAATTTATCAAAATAACTAAATTTTGGGAACTATTTTTTAGAATAAAAATCATTTTTTAAATTTTTTATTTTTTAAGAAATACCATAATAATGGCTTTGATGTTCCTCTTCGTGAGCTTGATTGAATTCTGCAAATCCTCCCCTTGTTCAGAAACTTTGTCTTCTTCACAATAAAAAGCAAGTAACTCGTCTACCATATCAGTATCTCCGGCGACATTTTCAGGCTTCTTTTTCTGTATATGATCATCAATGATACTGTCAATGAATCCATCAAGAGAATTTCTAGCTTTAACGAGCCTTTCGTTAAGTCCTTGAGGATCAATCCATCCCACAAATGGGAAGAAATCTGCGAGATTAAATGCTCCAAAAAGCTTAGAAAACTCTTGAAGTATCTTAATGAAATCATCCTGACCCTCATCGGAGATCACCCCAAACGCCGCCCGGTAAGTAATATTTCGAGTAAGACAGAAAACCAGTTCGCCGATATTCACGGCGGTGCCGGAACTAGACGTTACTATTCCGATCATAGAGTCAACCTCATCTCTTACCGAATCCCAAGACTCCGCTCTTTTCCTACTGAAAAGCTTCATAACACAAAGCTTACGCATCTGGCGCCAAAACGGGCCGTAGTGAGCAAACGCCATGTCAGCTCTTTCGTAGGTTAAGTAACGTATGGCGGCGTTCGCTGGTCTGTTAGAGAATATATTGTCGTGTTGTTGAAGAACTTGACGTGCAGCTTCAGGACTGGATATAGAAACCATGTGGAGGAATCCGATCCGGAAGTGTACTACGCCGCCGTATTCTCCGGCGAGCTTTGCGAGTCCTCTGTGTGTAAGCTCGTTCATCATGTTCATGTTTCCGATCACCGGAAAACCTCTCGGCCCCGGCGGATAATGTTTTTGTCGCGATCTCCATAATAAAACCAAGATTAGTAGAGGTAACACGAAGAAAATCAACACAGAAAATACTTGTTTCTCCATAGCTAAACAAGCTGTTGGTATGTGGATAAGGTTAAATAAAACATTAAGGGGTTTGTCTGAATACTAAATAGCCGTAGGTAGAAACTTCTTGTCGAATGAACTAGAAGAATAGTGTAAATATATGAAGAAATGGACAATACTAATAATATATAGTATGATATTGATTGACTGAACCTACTATTTTATTCGAACTTATAGATTTTTATTGGTGGTACTGATTTTAAGTATATTGATTGGATCTATTTATTTGATTGCACTATTTGTTTGGATTCCTACAATCTAGGACACCATTGCATAATATTTTTTTAAAAAAAAAATTAATTAATTTATATGAAATTTTATGCAATACATCATATTAATAATCGATATAATTTGAAATATTATTGAATTATTAAGTAAATTGTAAAAAATAATATATTTATATTATTTTAATCAACAAATCATTAATACACTCTAATCGAATTCATAAAAATTAACGAATCTCGCAACTCACACCATTGTTGGTGCAATATAGTTTGATTGTGGAAAAAAAATATAAAATTTATAGATTTTTTTATTCTTATTTTTTTGAATTAAAAATAATATAAATTGAGAATATATCATATATTTTTTTCAAGATTAATATTAAATTTATTTATTATTTTTTATAAAAATAAATTAAATACAATAGAATGCATTAAAATGGTCGGATATATAGTATGGTTTTAAAATTATCGACTAAATTTATATTTTTAGCATCACACGTGATGTAAAAACTAATATTTTAGGGAAAATTTAATCCAATGTTTGAATACACACCCAGACCACATATATCGATATGGACAGGTAGATGGGTATGTTGTTGATACACAGTCGGCATACCAGTCTTAAACCACTTTTGATGTATTAATTGTATACAGTAGACTAGTGTAGACTTTGGTCATATAAGGTAAATTGATCTGGACCATTCATCCAGCCAACTACCAAATCCAAGTGACATGATAAGGCCATCTATCTCTATCGCGTCTGATCACTCCCTCCATCACGCAAACGTCACTTAAGAACTTATTAGATGTCTCTTTCAAATTCTCAAAATTTCAAATTTAAAACACCTGATGCGTGTGTGGTGTGTGGTTTCATGCACCCACACACATATTTTAAAAAAAAAAGTTAATGAAAGTGGGATAAAAAGATGCGCATAAATATTTGTAGATGAGGAAAAGAACTATAAATGTAATTGAAAAACGGTGGAAAAACAAGAAACTAACAAAGGTAAATTAAGAATTTTATATTTTTATTGAAAAATTGTTTAAAATTCATTTGTGTATTTTTAAAATTTTAAATATTTATATTGATTATTTTATTATATTGAATTTGAAGCATCATACATCGGATATTTCTAAAATCATCGCACTCCATACCCCACACATCGCATTCATATCTCCGTACCCATGCAACTTAGCTTACCAACCAACATTTGCATATATATAAAATCAATGTTACCAGGATTCTCTATTTTTACAAAAATTTACGAATCGGATTTTCTCGGATTCATGATTCTCTCCCGATTCTTGAATCGGATTTTTTTTTTGAACGGATTTTTTTAGAAGACAAAATTGAAAAAAATCAAAAAACAAATAAGAAATATAAATTATTATATCATAAATTTGCTAAGTTATGTAATTATTATCGATTTTTAATTATTTTATTAATTTTAAATTTTAACCAATTTTTAGTTTTTTATTTTGATGATAAATTATTTATTATATCTTATANTAAGTTTGAGAGCTGATTTTGTAATTTTTTCAATTAAAACTGAGTTTATCTTACAATGAATCGAACGACTGTTGACACCTCTGATTTTTCAGACCACAACAATGTTAATATACAAAATTTTGATATTAATAACGGAATGATCATGATTCATTTGAAAATTTTAAAATATATAAAAATTATATTAAATAATCTAGTATTCAGTATATACCGAATTTTTATTATTTTTTTATCCAATACCAAATCAAATATCAAAGTTTTTGCCTACGCTGAGCAAAAATTTTCCCACCGGCTATCAGTAAATCGGGAAAAGAAGCCGTGGAGTCGGCACGGCGATCAGCCTCTCCGCTTTAGGCGCAGTCAGCCCAAACATATCCTTCATATCCAGCTCATTAGCCTTCATCCCGTTCGGCAATTCCCAAGTAAAACAATGAACAAGATGCGCCACCGTCATTTCAAGCGCGTACAGCCCTAATTGCATTCCAGGACATGATCTACGTCCTGATCCGAACGGAATAAACTCGAAATTACTTCCTTTAAAATCCGGCGCTCCGTCGATTAAGAACCGTGACGGTTTGAATTCTTGAGGATCTTCCCACGCCGTTGGATCCCTTCCGATTGCCCAGGCGTTAATCATTACTCTGGCGTTCTTCGGGATATAGTAGCCGGATACGGTTGCTTCCTCGGCGGTTTCATGGAGGAGGAGAGGAATCGGCGGATGGAGGCGGAGAACCTCCTTCACAACCGCCCGGAGGTAGGTTAATTTTTCGAAATCGGACTCTTCAACTTTCCGGCTCATGCCCACAACTTGACCCAATTCTTCTTGGACTTTATTCATATCTTTTGGGCTTTTCATTAATTCCGCCATTGCCCATTCTATTGCTGAAGCAACTGTCTCTGTTCCTCCGAACATAACGTCCTACCAACATTAAATTTAAAATTAAACAAATAAAAATGGACAGTGTTCAAATCAAGGAAGTGACAATAGTCCAGGCATATCGTCTAGTATATCGATCATACCGTTATATCAATGATATATATGAAAAATCACATGTACCAAGTTAATAGATACGAACAGTGCCAACTAGTATAATTTTCTTAGTTCAAAGTTTATATGATTTGGTAAATTTAATTCTCAATTTTTCTTAATTTTGCAAATATAATATCTCAAAATTTTTTAAAGGCAAAACTTTGAGTTTTTTGTAAAAAATTAGTGTGAATATTTCGTAAAATTTGGCAAATCTAATACTCAAAGTTTAATATGTAATAATCTTAAATTTTAGGGATTCGTTTTATCATATAATATCAAATTTACCAAATTTGAAAACTTTTGAAACTATTTTTGTCAAAAAATTCAAGGTATAAAAACTAAATTTATCAAAATAACTAAATTTTGGGAACTATTTTTTAGAATAAAAATCATTTTTTAAATTTTTTATTTTTTAAGAAATACCATAATAATGGCTTTGATGTTCCTCTTCGTGAGCTTGATTGAATTCTGCAAATCCTCCCCTTGTTCAGAAACTTTGTCTTCTTCACAATAAAAAGCAAGTAACTCGTCTACCATATCAGTGTCTCCGGCGACATTTTCAGGCTTCTTTTTCTGTATATGATCATCAATGATACTGTCAATGAATCCATCAAGAGAATTTCTAGCTTTAACGAGCCTTTCGTTAAGTCCTTGAGGATCAATCCATCCCACAAATGGGAAGAAATCTGCGAGATTAAATGCTCCAAAAAGCTTAGAAAACTCTTGAAGTATCTTAATGAAATCATCCTGACCCTCATCGGAGATCACCCCAAACGCCGCCCGGTAAGTAATATTTCGAGTAAGACAGAAAACCAGTTCGCCGATATTCACGGCGGTGCCGGAACTAGATGTTACTATTCCGATCATAGAGTCAACCTCATCTCTTACCGAATCCCAAGACTCCGCTCTTTTCCTACTGAATAGCTTCATAACACAAAGCTTACGCATCTGGCGCCAAAACGGCCCGTAGTGAGCAAACGCCATGTCAGCTCTTTCGTAGGTTAAGTAACGTATGGCGGCGTTCGCTGGTCTGTTAGAGAATATATTGTCGTGTTGTTGAAGAACTTGACGTGCAGCTTCAGGACTGGATATAGAAACCATGTGGAGGAATCCGATCCGGAAGTGTACTACGCCGCCGTATTCTCCGGCGAGCTTTGCGAGTCCTCTGTGTGTAAGCTCGTTCATCATGTTCATGTTTCCGATCACCGGAAAACCTCTCGGCCCCGGCGGATAATGTTTTTGTCGCGATCTCCATAATAAAACCAAGATTAGTAGAGGTAACACGAAGAAAATCAACACAGAAAATACTTGTTTCTCCATAGCTAAACAAGTTGTTTGTATGTGGATAAGGTTAAATAAAACATTAAGGGGTTTGTCTAAATACTAAATAGCCGTAGGTAGAAACTTCTTGTCGAATGAACTAGAAGAATAGTGTAAATATATGAAGAAATGGACAATACTAATAATATATAGTATGATATTGATTGACTGAACCTACTATTTTATTGGAACTTATAGATTTTTATTGGTGGTACTGATTTTAAGTATATTGATTGGATCTATTTATTTGATTGCACTATATGTTTGGATTCCTATTCTAGGACACCATTGCATAATATTTTTTTAAAAAAAATTAATTAATTTGCATGAAATTTTATGTTATATATCATATTAATAATCCAACAAGGTAATAATCGCAACTCACATCCTTGTTGGTGCAACATAGTTTAATTGTGAAAAAAAAATATAAAATTTATAGATTTTTTTATTCTTATTTTTTTGAATTAAAAATAATATAAATTGAGAATATATCATATATTTATTTCAAGATTAATATTAAATTTATTTATTATTTTTTATAAAATAATAAATTAAATTAAATACAATAGAATGCATTAAAATGGTCGGATATATGGTATGGTTTTAAAATTATCAACTAAATTTATATTTTTAGCATCACACGTGATGTAAAAACTAATATTTTAGGGAAAATTTAATCCAATGTTTGAATACGGACCCAGATGACATATATCCATATGGACAGGTAGATGGGAATGTTGTTGATACACAGTCGGCATACCAGTCTTAAACCACTTTTGATGTATTAATTGTATACAGTAGACTAGTGTAGACTTTGGTCATATAAGGTAAATTGATCTGGACCATTCATCCAGCCAACTACCAAATCCAAGTGACATGATAAGGCCATCTATCTCTATCGCGTCTGATCACTCCCTCCATCACGCAAACGTCACTTAAGAACTTATTAGATGTCTCTTTCAAATTCTCAAAATTTCAAATTTAAAACACCTGATGCGTGTGTGGTGTGTGGTTTCATGCACCCACACACATATTTTTAAAAAAAAAGTTAATGAAAGTGGGATAAAAAGATGCGCATAAATATTTGTAGATGAGGAAAAAAACTACAGATGTAATTGAAAAGTGATGAAAAAACAAGAAATTAACAAAGCTAAATTAAGAATTTTATACTTTATTACAAAAATTGTTTAAAATTCATTTGTGTATTCTTAAAATTTTAAATATTTATATTGATTATTTTATTATATTGAATTTGAAGCATCATACATCGGATATTTCTAAAATCGTCGCACTCCATACCCCACACATTGCACTCGTATCTCTGTACCCATGCAACTTAGCTTACCAACCAACATTTGCATATATATAAAATCAATGTTACCAGGATTCTCTATGTTTACAAAAATTTACGAATCAGATTTTCTCGGATTCACTATTCTTGAATCAGATTTTTTTTGAACGGATTTTTTTAGAAGACAATATTGAAAAAAATCAAAAAATAAATAATAAATATAAATTATTATATCATAAATTTGCTAAGTTATGTAATTATTATCGATTTTTAATTATTTTATTAATTTTAAATTTTAACCAATTTTTAGTTTTTTATTTTGATGATACATTATTTATTATATCTTATATTTATAATTTGAAAATGATTAAAATATATATTATCAATAATTATGATTATTTTTATTTATAAAAAATTATAAATTATATAACTAAAATAATTATTATAAATATAAAATTAACGAATCCTTAACGAATCTTCCCTGATTCTCTAAAAAATTACGCACTACGAATCGCAAATCGTGTTGTGTCACGAATCGTGTCACGTATCATGGTAACATTGTATAAAATAGAACAAATTGAGCGGCTAAAAATATAAGGTTTAAAATCATATAAATGTTTTAAATTGTGTATTTAATACAGAAAATTTAAAAATTATTTAAAATAACTCTCGAAAGAATAGTAGTGTTTTTTTATATTTTTGTGCGAATAATTTTGATCATTATGTGTTATATTAAATATTTTCAAAGTTGAGATCATACTCATCATATTTTTTAAGGTGAAGGGTCAAATACAAATTTTATAGTAAAATATAAACGATTTAAAGCATCAACAGTTAATCACACGATTATTAAACTTTGAGAATATTATATTTACAATTTCAAAAACTATGGCGACCAACTTTAAAAAGTATAGCCAAGAACACGCAATATATAAATTTCGAGAGTTTCAAATGAAATTTTACATTATTTTAAAGTTATGGTGGACTAACAAACAACACTATGTAATAATATTGTTTTCATTATATCAAGATAGATTTATGTTATGTAGCATAAAATGATATACATCATTTAGTTTAGCAGGTGATCATTTTGATGTTTTATTATTAAATTTGAGTATTTTTAATGTTTTTGTAAAAATTAAATATATGATATAAAAAATATAACTAAATAAAATATATGGTAATTTTTGAATTATAAATTGGATTAAATTTACATTATTCTATATATTGTGTTGGAATTATAGAATCTGATCGAAATTACGACGGTAGAGCGTGAACGAATGATATTAAAGATATGAACTCATACATTTAAATGACTTGATTAAGTCATTATTTGATAAAATTCTGACTCTTATAAACCTAATTAATCTCAGTTCTTTAAGTAATCTAAGAGAAATTCAACACTTTAAATTCAAACCTATTGACTTGTAAATTTTAAGAATAATCAATTTTGATAAGCTTATCTTCTAAAATAATTATTTATTCAATCAATGGACTAATCCAATTCAAATAATGTGAACACAACAACGTCGAAAGAGACTCAGTCCATAATTCTAAGTAAGCCGTGGGAAAACGGAAAATAAAAGCAAAAACATGAAAAATATCTACATATAAAACAAAAAGTTGTGCTATTCATATTGAAAAAGACATTAGAACATGTATGACTTCTCTAATACCAATGTTTTAAAAACCGGTATAGATTGGTATACCGGATAAATTTATTGGATCGGCATATTGGATATGTATTGGAATATTAAAATAAATTAAATTATAAAATATTCATATTTAATTTTTTTAATATTAAACCCGACCCAAACCGAAAACTTTGACCGACCCGAAAAACTCGTACCGACCGGTATTTTGCCAAAATACCGGCCGAATCCGGTAAGTCCGAAATTTCCAATATATTGGGCCGGTATACCGGAAATTTCCGATATATTGGGTCGGTATACCGGAAATTTAAAGCACTGGGTAATCCAACTTGACCCAAGAATTACGCTAATAGAAACCTTTCAAATAATGAATTGGTCTTGATGAGACTAGATCAAATTTCTAGGGATAAGTGTTGAAATATTATAAGTTACAAGAGAAGTTGTTGTGGTCCAAAAACCGGGAGTGTCAACAGTCGTCCGACGAACTCGGTTGTAATTTATTTAATATGTGGAAGACGATTATAAATCAAATATAAAAGGGACAAGACAATTTTAGAGTGGAAAACCCCAAAATTTGAGGAAAAAACCACTTGACTAAGAGCTAAAAAAACTCTTAGTCGATTCAATAAGTAAGTTGTTGATCACAAATTTCATGTTTGTTTTTTAGACAACAAGGGAAAGAAAGTTTATAAAAAATAAATCGATAGCCGGCCAAACAGGAAGAGAAAAAAAAAAGGAATCCTTTCTTTGCCTCCCAAGTGTCATTTTTATACGTCTTCTCTGCTGCGTGAACAGTAGAGTGTCGTTTTGTGCTTGTCCCCTGCGGCTAGGTCGGCTCGTGTTAGGTGGGACAGCCGCCGGGCATGACTTCATAGGGCTGCACGATGCTAGGCCTTTCGGCGCTACTTGCCGGCTATCTCCAGACCAAAAGGAGGCTCATATGACTCCGTCGGACCTGCCTTTGATAGGATTGTCAGAGGTTGTTGTCGCATGTTGAGGAATGTGGATGGTCCAAAGCATAGCTTGTGAGATGTGGACCGATCAGTCCTGATGAGGGGGAGAAAGCATGACTCTATCGATCGAGACCGATCGATAATAACGGGCATTCGGGCCTGACTGGCCTGGCTGGGCCGTCTATTCACATGAGCTGGATCTGGGCCTCCAAGTTCGGCTTATATCACTCCGGCTGGCCTGGCTAAGCTTGGCCCTGATCAGGTTCGGTGTACCGGGTTCCGATGATCTCATCAGAAGTGATATCATAAGTAATCGGTTTGGTGTAGCATTTTTAATGTTATTAACTTCTCTTATGCGTTTGGATACACTAGCACTCTTCCGACATATTAAATCATGAATTCTACAATAATGTTTTGATCGGATCTGCATCAAGAGATCCAAAGCGGCCAATTGACAAGTCTTAAGGGAGTGAAGCGACCGATATGACATTAGACACAAATCATGGTAGAAGTTACCGACTTTATTACTCTCAAGACGGTTCAATACGATAATTGGGGGAGTAGACAAAAGATAAGTCTATATATACGAGAAAATAAGAGTGTAAAATGGCTTCTTATTTGGTTGCTTCGGTTTTTCTTTTTTCCGATTTCTTTCGAACTTTTCATCAATGTAACTGTTTAACATCTAGACTTTGTACTAGATTGATAAACCCTTTGTAACATTATTTGTTATATTGCATTTTACTATAGCTTTTCTTTCCACTATGATTTTTTTCATTATGAGGTTCCACATAAATTTCAGCCTAGTTGTCTCTACATACAATAAAATGTAAAATTCATTTTCACAAGTCGTAATCAGTCCAAATCATGCGACTGCTGATACCACTTGAAAACGGACCAAAACACATTGATGTATAAATTTTGCGTAATCGAATAGTGGATCCGTAGTGGAGATAGTGGAAAGCACTACTTTGTATATTGGATTGGAATTGAGGTTGACAGATATACATGAAACTCATTTTGCTCTCAATATTTTTATTGAGAGATATACACCACTTTGCGTCAATATTTTTTAAAATTTAAATATATAAATTATTGGGTTTGTTTGTTACTCAAATTAAAACTACGGTGAGGTGCGATGCGATATCCAGATCGTGATTTTCTTATATTACACAAAACACAAGCTTAATTGCGATGTGATAATCGTTAAAAATCACGATATCATCACAACTGTTAAAACCAGTTGTGGCCTCATCGTGATTTTTGAAAAGACTAATTTACCTTTATTTCTATTAATTATAATATAATTATATTTATTATTTTATATATATAAGGGTATACTAGTATATTTACGTAAATCGCAATCATAATATCACAATTTTACCAAACATATTTAAAAATTCACGATTATCATATCTCACCACACCTTACCATATCTCACCACATCGCAATTTTAAAAAGTTATACTAAACAAACTCATTATATTTATATACAATTCTTGAACCATGTAAACCGGTAACCGTTTTCAAAATTGCTTTAACATAACTCAATCGGGACCGTTTAATAGAACCTTCATACATTTCAAAAAACAAATAAATAAAATCAATAATATCTATATATTTAAACAAAAGTACATCAAAATCATTTTCATAAACATTCAAACCAAATTACAATAGCACAACTCTACCAACACTTAATTCCAAAATTATTAAAACTTAAATTTCACAAAAGAAATTCAGAAATAAATATCGAAACACTTACAATTTGAGTTTTTTATACATGGCTAAGAAGCATCGTCAACGTCAATACCGAGTTGTGACTACCAACAACAAGAAATTATGAAGAATAATGTAGATCTTGGATGCTTGATAAAATTGTTTCAAAATGTATGAAATAAAGTTTTTAATTGTTAATGGACTGTTTTATAAAAAGTTAACGAGTCGATCGGCCCAACAAGATGGCCCAAATGCGATTCCTAAACATAGATTTTGAGAAGAGTATGAAATTTAGGGGAGCATTCGATAACAAATACCAAACCAAACAAAATAATGAAATATCGAATACCAAATTATCAACAAAATCGAATACCGCTTACANAGTGGGTATTGTTCCAAATTGGAAAATGAAAGTAGATTGAATTGGTTTATAAGAGAGAAATTGGACCATAGTAAATGATTTATTCAAATCTTTTATTGTGTGGTTTTTTCTCTCTTATACGTTGTATTCGAGCATACTCCCCACATAAATTGATCCGATTTTAGAAATTAACATGGTATCAGAGATGATTCGGAAAATCCTGAGTGACCTAGCTAGAGTTAGTCCGACTTAATGAAATTGATCGGTTGATAATCCACCGATTTGAATTGTCAAACCCAACTAGTCATGTGATTGGACTTGAGAGGGTGTGTTGAAATAGTGGGTATTGTTTCAAATTGAAAAATGAAAGTGTTTTGGATTGGTTTATAAGAGGAAAAATATACCATAGTAAATGACTTGTTCAAGTCTTTTACGGTGTGATCTCTTCTCTATTATACGTTGTATCCGAGTGCATTCCTCACATAAATTGACCCGACTCTCAAATTCAATAGAGATAGTTAGTTAGTTACCCGCCATAGACTGCTCTCATATCCATTACATTTCTTACGTTGGACCAATTGATTCCTAATCCATTCATGTAAGATTTTGTAATAACATTTTTCCAGTGCTTATAATCTGATGCAAAGTCATCTGGAGCTGGTTTTCCATATATTCCGTTTTGGGATTTGTTGAGCCATGAAGGAGGTGAGTGAAGCCTCTCCGGCCATTCTTCAGGCCATTGGGAGCCTCTTTGGTATTCTTGAATCGGGACTTTGTGCATGCACGCCTGCAGAGGCACGTACCTGAAAGAGGAGAGAAAGAATAAGTGAAAGTGTTGATGGATATATCATGATCAAAGTGACAAACCAAGCAGCATCTGGATCATCATCTTGTTTGCATATTGGGGGGTGATTTCGCTTGCGTTTATTGTAGCAGTCGTTTGATTCTGGTTTTTGATAAATTGCAGCGCCTATGGAGTTCAGCTTATCTTTCTTGATTGTTACCAGTTCCCAGCACATCGCAACCGTGAGATTCGACATTTCTGCAAGTTATAATACAAGTATTGTTGAATTTGTCCCACTACTATTGTGGGATTTATTAGAATTACAAAGGAGTAGAGTGTATCTCATGATTACTTGATCAAGTCTTTTAAATGTGTAGTTTTCTCTCCTTAATCATATTTGTGTTTCGCTCTCTCATTGTAATTTCTATCGGACTATATAATTCCAATATAGTATCAGAGTTGATTCGGTTCATTGCAAGTCCAAATCTTATGGTTGAACTTGATGAGAAGCGTTGAATTGTCTCACATTGGTCATAGAAGTGAGATTGATTGAGTTTATAAAGGGGTGAATTATCATCACATAATGACTAGATAAAGTCTTTTAAATGTATGGCTTCCTCTCATTGATACTGTTCGTTCATGTTCTCTCATCGTAATTTCAATTAGACTCTATAATTCCAATATGGTATTAGAGTTGGTTCGACTCATTGCGACTCTAAATCTTAGATTGGACTTGAGGAGGAGTGCAAATTTGTCTAATATTAGTTATAGAAGTGTGATTGATTAAGTTTATAAAGGGGTTGACTATTATCACATAATGATTTGATTAAATTTTTTAAATATCTGTTTTCCTATCAATAATCTCGTTCGATCAAACTCCCTTAATCATAATTTTGATGGAACTTTATAATTCGAATAAGTATAAATAAAACAACAAAATTCATGGATTTTGCTTTACCTTTCCAGATTTTGACATCTTCTTCAAGGTTCTGATACACAGGAGTTGCTGACCAAACAAAGTAGCCTCCGGGTCTTAATACTCTGTTTAACTCTAGCAGCAGCTTTCCTCCTTCACCATCAATGGCGGCAAAGTGAGAATTAGAAACGTGAATTAAAAGAAAAGGAGTTTAGAGAGAACCATCAGCGTGCCATGGAACACGACAACGAGCACAATGCACAACTTCGAAAACTCTGCTTGGAAACGGTAACCTCTGTGTGCCCATAACTGCAGATATAGCTGGGATTCCTCTTTCAAGTGCGAATTGAACTTGAGCTTCATGTTCATCTTTTGGGGCAAAAGACATTGTGATGACATCTCTGTCAAAGAGATGACCTCCAAAGCTAGCGACTCCACATCCCACATCAAGTACTACTCTTGTGTGCTTTCCCCACGCTATGTCTGGAACTGCCTGTATGAAGTTCAGATTCGTCAAGGAGATGATCTTTGGCGTGTTAAGGGGTTTGACTTTACCTGTTGAATGAAGTCAATGTAATGCAGAGCACCATGGATGAATTGAGTTCCGCCGCCGGGAAAAGTGAGGAATTCGCCGGAGACCTTTACCCAGTTCTGGTGGCCTTTTACTTCTGCAAGCAATGTATGTGGTACGTTGCTGTACCAAATCTGCCATTGAAACAGAGACGTAAAGCAATGTATTCATCGTATCAGAGTTCAGAGTTTTGTTTACCTTGTCTCTACTTTTTGGCCACTGAACTGGGATCTTGTAACCGGGTGGCAGAGGAACCAAGCAAGTTGGAGGATTTTTAGGACAATGGCGTTCGCGATGCTCGTAATGCATCCGGCTACGGAGTTTTGCGATGTCTTTCTCGTTGTCTAGACAAGGAATGTAGTCGATACCCGCCGTCTCGTTGCAGAGCTGCCATGGATGACCGTAGTTTTCGGCATCTTTATCTTCCGGTACGGACATCCGCCGCTCATTCTCGTTCTCCGACTGGTGCGCTTGAGTAGACCATGACTTCTCTGATTCCATTGATTCTTTTGGAATCCCAGTGCTCTCTCCATTTGGGAATGAAGCGTCGTCATTTTTCTCTGAGGGTTCTTTCTTGCCACTCTGATCCGCTGAATCCTGCGTAGTTTCTTGAGTTTCTACAGGCCGATTACTTTCTTCTTTTTCTTGAGGATCTCCGGTTGAATCTGTGAGAGCCTCGTCGTGTTGAATTTGTTCAGAACTTGTTGCTCCATGAGGATCCCTTGACTCGCCCATTTCTTTGTTTCCTTCTCGAATCTGTTCGTCTTCTTTCTTTTGTTGGTTTTCAATTCTTCGTTGTTGATCTTCATCGGAAAGTAGATTATCAGGTTCTGCACTTTCAGATTCTTTGACCATAACTTTCGAATCGTCGGTGACTGTATTTTCGATTACTTCTTGTTGTTCTTTCTTAATACGCCGATTCTCCGATACTTGATTTCCGATTGTATTCTCCTCTTTCTCTTGTTTTTGTGTAACTGAACTTTCTTCTGAGGTCTGAGTCTCAAGCCCCATTTGTTTCTCATGTTCTTCAGAAGATTCCTTTTCCTGTAATTTCTCAACCGTAGGCTGAGATTCAACATCAGCGTTTCTCCGATTCAACTCAGTATCTTGACTCTCCGCCGCATCATTCTCCTTCTCCGGCGGATTTTCTAGCACATCCGCCTTCTCTGTAAAACCTCCGCTGCCAACAGTCAGTTCAGAATCCGAAGACACCTCTTCTTTCTCAGCCACGTCCACAGATCTAGTAGTCTCTCCGTGAAGTTCCTCAGGTAAATCTTCTTGAACCGGATACGATTCATTCATTGAAGGCTTGGATCCGAGAGATCCAGCACTGGAATCCCTTTCAATCGGATCTTCCATGGACGTTCTGTTCTGCATTTGCAGCGGAGAAAAAGGATTGGAAGTGAACAACCATATTACCAAACCAGATACCGCAAGGAAAATCATAATCGTCGCCTTTGACGGTGGTCCCGCCGTACCGGGACGTTTGCCACGTGATTTTACGGTGGCCATTCTTGATCTCCGATCGCCGAAATGTTACAATTTTACGAGCAATGAGGTTGAAGAATTGAAGAAGAATCGTCAAGTCCCACATCGAGCCCAGATCCAACAACGTAGGAGAAGGCTTCTGTTACGCTTCCATGCATAAATTAAATAATACAATTTTATATAGTTAATTAAAATAAAATAGGATATAGCTACAAGTCATTGATAAAATAATTAAAATAATATTTAATCTGATAAAATAATTAAATTATTGCTTAAAATTCCCACTTTAGACCTTTAAAAAATTTGTTTCCAGTCAAACTCTCTCGAAAGTAGTGTCATTATCATATGCATCTTTTGATTTTATTAAAGAAATTAAAAATAATCTGTAAAGCTGACAAAGAACTAGCAGTAGGCTAAGCCCATAGCTTCTCTAGGGTGGGGCTCTTGAAATTAAATAAATAATAAATCTCAAACATTAATATATTTTTTTTTCGTGGAAATTCCGATTATTAAAAAATAATACTTGCTTCAAACTTTGTAGGGTGTATGGTTTTGCATAAGTTTCGTATTAAAATATAATTCCGAGTTTGGTTTCCATTAACCTAGAAACCAACCTCGAAATAAATATAATTAAATGAGAATTCCATTTCAATACCAATAAAAATTATATATTTGATTTATTTTTTAAAAATAAATCAAATATATAATCAAATCGTCCATAGCTCAAATTTAATTGAATTTCTGTCACAAAAACGTCTTTTTTGCTTCCCAAAATTTTATTGTTTTGGTAAATTTATTTTGGCATATTAAATCTTCAAAACTTTAACATTTTGGTAAATTTGGTCTTTTAAGTTTGTAATGTCTTGTAAATAAAAACTCCAAAATAGTAAAATCGATCTTCAAAATTTGATTTTGACAGAAGATCACAAGTGTAAAATTAAATTTTTGTAAATTAATTATGTCATACAAATTAAATTTTGAGGACTGACTTTGACAAAACATACAAAGTATTGTGACTAGTTTGCCATTTTGATATTTTGTGGATCAAAATTATAATATTTTGAGAACAAAAAATTAACAAATTCATTAAACAATATGAATATCTCCTTTCCAATTTCCATTTAACATTAAACCGCAAAAGCTTCTGTGTTCTGTTCTTGCATTTATTTTTGTTTGAAAGTAGCATTAATCCATTTATATATTTCAAATGGAGCATCTCCCTCCACTCAACACAGATTTTAATGCATCTTTATTAAAGTATTGGTATACATATGTGATAATAATTGATAAGATATTAAGACTTGTTTGGTTTATCTTTTCAAAATCACGTTGAGGTGCGATAATTGTATCGTGCGTTGAGATGACCGTGATAATTATGATCGAGATTTAGAAAACTGTTTGCAAAAACTACGGTGATCGTATCGTGATTTTAATAAAATATCTATTTTAACATTTATATTAATATATTTATTATATATTAATAAAATGTCTATTTTATTGAATAACTTCAGCAGCATATAATCGAACAAATATCTCTATTAATCGTCTATTCCAAGTTGCTACACTTTTAATTTTTTTGGTGTTACCGTCTAAATTGTCCATTTGTTATACTGTCCATCAAAATACATTTTCAGTAACAACTCTAATTGCATATTCTTACGGTAGAAATACAAAAATAAATCAAAATATTTTTAAAAGCGGCATATCAAATCCGGAGAAATAAAAAACAACCAAACTCTGAATATTTCAACCAATATAAACAATCGGAAGAACAACCGTAAAGAAAAAAAAGGAAAAAAAACCGAAAAGAAATCCATACAATCGAATATGTACCTTGCAAAAATAAGCCTAAAAATGTAGAATTACAACTTAGTAAAAATGGTGTAAGATTTGTGAAATAAAAATAAAATTGGTTAGGGTTAGAGTTTGATTTTAAAATAATTAATTGAATTTTGAAGGGTAATTTTAGAATTTACGAAATCACGGTGAATTGGTCATACGTATCAAGTCATGACCACATGACCGCCAAAAACTCTGGTACAATGATCACAATTGACCCAACTGTTTGGTAGTGTAAAATAAAATCACGGTGCGGTGACCGCCGTGAAACCAAAGAACCCCTAAATGAGTAATCTAACTCATCCATTTAATAGAATATATGGATTGAATTAATCGATAAAAAGTAATCAATGTAAATTTGAATGTGATTTATTTAACTCATTTATTTTTAAATATTATAAAGTATTACCTAATGCTAATTTCATTTTGAAAAAAAAAATATTTGAATTTGGAATTAACGGTCCATTGATGATCTTCTAATTATCAAATATTTCTGTTTCATTTCGACGGTCAGGATGAAGATCTAGCAATTAACGGCAATATAATAGATTTTAATTTTTGAATAAACAGCCTGGTATGAGTTGGACGTTTTTATTAAATATTGGCTTTATTTGGAACTCAAATTAAAAGTGTCTTGCGATGTTTAGATCGTGATTTTTTAATTATATACAAAATATAAACTTAATTGTGATGTGATAATCGTTAAAAAATTACGATATCATCACACTTATTAAAATTAGTTATGGTTTTATTGTGATTATAAAAAAAACTAATTTACCTTTCTATTAATTGTAATATAATTATATTTATTATTATATATATAAGAATATATTATTACTTTTACAAATCACAATCATAATTTTATAATTTTACAAATATATTTAAAAATTTACGATATCTCGTATGAAATGTATCTTACCATATATCATTACACCACTATTTTAAAAGGTTATATCAACGTCGAGCGTCTATTCCGTCGAAACGGTTAGCGGAATCCTCGAGGTTGGGGATCAGCGATCTCAGGGGACCGCTGCTCTTCAAAATCGGTGTTGTAGACGTAGCAGCAGAGTAATTAGAGAATGCGCTTCTGATTCGGAGGACGTTCGATCTGTTGGTAAATCAATGGCGGCTGATTGCTTATCTGATCTTACTTTTTGTATATGTTTCACCTTGTTTCTGTTGAGTTATTCTTAATGTTTGCTGCGTTAGTTTTATCTATGCTTTCGATCACTAATATTCTATTCTTACGGTGAATCACAGACCGTGGTGTAACTGTTTGCGGAACCGTTGTGGTTGCGGAGGAAGAGCGGATAAATATGACTTCGTGTGCGATTTATTGATTTGTCAGCGGCGGTTGTTTTCAGGAGGTGCCATTTCTGATTTCTTATTCTGATCTTGTTTTTTTTGTTTTACCTAGTTCTTGTCGATTTATTTTGGATGCTTGTTTGTTTTGTTCTTATTTTTGCTATCGATAACTGGTTTTTTTCTATATTTCCAGTGATATTGTTACGTTTATTTGGTATCTTCTGATTTTCGTTAACGTTTTGTGGGTGGCGTTGATAATAAACCTAATAGTTAGAGCGAATTTCTTGTCTAGTTATTATAAGAATATGTCTTGGCCTGATGTTCTTTTGATTTATTTACTTTAGTGTTAAGGTTTAGACGAAGAAGGAGCAGAGAAATGAGAGAATTCTTTTGTGTAGAATAGCGTTGTTTGTTGATTTTTTATTTCGCTAAGTTTTTTGGGTTCATTGATGATAAATCTAATTGTTTGTTATCATGAACGAATAGCTAGAGCTTATGGAACCAAAAGATATGATGTTGTTGTTGATTAATGACAGTATGGTTTTTGGCTTTCATTTTGTGCCATCTAAATGAGATATGATTGAAATAGGATGAAAAATGTCGCAGTGAGTAGCTTACCCAGATTCAAATGTAGAGGTACCGTACCCCTATCAAAATTGTTTGTTATTATGTGAGTAGCTTTGAGTTTTACTTTGATTAAGTGTAAACCCGGGTATTACTTTACTTTTTTGAGAGATCTAAATTTAAACTAATTTTTCTTACCACCTTAACAACTTCCAAGCATTATGTGTTTGTTTATTTTGGAGCTTTGCAAGGTGATGAAAATTTACAATTGTAGATTGCATATTAACATTGCATCATATTTAAAAAGTGTTGAATTCATTAATATATTACTTGTTTTGTTCAAAACATAAGATTTGATTAATGACTGTATGGTTTTTGGCTTTCATTTTTTGCTATCTGATTGAGATATTTATGCTTGAAATAGGATGAAAAATCCCACAGTGAGTATCACCCAAATTCACATGTACAGGTACCGTACCCCTCCCTATCTTTTGTTTGTTATTATGCAATTTTTAAAAACTGGTACAGGTTGGTATACCGGACAAGCTCATTTGATCGGTATATTGGATACATTTCAGGTATATCGGATATGTATCGAAATATTAAAATAAATTATAAAAAATTCATTTTTTTGTAATATAAAACCTGACTCAAACCCGCAAATATCCGACCCGATCCGTAAAAACCCATACCGATCGAATCCGATAAGTCTGAAATTTCCGATATACTGGAAATTTAAAATACTGTTATTATGTGAGTATCTTTTACTTTTAATTTGATTAAATTAAACCGGGGTATCATTTTACTTTTTTTATCTAAATTTTAAACTAATTTATCGTACCACCTCACCAAGCTTCATGGACACAGACATCATACCCAAACATTATGGGCTTGTTTATTTTGGAGCTTTGTAAGGTGATGAAAAATTAGATGGTATATTGTTAAATTGTTAGAAAAGTGGGATTGATTAAGCTTATAAAAATTAGGATCATAATGATTTATCAAATATTTTAAACATGGTATCATCTTCTTAATCCCGTCTATTTATGTTTTTCCATAGTAATTTCATCATAGTCTTCAAAAAGTTATGCGTTCGGTTTTTAGTTCTTAATTTTTAAAAAACGGAGGAGGTTTGTACTTTGTAGTTCTTAATATAGTGTGATGTTTTATAAGTTGGGCAAATGTGAAAATAAGAGTATGGACATCGAATACGATCATTTTTTATTATTAATATGTTTTAAGCTGTAGATCGAAAAATTAAAATGGGCCGAAAAAATTCAGTGGCGACGTTTCAGCGGATGTTGGGCCATTAATCGCTAAAGTAGGATTCGTATGTTTAATTATACCACTTGTTTGATTAATATGATTTTATATATTATGATATTTATTCGTATAAATTATAAAATCAT
The DNA here is from genome assembly GCA_009725065.1 of Utricularia reniformis. Classification (NCBI taxonomy): domain Eukaryota; kingdom Viridiplantae; phylum Streptophyta; class Magnoliopsida; order Lamiales; family Lentibulariaceae; genus Utricularia; species Utricularia reniformis. The sequence continues at coordinate 339,522 of RWGZ01000122.1, forward strand.
ACAACTTCAATAAAACTTAGAAAATACTTATGAAAAAGAAATTAAATTACTCAAATTTGAAAAATTGTTGAAATGATAGAATGTTCCACGTTGGAAATGAAAAGTGAAATGAATTAATTTATAAGAGTATTTATCCTCTTTATATGTTATATCCGAACACTTTCCACGTAAATTGATCCGACTCTATAAATTTAATAGAAATGAACCGGTGAAAAAAGATAAATTTAGATCACATCAACTGTCACAGGATCTTCATTAATAACCGCTTCAACACGCATTTATCAATCAACATAAAATACCAATTTATTAGTCATAAGTAAATAAATGGAAAACTTGAAATATTCATTTTTCTTTCATAAACCTTGATGTTGAGGTCTATAAAAATAACACAAGATTCCAAGCCTTTCACCATTTTTCTTCGAGTTTTTTAACAGACATAGCATTGTTAGAAATTTAACTTTTACTAATGTTAATAAATACAAGAATATTACTTGTATTTTTGTATTATGTATTTATAACACTACAAAACATAATACAAATGTTTGACATTTGTCAAGCAAAAGTTTTGTAGTCTTCCAGCAAAAATACAAATGTCAAGCAATAAATGAATAAAAAATACAAAAGTTTTTGCATTAGTTTTATTTATAATAATATTCTATCCTCTTTCACGTATTTAAGTCCTTGGTCCATTTTGTAGTGTTAATAAAACATGGTCGACCTACCAAAGATGATCATAATAATGCTTCTGCAGCATAGTAATTTCAAACATCTACAGAAGGACTTATAACGCATGCAAACACTAGCAATGTTTGTGAAATCTTTCAATGTGCATATTATGAGTGTATGTCCAACCAGTAACAGTACTTACTTGCAATCTATCTTAGAATAAGGGCTCCTAAACCTCTCTTGCTTATCCCTGAAACCAATATGAGATTTTTTAACTCTGGAATCTAATGAAACACACAACCAGTATTATCTTGATAAACACAGCAATATTCAAGTGAACTTGCTGTAAGCGAACTTCCGGTCTTCATAGTACATGGTTTTTTACAAGAAATTGATGGTTATACTTGCCTGAAAAAAAATACGTAGAAAAAAATAAACAGTAGTTCATGTATATGCCCTTAAAAATAGCGGAATATATTTCAATCATTCTTTCAGAAAAATAGCCGATTACTTCAAAAACCTAGATCTTAATTATAAAAAGCATATGCTCTTAAGAAATGAAAACTCGTTCCATTAATTCAAAAGATACGAACATATTTCAAGATTTGAATGTCTTTCCCTAAAATAACTTAACAGATTTCAAGATATTAATGTTTCTTTCCGCAAAATAGCCGCTACTTCAAAAACCTAGCTCTCTAATTCCACGACAATTTGACGAATAAAAAACAATATCGATCATCAAAGAAGCAGATTAACGCGCAATTATTGATAACATCTTACAAAACAGGCATCGGTTACTGAAGCGGCGGAGAAGAATCCCTGAATAGAGTCCATAAACGCATTCAAGTTTCAAAACAAGGGAAAGAGTAGGGGAGAAAATTATGAAATGATCGTGTGAATCGAATGTAAACATTATTAAGACATCTAACGCTAAGAATTTGATATTGAGCGGCCTATGATGAACGGTACGACGTCGTTTCATCAAGGAAACCTTGAATTAATTGGAGAGCAGATTTAAAATGCAACTCAAAATCATTATTTTATTTTAAATACCTTAAAATAAAATACAACTCAAATACAAATATGGAATCACGCAATGTTATCCCATCGATCCATTATTTCTTTCCAATACCATCCGTTATAGCCGGTATACTGCCCAAATTTAATTTTAACAAAATAATTTTTTTATTTTTCCACCCCATATACTGACCAAGTCAATCTAGAGAAACTTCTTGGATTCCCACCCACAAACCCTGTATCAAAATAACAGTGCCACCCCATTTTCGAGAAAAAAATGAAAATATTGGTTATATAGAATGTTTAAGAAACAACTTTCATGGCAGCATGCGCATTTTAACGACAGTACGACGTCGTTCAATATTTCTAACGCGTCAAAGATACATAAATGTTGTAGCTCTCTACAATGAAGTAGTTACTTAAAAGAGCATTCTGGATCATGCATAGCACCTGAAAAACATACCCAATCACAGCTCATTCGAACACGAAACACAGACAACGAAAGCAAATTCTAAGTCTAAATACTTGAAGGTGCAAGAGTTTACAAGAAGCTACACAGCTTAAATCTTTAAAACCTGTAAAACATTAATTACCTTGAGAGGGTCACAGAAAGAGTGACCACATTTTATTGTACTTAATATTCCCCGGAGTTGAACTTGTTCCAAGCTTCCTAACATCACACAAAGCACATAAGAGTGATAAACTTCTGTATATATGTTCATTCTAGTAGCTAATGTTTTGTGTTAATTCTCGAATTAATGAACAAACCTTGAGGAGATCGAAAACCTTTTCACAAATGTACTTGTGCTGAACTGTGGCACCCCGTTGTTGTAATTTATCAGGATGAACACAAAGAGTCGCTTTTCTATACGCTTTTTTTACGTCTGAAGGAATTATGACTTCGGTTAATGGGATTGGTTTCCAACCACTTTGAGGCCCAAGAATCTGCAAAAAAAATGAAGCTGTTTTAGGTGTATGATGTTGTAGAGTCGTTTAATTGGAATCATACGTATTGCAAAGTTGATAGCAATGCTCGGAGATTTCCTTCCTTGCCACTCGACCATCTCTTGACCTCGGCATCCAAAGCTTCCGCAAATTTCTAAGCATAAGATAATATACATTCATGAACAATAGATCAAATTTAATAGAAGAATGTGTGAGGTGTGTGTATGCATACATTCCTCTCTTCTTTCTCTCTTTGCGCTACGAGATCACGTCGGTTTTTCTCAGCCAACGCCTTTGCCTAAGTAGACTCGGTTATTAAGAAAGACAATGAGATAAAAACAAGAGGAAAATAATGCACAAACCACTCTATCTTCTGTTCTTTGGTATCTCTCTAGCCGAGCTTTATGTCGTTGAAACGATTCACCATCAACCCCTACAATGAATTAATTTACCTCAAAGCCAATGGTTTCCATTAAATCATGAATGAAGTCAAATCCATAATGCAAAGAATATTAAATGGAATTCTCAGATGCTAATAGTGTACCATCATGCATGGAAGAAAACGAATATTGTGAACTTTCCCAAGCTCCAGGGCTGTGGAATTGAAGATCCTAGAAGGTGAAGAAATCAATAAAATTAATAAAAATATCAAATTCATTAAGCTGAAGCTAACTCACAGATGGCAAGGAGCTATATCCAAAGTCTCCATTCTTCGCAAAAGTAGAACGTCTATTGGTGAAAAGTATATCCACATGGCCCTGGAGATTTGAAGCTTTTTCGGAAACTGATTGCTGTGAAGCCCAGAAACAAGCCTCGTTTGTTGCTCTCTCCACGGCCACATCCTCGGCCTTGCTCCTGGTCTCGCCAGATGAATTATCTACCCCCACTCGACTTGCCAAGTTTCTTTGTCTCGTTTCAGCAGTAGTTCTGTCTAGTGCCATTTTCTCATGAGGTTCAGAATATGGTCTCACACGAACTTCATGAACTGCATTATTGACTGCGATCCGATCCTTTTCTCTTTCCCTCTGACGCTCCAATTCCTCATCTATCAGCTCGGATTCACTGACTATTGGTGCTCTAGAATCAACGCCCCTCCCCACGATATTATCTTTTTTTTCGATCCATTGGTCCATGGTAGTTTTCATTGGAAAGACTGTGGGATTGTTGTTTTCAAGCACTGACGAAGAATCTTCTACGTTCTTACTTGCATGACATTCTTTCATTACTAGACATGGTGCACTAGTCATTCTGATGTCAATACTGCTAGCAAGTTGACTATCATCAACTTCAACAGAATGCATCTTTTGAAGCTCAATGGTACTTTCTCTTGCTGATAATATCTTGTGTTTCACAATATTTGAATCCAACCCAAAACTGCCACAAATACTCGTCGACCGTTCGAGTAAACAAGGGGATTCTAAATTTTTCCTTAAAATCACATTAGATTCAAGATTTTGTGGCTGGTCTTCCTTGGGTGAAGATACATCATGATCCCAATTCAATGGAGACGTACCAAGAGATTTATTTATCTCTATGTTTCTATTCATTTGAAGTGCCCCGGTTTCCTCTGTATGCCTACAAAGCTCTTTTTGAACATAAGCATCTCCATACAAATTCAAAGTTTCCTTTGTCTCCAATAACTCTTGTTGAGTACCTTCGGTTTTCCGGGAATCTGCAGTACGATCAACAAAGTAATCCTTCTCAACCACTGACCTGTGTTTTTCATCATTTCCTATGAATACAGACGAATCACAACAAAGTCGTCCTGATTGATTCATTTCATCATCGTATTTTGGAGCTTCCTTTGTCAACTGAAAATCCTTACATTCTTCACCTTCACCAAATTCCCGAATATCGGTTTTCTTCGGATACAGGCAAGCATCTAGTGGGTGAGAAACACTATAATCATCAACAACAGTAATTGGATGCTTGCACATCCTTCTCTCAGTGACCTCAAAATAATCTTCCATTTCCAGCCAAGTAACAGAATCTGTAGAAATGTGAGTATGGCCACTGTTGTACTTATCTACACACGAACTCTTACTCAAACTCATCTCATCTTCAGCAAATGCTCTAGAGCCAGCGTCTTCTTGAGCATGTGAAGGAAGAAGCTCTTCGTACTCAGAGCTACTCACACTGGCAGAAGTGTTGCATTTCTGATCCATTTGTCTATTGCATTCCAAGAACTCATTCTCTCCATGTGATTTTACAGCGTCCGAATGAATCACTTTGACACACTCCTTTTCTTTTCTCTTATATGCCTCGTCTACTTCAACATCATAGAAAACCATTTCCTCATCGTCCTCAATCATCTCAATAGCAATATTTTCATCATTTTTTCCTTGTGAATTTAATCTTACACATTCATCCTTTTTAACTGAAAATCCAGGTGGGGGTCTTGTAGGAGGAGGCAACTTCGAAGGTTTAGTTCGAAGACTGATATCGGAGATAGTTATAAATGGCTTCTTGAGCATAGAAGCAGAATCCCCTAGTTTCTCAAATGATTTGAAACCAATTTCACTGCATTTCACACCAGAAGGCACTGGCAACGAGCAACGCTGATCATCCTCATTTGACGAACTAGGATTATCATAATAAGCAAAACTAGATCCGGGATCAACATGTCTAGTCTTAGTGCACAAAATCTCCTTATTTCTGCCATTGGTTTTGCTCTGAAATGCACTCAAATTCTTGGCTATAACAATTGGCTTGCGAGAATCACCATCTGGTAACCTGTTATTCTCACAGGATACACTCAATGGATCTAATTCATCGGATCTTGACCGATTTTGTGCAGGATTCCTACAAAAATAAATTTCTAACGTTAACACCTACAATTGAAAAGAAAAAACTCATATATATAAAGTAATCAAGATCAAGAATTATTCTGAAAAATCTAACGAAATGAACTAAGAGAAATAAAATAGACAATGAAAGTTTGCCAGCTTTCTACGCACAGCGATTACAAAGAATGCTGGCAGAAAAAAAATGATGTGCGCTTACGAAAATTCGTTGTGGCGGAAGATATCCTCAAACGACGCCGTAAAAGCGGGACCTCCAAGTTTACCAAAAACCTCAGCGTAATCGGGACTGGGACTTCCTAAGTCGAAATGTGGCACCAAATCTTCGCCAATAATGGGGATATGAAGCACGGGGATAGAAGAAGAACGCGAGGCATGAAAACCACCAAAGATCTCGAAATAGTCCTCACGGCGTGGAGCCAGTACCGGAATGCCGGTCTTGTGGCGGCTACCGAAAACATCCTCGTAGAAAGACTTATGAGAAGCGAAGTCGCCATGAGAGTTGGGAGTAACGCTCCTCTTAGGAACCGAGCGAGAAATCTCCATTCTCCTTCCTTTCCTATCCTCTTTTGTGCTTTTAGTAGTCAAGCGCAAAACAAGGCCGTTGGAGCTTTGTAAAAAGGAAACACGGAGGGACACTGTAAGGGGTAAAATCGGAAATATAAATTTACCGAAGGAAGGACAACTCATGTGGGGCTGTCTCTATCGTGGGCCCCATTTGGATTTTTCTTTCCGTTATTAGTCCGATGCCCCTGGAATCGGACTAATAAAATTGATTATTAATTTGAAATTAAATTGATTATTAAATTATCCCTATCCTAGTCCGCGTGTCTTATTAATTAATATTATTGAAATATAAAAAAACTGTTCAGTGTGTCTTAACTCGAAGAAACCATGGGACCATGCATTTAGTAACGTCAAAGGTTTTCATGTTTGCTATTTATTATTCAAAGAACAAATAATTGACCAATTATTAGAATATTTTAGGGTGAAATGTGATGATCTATAAAGAAAAGTTGTTGACCAATTAAGATTGAATGAGATTATCGTGAATTTATTAAAGTTTTCTTAACATTGTGATTAGAATAATAATAATTTTATTCTAGTTATTCAAAATACGTCTAAATTTGTAATTGATTTTAACAAATATGATAAAATCATAAATTTTATTAATTTTGATAAATCTAGTTTTTTGAAGTTAAACTAATGTTCATATTTTGTTTTTTATTGGAAAATTAATCATCATACTTTATAATTTTTAGTAAATCTATTTCTTATACTTTATATTTTTTATCAAAACTAGTCAATGTTCAATATGAATGATAGTTTTGTTACATAGAGATATAATTTCGAAAAATTTAGTATCATTTTTACCAAAATGATGATTAAAGATACAAAATTAACTATACTATACAGTTAATTGTAAACAAGAATAACTCAAAAAGGAGACTCAACAGATTCATCCCAAACATCTGCACTTCCATTTGAAGCATCTTCACCATCTTCTTCCATCGAAAGTCTTATATATTCTCTATGTGCAAAACGGTCCCATTCCGTCATGTGCGGGTTCTCACGCGTCTGCTTACAAATTACAAACATTAAGAACAAGGTTCTCACTCAACAACATAACTATGCACCATCCATTTTACCTGCCGAATTAGAAAAGGGTCTCGACTCTCAAAAGCCATAAATTTGTTAAGGTTAAAGAGGATATTAAAAACACTGCCAGACAGTTTGCTTCCTTTTAAATCTTGTAATGTAATATACCTCTCCTTCTGCAGACGAAACATTTTATGTAAATCAACTACCCTATGTTCAGCCACAAAATATAGTGCATCAAAACGCAGATAGAAAAGTACATATTGAGGGATTTACCTCTGGACTTGTCATGTCGACTATCTGACACAAAATATCCTCGAAAAGCACAGGCTCTTGGGCCATGCATTCCATTCTGTGCAACTGTTCCTCATAAAAAAATTGCATTTCATTCCGTGTAATAATTCCATTCCCATCCAAATCTATACACTTGAACCTGAAAAAGAATAAACAGCAAGCAAAGGAAGTGAAATCTCTTCAAATTTTAATAGGTTACTATGGTAATGTAACATGTCATTAGAAGGAAAAATCATCAAGATTATCAACTCAAGAGTATAAATAGCAGAACCAGGGACATTTTATAGTAAGAAGCTGCACACACACCAGTATTCAAGACTGGGTTCAGAAGATTTATCCTCTTCTGACAATATGAAGTAGACAAAATCTTCATATCCCATCTTCCCTTCAACCCTACACGTAAACTTTCTGGGTACCTTTACCATTGTTCAAATAATAAGTACTTAATCCAGAAGTAGCCAAGACGTCAAAATAAGTATATATTTTGGCAAAGGAGGTAACAGAGGAAACACAAACCTGAGAGAATATTCTATCGACAATCCTATAGGTAAGTGCATGATTGCCATATCTGATGAGATTCTCTTTGTCAATAAGAAAATCATGGTCGGTATCCAGCTCCCAAAATTTGCAGTATATCACATAAAAATGTTCATACGAAAAATATCTGCATTCATATTAATTTATGATCATGTCATAGTGATGTTGAAATCGGAGCAAAAAAATGGGAAGACTAAGGACAGCAAACATTTTCTCAGAGAGGTAAGTAGTGTAAATATCACATCAAGAAACGAAAAAAAGAAGAAAAAAACACCTGATATAATCACCTTAATACTTTATTAATATCCTCTTCCTCATCTGCATGCTGCATCGCAGCAATTAAATTAGAGTGTTTCAATTCCCTGAGAGTCAACCGACCATTACCCGCTCTATTCACGTAGTAAAATATCCTGAATATTACTGTTTCAGCTGGAAATAGCAACATAAATAAGTTAATACAAACAAAATTTAAAATTTAGTGAACAATCTTGCTTAAATCTTTGCCAGTCAAGAACTTAGAACTTCAAATACGAAACATGCACGATGACCTCAATATAAAAACTAAGGAATGCATCATAACAATAGACACATGCTTATATAAAAATGAAACAATGAGAAAATCCTACGAAAAGGGAACATTCAACCATACCATATCTTTCTTGAAATTCTGGAGTGCTTTGTAAGAACTCCAACCCTGGATGAGATGCTAAAATTTCACGAAGCATCGGTTTAAAGTCCTCCTACAATTAATTGATATTACCAGCATAAATAAAAGTCTCATTGAAAACCTATTATGGACTCAATATAATAAATAAATAAATAGCAAAGGCCCCAGCCATCTAAATACAACCTGAACCAAAAACCCAGCTTCTGGCTGCTTCAATATTGTGTATATTTGCACTGCGACATCTTTTGTCAGCATGTTTCCATTAAGCCAGTAATCGACGAATGAATCCCTGTTATCCCATTAAATATGGAACAATTAATTTCAGGTGAGATGTAAGTAAAAGTTGCCTACTAAGGTTAACACTGCTATAATCCTCATGAGAACAAAGCCCGATTATTTTGTTGAATTAGAAGATACATGAGCATTCAACTGAAGTCTATTAAAAAGAAGGCTGAGAAAGCACTGAGAATGGAAATATTGAGGAACAAAAGTGGATATAAGCATCTACCTGGTAACAACACCAGTGCTGCCAGCGTCAATTTTCCTAAATAGCATAGAAGATAAGAATGAAGGTAGCTTGCAGATTTCCTTGGTCACTGTTTTGAAATCTGTTAAAAAGGAAAGTGAACAAAAATTATATTATTGCTGACACAAAAAGTCTCCATTTGAAAGCACAAAACTTATCATACATAAATATTGTCAACGATTCCTGAATGATCATATGTTTTCATACCTCATAGCTTAATCCAATGCATAAGTGAATAAAGGCTAACAAAAAAATGGAGTTGAGAAAGAGAGCATAGTGCAATAGAGATAATATCTCACCATTGATTTGGAGTCCATCTACGTGGTCATGGAAAAATTGATTTATTATAAATAAGCATCTCTCTTTCAATTCATTTGGTGCTGGACGACCATTAAGGAAATAGAACTGCAAATTATAAATTTATAAGGAATTATAAATACAAATTCAACCAATTCTGAAGAATGAAATGAGCAGTACCTGAGGTATAAGTTCCTTCACAGGCTCATTTACCAATTTCAGAGGAGAACCTAACACAGATGGACCAGCCCTTTGTTTCATGATCCGTGGTGAGCCTGATGAACACCTTGGTGAAAGTGGTGGTGTACTGCTGGCAGGGAACATTGAAGGCAATGAGTTGCTTGGTCCAGTGCTTGTGCTAAATGATGTTCCAGAGGCATTCAACGAACCTCCAGTCTCAACATTATTGAGTAAGAACTTCATCTATAATTCAAATACGCATTCTCATAAACAAAATTGATCTCCATTCCAATAAATGGAAGTTAACTAGTTCAATACTGCAACAAAACGTGACAGGATCACGAAAAACCTAAGTATTTCATCAATGACAAGAATGGATTCTAGATTTTTACATATCCCTAATTTCTTAAGACTTAAAATTAATCACAAAAAACAAATATTTACACAAGAAAAAACCCAATAAAACAATATGGTAAAAACGCTCACTTTGGAATGAGATCGTTCAGAATAGGAAGAATTTTTCAACATTTAAAATAAATCAAAACACAAGATATTAGCCTCACAAGCCAATTTGTCGTCTCCCCTAAACATACCAAAATATGAAAATGACATTGCTGATGTAGCAGAATACATTTTTCGGATAACAATCTCTAGCCCAAACAGGCAAACAAACCGAAAGATCATATATGATCAACAGCAGTATAAAAATCATACGAATTACCAGAGACTTGGTTTCGGGAAGAGACAGCCACTGATCGAAGAGCTTCTCTGCCACAAAAGGATTGGCTTTGATGGCCAAATGGGACACCTCCGGAAGTTGCAAAAATTCGGCATCCAAGCTTGCTACGTCGCCTTTGAAATCGAAATCCATAACTAAAAAGATCTCTCAGATTACACAAAAGCATACACCCTTTAGATATTCAAGCGCTTCTTGAATCATCAAATAAAACTCCCAAATTGGCCAGCGCCAAGCAACCAACTGGCTAAATTTAATAGATTAATACAGAGATCCTCTAATGCAAAGAGAATTAACAACCAAAAAAATCGGACATGCAGTAGATCGAATTCACAAACCCTCGAAGCACAAAAACCGGTGCAATTGTAGCGACGAATGAGAGAGAAACTATTGAAGCCGATGATAAATGATTAGATTAGTAATCCTTTTCCTTTCCACGCTTGTAAATCAAACCAGTCACCGACCACACCACTTGTAATTATTTATAGTATTATTATCACATTAATCCAAAATTTTCTCTACGTTGATGAACATATTGGATTTGTTTAGGTTTGTATTTATTCATTTAAATTAAGATAGGAACATGAGTAAAATATTAGAAATATGAACAATAAATAACCGATTTTTTAGGTTCGAGTTATATTATGAATATGAACAAATCAAACTCAACTCAATCGGATAACATTACAATCGATATAAGTTATTTTTTCCAGCAAAACTTTGGATCCAACTAAATGCCAATATAGATGTAAACAATGTTTTAAATTTTGGGTATATAAAAATTTTCAAACATGCCAATTTAGGTTGGTATATTAACAAAATATCGATCGATACGAATTTTAAACTAGCCAAATCAAATCTAACTTATTTGATTTAAAAAAAGATATAAAATTCATAAAATTATTTATTCTTATTTTTTTAAATTAAGAATAATATAAATTAAAAAATTATGCATTTTATCTAAATTAATATTATTTTATTATTTCGCTACAAATCATGTATATTTTTAAATATAGATTATTCACTAAAAGTGTACGGACGCAATTGAAAACATTGTGTACGAATACTAATACTTATACTAATGATTTATGTGCTATTTCATATATGGTGTCTTTTAATCTCATCTAATAATCTATAATAACTAGTAAAACGAATCTGCTTCCTACATTCTCATAAATTCACAAGTTGCCAACAAAAGAGATAAAAAACAGACAAAACTTGAACCTAAGACCGATCATCTGTAATAAGATGCTAAAACATGAAGCATCAAAGCACAAGACACTGTCACAAGCAATTCCTGCAACAACAACAACCATAAGACTCTCTTCTGTTTCCATAAGTCCATAACACACTACTAGAGAACCTGGTTGCTGTACAGAAATAACGGCACAAAACCCGTAGCAAATTCAACCACATTTAGCACACCAGTGTAACCCTGAAAACGAAAACGAAGAACCGAGAGATAAAACACCACAAAAAATGTTATAATTAGCTTACCAAAGATGCGAAAGTTACAGCCCCGAAAACAAGACTAATAGATCGGAGTAATCTTTTACCCATTCTCAGCATTCGACCCTCGTCCTCGCCACTCTCCTGAAGAAACCATTATCATAAGCTAGCAAAATTTATGATAAATGATATGGATAACGTAACTGAAAACGTTGGAGATGTAATTGGTTCGGTTGTCTTCAACTTCTCGAATATACGGTAAAAGAATACAAATGCTAGAAATTGTAAAGGCTTATACTCTGCAGTACGGGCGATGACGATCCAACTTGTCTGTGGCAATCAAAGTACAATGTAAGGTAATAAAACTTGTAGAAAACTTCATTAGTATTCCTTTTAACTCACAAATACTGCAGCTATTGCCATGTTGATTCGAATATCTTTAATCTCAGACTTAGCAGGCCTGTACAAGCATTGCACAAATACATGCAAACTCTTCATTTATATCGAAGCACCGTCACAGATTTTATGGTAAAAGTAAGAATAACACTAAAAGAACCAAAAAAGCATGTCCCAATTAGCAAAGAAAGTTGCATAACACATACCTGGGACCCCATGGGAGAACGGGAAGCTTATCAGCGTACTTTATATCTTTAGAAACCTGAAACTCAAATAGGGAAAATTGATAAAGGCAAATGAAAATTAAGACAACAATGTTAAATTTCTAGAGTCGAATCAATTTACGTGGGGAGTGTCACCACACCGTAAAAGAGTTGAAGAAATGGTTCACATTCCCTGTTATATACCAATCCACATCACATTCAATTTTCGATGTGGGACAATTTCATTATTTCAACACACCTCTCGAGTCGCCTAACAAGTTGAACTTGACAATTCAAATCGGTGGATTACCAACAAATCAATTTCATTAAACCGGACTAACCCCGACAAGGCCACTCGGGATTTTCTGAACAACTCCGATACCAAGAAAGTCCGGTTCATTTCAATCCGCAAACAAATTTGGACTTGAGGGGGTGTGTTGAAATATAATATTGTCCCACATTGGAAAATTTGGAATGGTTTATAAGAGGGAAGGGGTATCATAATAAATGACTTGTTTACGGTGTAGTCTCTTCCCCTTATACCTCATATCCGTGTACACTCCCATCATAATTTCAACTAGATTCTATAATTCCAACACAAATGTAAATTAACATAGTAAGGAAACTGCGAGACACCTTGAATGAACCGTACGTCTCGCCCTTCTTCCGTTTAGTTAACTGAGACATCATTATCTTGTCATAAGCTTTTTCTAGCTGAAAAACAATAGAAAATTTGAATCCAAAGCCAATTGACTATCCACATTACAGAAAGAGTATCATAATAAGGAAACATACCTGAGCTGTTTCAGCTTCATCACCTCTCCTCTCAGCATCTTTGCGTCTTTTAGTGTACGCTGTTTTCACCATATCATACCCCGCGAGAGGGTTTACGCCAAGAATCTATGATACGAATTATCCAATTAATAACAAAGAGTGATTAATCCAAAAACAAAAAAAATATTGAATTAGCTGCCTCATATGGGTTTGAATCGCTGTTGTCAGCGCCGGAACCACCGGTAGCAGAAAATGCGGCGCACACAACTCTACAATTCGCGGTACGAAGCTTCAGAACCCTGAAGAAAACCCAATCCCGAATTGAAAATCCAATATATGGATCAAATTTAGACAAGAAAACATGAAATTAAGAGGAAAATAACCTACCTGAGAAACGCAAGCTGCGGCTGTAACGAATTGATCCTTAGAAAATAATTACCATTATGAAATCCAGAAACTTTCGGGCAATAAATTGACGATAACGCCATTGATCACACTGAAACAACTAGATTAGGAGATGGGTTCATAGGTTTCGCCGGAAGTAAATTTCATCTTCCTCAGGCGGCTTAATGGATGGATAAGGCTGCCGGTGCGGGAAGTAATGGGTTGAGGCCCAATAAGTTATGGGCCGGCCATCCTCATACTTCCTATTATTTGGTTATACGGTGATCACATCATACAGTAATTTTATTTTAAATTATCAAATGATCTATGTAATTACGTTGATCGTATCTGAATTTTTAGAGTTCATATACCAATACCTTAATACGACGTTCAATTTATGGTGGTTTGTTAAATTTTAAAATTGTTTTTTAAAATTAATTTAATTTCTTTAAAATTAAATTCTAACCACTTCTATTCCCATTTTATAAATCTTACGTCATCTTTTCAAATTTATAAAATAAATATTTAATTAAATTACATGTTTCAGGTAATCACTCACAAATATATATATATATTGCATGAAGATAAAATATATGTAAAGTTTCTTAATAATGGATCATATTAGTTTATTGTATATTAATATTTTATTATTTATTTGACTTATATTCCTCTCTAACAAATATATTAATATAAACTATAAAATTTAAAATATATACTTTATTGAAATAATAATACAATTATGATTTCAAAGCACTGTACTCTCAAGATAACTCACAATAATTTTGAAAAAGTCATCCTAACCACGCGGAAATGCGGCTCCTCAGCTACAATTTGTATTAAAAAATTATTACTTTATTATACAGAAAATTATTGTGATTTTGAATTAGTAAACATATTTAAATACCAATCCCACAACTACTGTCTTCATATTAATGAATAAAATATATTTAATTAATATTTAAATCTCCCCATTCCCCACTCAAACTGTCCATATATCTGCAATTTATTATTTCAAAGTGACCTTTTTCATTATATATATACTAAATTAAATATATATATTAAATTAGATATGAGAGACTTAAAATTAATATTCTACTTGTACAGGGTTAAATGCAATAAAATTGGTAATAAAGAAAGAGCAGAGCTATGATCATGATCATTTAACGTTTGTTAGTCAAAACCCCTCATTTTTTCTAACTATTTTATTGAAAACAATTCACTAATTAAAAAAATGTTCTATCTTTAAAATAGTCTAAAGTCAATGTATTCAAAGTTTGAAAGTTGTATGTAAAACCCTAAAAATTATTGCTATTTATTTTAATCAATCAGGAAAAAAGATATGTTTATTGGCTTTTTAATCTAATGAAGAATTGAGAACTGATTCTAAGCCGCCGTTAGATTTACAGAGTGAAAATTAAGGTTTTGTAAATGTTTGTAAATTTAAATATTATAATAATCTATTAGAATAAAAATTAATTCATATAATATATTTGTTCACGAACGTTCATATTTGTTCACGAAAATATTCGTGTTCGTTCAATTTATAAACGAATAAAAAATAATGTTCCAACAATATTCATATTTTTATTCGAACGAACGAACACGATCACATTTGAGCCGAACACATATTGTTCACGAACTGTTCGGATCGTGTAACCGCCATAGTTTGTAATTTATATATTAACTTTATTCTATTTTAAAATTGAAAGAATGGACAAACATTATTGATTTTTTAAAATATATATTTTTATAATATAAAATATAGAGATGGTATTATTACGTGACATTGGTTGGGTTTTGAATAATTGATTGTCTGAATTAAATAACTTAATGAATCAATAATTGAGGGCAAATTGGGCAAATAGCTCATTGTCAAATTTGTCTGCAAAGAAGCCTATTTACATAAAGAGTTTGTAAAATAACATTCTTTGCTATTTTCTTTGTTAAATAACGTGTATTGATATATTTTTAATTAAAATAAATTAAATAAATTATATATTATTTATATATATTAATTAAAAATACATAATAAATTAAATTATGATATATTAAACAACATTTTATACCGATTCGAAATTTCATACTGATCCGATCAAACACGAAATATTAATTTTGTTTCGTTTTTTCCGGACCGATTTGGAAAACCCAGGGTTCCGTCCCAGAAATCCGATACCGGTGTCACCACCCTGTTTTCATGGTAACAATCGATATGAAAACATTGATATTAATATCGAATTGAATGTAACGAGTTTGAATTCAAAATATATACGATGTAAAAATAAATAATTCGTTTAATAAATCTTAAGAGTGTAAATAAATTAAATTACGATATGAAAAAATTGATGATATATATCAGGCCACACGTGAAATACCGAGTATCTACCGATATATCAATCATACTCTACAAATCGTAAGAATTTGTTAAAATAAATTAAATCACGATATGAAGTATTGATAAATAATCATATTGTGCGACACTTAAAATACCGGATATCAACAGATATATTGTTCATACGCCCGAATTAGAATATATGTTTTCATATCGATTGATACGTAAAAAATTATTAATCGGGTCCGTACGAAATTGAAAATAACAAAAAATTATTTAGCAAAGAAAATAACAAAAAGATTATTTTGTAAACTCTCTATACAGTGGTCTATTTGACCGAGACCAATAATTGAATGAATCAAATCACTCTCTTTACACGTATTTCAAGAGAGCAAACAAAAATGGAGCCATTCCCATGAGTCTCTGTCTCGAGACTAAAACCAGACAGCGAAGCCACAAGCTTTGACGCAGTCAGATTCACTATTACAACCTGAACAAGTCACCATTTTTGTTTCTATATAACCTATTAATTCTTCATACTCTTCTTTGATTTGTTTCTTCTTCAAATGAGTATTCTTTCATGGATCAGTGTTTACGAGTGATCGATCAAGATGTCGTCGTCGAATCGGTGGTGGACCGGCGGTTTAGGGCTTCCTGGTACTGAAGTTGACTTATCAGCTTCGTCATCTTCACCGGCGATAATTAAACCGGATCTTGGAATATCTATGAAGAATTCAGATCTGCGGATATCAATGAACGATGAAGAGGAAATGGGTAATAGAGAAAATAGTGAAGAAGGAGGTGTAGAAATCCCCACGCGCCGCTCTAGAGGAAGACCGCCGGGATCTAAAAACAAGCCAAAATCACCGATTTTCGTAACAAGGGATAGTCCAAACGCGCTTTGCAGTCATGTTTTGGAAGTAGGAAGCGGAACAGACATCGCAGAATCAATAGCGAACTTCGCTAGGAGAAGGCAAAAAGGGGTTTGTGTACTAAGCGCAAACGGAACAGTAACAAACGTTACTATTCGTCAACCATCAGCTCCGGGCGATGTGTTAGCTTTACAAGGACGTTATGAAATTCTGTCATTGACTGGGTCGTTTCTTCCTGGACCAGCACCGCCTGGTTCAACTGGTCTTACGGTGTATCTTTCGGCCGGTCAGGGACAGGTTGTGGGAGGGAATGTTGTGGGTTCATTAATAGCAGTTGGGGCGGTGATCGTTGTGGCTTCAACATTCGCAAACGCTACGTACGAGCGTTTACCGATAGAGGAGAAAGAGGGGAGCCAGACGCAGATGGAGACGGCGGCGGGACAGCAGAGCGGCGGAGGTGATCATTTAGAAGCTTATAATATGGAGAATTTGGGAGTGGGAGGGGGAATAAACAATGAATCTCTGGGTTGGAACCATGGTCGTCATCCTTTTTAGGTCTTAAAAATCCCTCTCTTTTTTCATTTACTTTTCTGCAACATCTGCTGTATTTATGTATGAACGTGGGAACACCGAACTTCTTCTGTTTTCTTTTGTTACACTCTTTGCTGCATAAAATGGAATAGTCAGGCGCAGACTCCCAATAAAGCCCTACTTACTGTAGCAATTTAATTCTTATAATTTTTAATAACATTTTTAATAACATATTTAATACTCAAAATTTAATGCTGCAAATTAGATCTCCAAAATAATATAATCAAACCTTAAAATTTGATTTTGCCAAAACCTACTATGAGAATCGATTTGCCAAATAATGAGACAGTAAGGACCAAGCTTACCAAATAAAATATAAACCTAATGGTGCAACAACTCAATCCTGCGTAAGGGCATTTGCCATACCAGAATTAAATCTCTGGATCAAGGTCTAAATGCAAGGCTATTAGCTCCCAATCGGTAGATAATTGTAACCTTCCATTCGGATAATGGATTCCCATTAATTGACTTGTCAAGAACACAAGGGAGCAGCTAAAGAAGGGGTCAGCGGTGAATACCAAATAAGGGTGTTTTTTTGTCTGAACGGGTAACAATTTAAGATATGACACAAAAGCAACAACATTATCCAAAATAAAACATACACAGGCTACAGTCCGTGAAGACAGGGACATAGAGTACCTGTCTTGTTTCACGGAGAAGAGATATTGCTTCATTCCCTGTCCGCATCTTATATATAGATAGGGATTAAAATGCTTCCTCAGTGAAGTTGACCGCTAGATCCCAATAATGAGCGACCCCATGATCATGAAAGTACTTACGGGCAGCAGATTCTGTTCTGCATTCCTGAATGTTAAACCTGTGAAAATTGGGCTTCGCAACACTTCCCTGCCAAACCAGCAAACATTTATTCCTAGGCTTATCATCAGAAACAACGTCACCATCTTCGTCTTCTTCTTTTGTAACCGCAGCTGCCCAGTCAATTCTCTTGAGCATAAGTTTACCGTACCTTTTGATGGATTTTCCACCACCTTCAACAACAATCACGGAAATTCCTTCTGAAATTACAGCACATCCAGAGAGCCTGTTCTCCTGAGCATTTACGTCAACTTTAAAGCGGGTTTGAGGATGAGAAAGATTATTGACCTTGTAAACTGAGACTACGGTTTCCACATTACTGAGATCATCAAAAAGCTTCTTTTCTTTCTTTCCACGCCGTTCACCTGGAGTGAGCTTACGAGCGATGTTTCTATCAATGTGAGCTTGCTCTCGCTCAGCTGCAGCACTTCTAATTTCCATTTCAATCTTGGTGGGATCCTGAGTGGCTTCTGAACCAAGAACCCTCATTAGGTTGCTCATTTTTACCTTAGATTTTGGTGGCTCCATGACACCCAGTCTAATCATTTCCTGTCTCTCCTTTTCCCTTGCTAAACGGCGTTGTGTCCGAAGTTTCTTCTGTTCTTTCTTAGTTAACTTCAGAGGTTGAGGCGGAGGTGGAGCTGGTTCAGCGGGGGGATCTATAGGTCGAGGGTGTTCTACATATATCGTCATTCTGTCCATCTTGATTTTATCTTCAATCATGACACCATCAGCAATATCACCATAGGCGCCTTGAACGAGAACAGGAACATCCCTGCGAGTAACAAGAAAGTATATAAAAAAAATCAGTATAATGTTTTGCCCTGAAAGTGCAACACTAAAATCAAATGCAAAAAAGGAAAAATGGTACAGTCCACTTACCACCACTCAACATTAGGAATTGAGTCTTTTGGCTTCTCTTTGGTAATAATTCTTTCACCTATTTCTATTAAATTGGGGTTAATATCATATTCAGACTTAGCCTTTGCCAGATGTGCTTGCTTTGCCTTTAGCTCTTTTGCTTTTTCTTCTCCAAACTGAGCCTGTAGAATCAACGGCAATAATTCAGAGCATAACTCAATTAAGGTACAAAAAAAGGACATCACAGACATTCAATTTAATGATTTCTGCATCTTTTGACCATTTTCCTTCCTCAACAAATTGAAAATTCATCCGTTTAGGCCTCAGTAGCTTGTTTTTATCAATTCCCATCCTCGCATCAAAATGTGGGTGCTTATCAGGATCAACATCAAGTTCAGGTTTGAGGATTTGGAAGTCCTCTTTTTTCTGCTTGTTTATGTTTACCTGTAAAAGACGAAGATCAATGTCATCACTGAATCAATATAATGAAATTGAAAACATTGCTGTTACACAATTAGATCGTTAATACCTTGAGTGTGCTCAAGCTATTAACTTTCGAAGTATTCACCAAATTGCCATGTTCATCGATTTCCCGCCCCAGTGCATCCAAACGAAGGACAGGGGCTCTAGAAGGTTTTGGGTGAATTGAAACATCAGGCGGCATCTGCCCTGGAAACAAATTGATGATAGGAGCAAAATCTGGATCTTGAGTGAAGCCCATCCTTGCGGCGAGCTGTTGTGCTCGTTTAACAGCTTCATATTTTTGAGCAGTGAGACCAGGAACAGGAGGCAACCCAGCGGGTGAAGCTATGACATGTGCTGCTGAAGAAGAGCGTAGCGCAGAAGCACTGGACATCACTCCAGTAGGAACAGAAGCAGCTGCCTGTGAGGCAGGTGTTGAAGATGAACCTTCAGAAGAGTAGGCAACTCTAATATTTTTTTCTCCAACTGTAGGGCTAAGCTCCCTTCGAGGACCTGTATCTTTGTTTAGCTACACATTGTTAAAGGAAACGAAAATTTCAGGACAAATGTCAAACATATACGGTGAGTGCTCATATAATCTTGTCACACGTTTTTTAATCTTTCAGGGCATCACACTTTCAAACATGAAGGTTAAAGGCTATTTATTAAGTATAAGGAAATAACCGCTATAAACTAACCATAGGAATCTTCTTCATCCTTTCTGCAAGCTCCTTTTGCATTTGCAAAGCCCTCTTGGCTTTTGCTAGGGCATCAAGGGACAAGCCCCCGCTCTTCCCAGCATCTGAAGCTCTCCCATCTGTACTAGATTTCCCAGGAACCTCATGATTTCTGTTAATATTAACTCCCGTATTTTCATGTGTCTGGTAAATTGAAGATACCTTGGTAGCAGGGGACTGGTTGAGGCCCAAAACAGTCTCATGATATAGATCAGATGTAGTAAAATCAGATATAGTTACGACAGGTCCAGTGTCAAAAATCTGAAAAAATACACGGCACATTATAAACAACACATAATAAAATTCTGCCAACAAAGTTCAGATTTATATTATGGTGTCTGAGCTAAAAAACAAATTGGAATTACTACAAAAAAGCAAAGCAATTACCTAGTCAAATATCTAAAATTCGGGAAAACATGGATCGCCATAATTTGAGTTCAGTAACTAATATCAAGGCAATCCGAAGCCAAAATCATGAAGATACCCACTCTGGCAATTCAAATGAATTTCTCAGAACTTTCATAAAAAAGGTACTCTTATTTTGCATGCTTGGTATGTAGGCCAAAGGAATTCGACTGCCAAATCCTCCAGTAATTAAAAAATGGTTTACAACATGCTAGTGGCGCTAAATTGAATTCAAATGGAACAGAAAAATAATCTTCAACGACAGTTGATGATTGAAACAATAAAATATAAACTCACATTGGAAGCTGAACCAATCTTTAAGGCTTTATCGGTCTCAAGCATCTCCTTCTTCAAGGATTTTCCCCCAAATCCTAAACCCTCACCTACGGAACCACCGTCCCTAACCTTCGCATCTTCAAATGTACGCTTTTCCCGTCCATTTCCATCACAAACCCTAGCTTTCTTATCATTGTTCTCCTCACCCTCCCACCTATCTTTCCTCTTCTTCCTCTCAGACAAACCAGAAATTTCATGCTCACGTCGCGAATCTCCTTCCCTTTCAGACCTAGATTCCGATCTACGACGATCGAGGTCGTCGGATCTGCGACGATCCTCCTCATTCGTATGACGATTGTGATGGTGATCTCTCGACACCTTCCGATCACCATAAGAACCAGAATCTCTTCGTTTACGGCTCGAAGTTTCCTTCTCCATAGATGCAAGGCGATAGGGTTTCCGTTCCGCCCTACAAGAGACCACAAAATGAGTAAAATGTAAAATTCGTTTATTGATAGATACAACTTGCTTTACCCACACCGGGCCATTAGCCTTTATTAATTGGACTCATCTTACGAAATATTAAATGGGCCTTAAGCCCATTAGTATTATTGGGGATCCGGATTCCTAATCCGACCCGGACAAATATCCCCGGAAGGTGGGCCAAAAACCCACGTGTTTGGCCCAGTTTATGGAAATTTCACGTGGGAATATAGAAATGAGAAAAGCAATGGAGTTAAGAAATAGAAAGTTGGGAAATGCTATCTATATACTTACTTCATATCATCAACATGTGACTCTCTATCGGGTCCTTGGTCTTGGTCTTTTGAAAGGCAAACAAAATCCCACCCAATAATAAGTCAACACGTGGCAACCTTAGGACAATAATTGGATTGGAATCCAAGGAGGAGACCAAGAAAGAGTATATGATTACATGATGATTGAATGATTCTTAGTTCGTATTCAATTTCTTCCATTATTAAAAAAATAAAATTAATTAATTTTATAACATGAGAATGTGAATTATATAATAACTTGATCAAATAATTTAAATATATGATATTCTCTATATAATCTCGTATGTTCACATTCTCATGTTATAGTTTCAACAAAACTTCAAAATTTTAACATGGTACAATTCTTTTTAATTAGCAAATTCAAACTTAAGATTGACTTGAATAGAGTATTGAATTTATCTTATAATAATAAAGTAAAATTGATTAAATCTATAAAGTAAAAATGTTACTTTTAAAAATTTAACATCATAGTTCTAATTCTAATTGTTTACACTCATAAAGTTGGAATAATCTTAATCAATTTAGGTGATAGAATAAAAGTTAGGTGGGTCATCGACTAAACCCGACCCTAGATGATGGCTCATTGACCTTATGTTAAGTTATTATTATTATTTTGATAAAATACACATTTGGGTTCATTTTGTTTTAAGGTAGCTGTCTGCTTCTGTGGGGAATTTGTTCTCCTTTCTTGGGTGGCTCTTCTTTTGAGAACAACCCGTGATCAACTGAAAAGTAAGTGAACACCACATCACATTGCCCCCGCCCTATTCTAACAATCGCTTCATTAATCTAACAACAAACTTGTCTTTCCTCCTTATTTTCAGACAAGACAAGACAAACCCTAATCTGATTTGGAGAATTAGGGTTCATTAGGGTAATAAAAGAAATGAATAATAATACCATTATCCAATGGGAATTGGGAAAGCGAAGGACCTACAACTGATGTGGTGAGACCCCACCAGCAGGGGAGTAAAGCCCCCACACCGGCGCCATCGCTTCGGGTTCCGAGATAAGTAAAAAAGAGGGGGAAAGAATTATAACTATAACTATAATTTATAATTATAGTTATAAATTTTATAACTATAATTGTATATTGTTTTTCAATTTATTTTTTGTATATAATATTAATTAATTTAATTGAAATTTATTAGTTACATACTGAATTTGAATAAGAAATATAATTTTTTCAACAAATATAAATTTATTAGTTAAATTTATTAACTAATATAAGATATTTATATTAAATTATAAAACAAAAGTTTATGATAGTACAAATATTATCAGTGCTATATAGATTAAACAAAATATGTCAGTGATAAAAGAAAATAATTTAAAAATATACTGTTAACCGTCTAATAGGAATACTCTGACACTGTTAATTCATTTTTTTTCTCTAAAAAAGAGGGGGAAGAAACCCAGGCGACTTTCTACGCGTGCCCACAACGTCGCACATACAGAAAGGAAAACAATAAGGCGCGTGTAGAGAGAACATGACGTCATGGGTTAACCCGGTCGGACGGTATTGGGACCGTGCTTGACGCGAAAACCGATGCTCCTTGTCTTCTTCTTCTCTGTATCTTTATTACATCACACCTCCTTTTCCCCCTCTTATGAAAAAATTGATTTATGAGGAGGACCAAGAAGACAACATGTGTCAAAGATAGGATTAGTAAAACAGTAAAGATAAGAAATTTAGTGGGTAGATACTAGATAGGGGTCCCTATAAGATTTAGTGTGGGCGGATGAGATCTTCGTCTCCAAAGTTAGATCACGTGACCAGTTGTTGTTGTTGTGTTTTTTGAATAAGGCAGACGCTGACCAGATACTCTACTCCTACTCTCCTACCCCTCAAGGCTTGTGGCAGAGCCAGGAAAAGGAGAGAGCGGAACATCTCTTCCATCTCAGGGTCGAGGTCAGACAGACCTGACTTGTTAATAAATGGTCCTGATACCGTCTCGTCTCAGCTGCACCCGCTGTCCCTCGTCCTCGCCAGATTCTTTTCCTTTCACTCACTGATAGCGACCCTTCGGCATGAGGGTTTTTCATTTCATTTAATTAATTAGTATTTAATCATAAACCATGGACATTTTTAAACAAAGCCCAATCCAGTCTTCATGGAAGGGAACCTACCCTTCACTTCTAACTTGTAATAACAATAACACTAATCATTAATGAACAGAATACTATTTGATTTTTGGTTTCATTTGCAGAGCCTTCTTCTTGGCAGATACCTTTCGCGGTCAAACTTACAGGAGGGGGGGGAAGGTGAGAGATATTAAACTTGAGGGGGAGAAAGGATACAGATTACAAGTGTGTGTGTGTGTATTGTGTGTGGGATCGTTGGTGTATAAAAGAGAGGCATGCAGCAGCACCTGATGCAGATACAGATGCAGCCCAGGATGGCAGCCTACTACCACAGTAACGTCACTACTGATCACATCCAACAGGTTCTCCTCTCTTCTCTAACACCTCTTCATCTCTGCTAATTCTCCTTCTTCTTCTTCCTCCTTCTCTATACTTGTTCTGCTCCTCTTTCTGTTTCTGTCCCGTATCTGCTGCTTTACTTTGCTGCAGAAATGTTCTTCCCATCATTAATACTGCCTGGCAGATGTTGTATTCTTAGGGTTTAAGAAATTCAGCCTGAAAAAAACAAGCTTTATTTTAGTGAGTGTTTAGGGGGTTTTTGAACAGTCTCCTTGTCTACTTTTCCCTTCCCCGTGGCTTTAGATTCTGTTTCTATGCCATTCTATGTTAAAGCATGTCTTATTTTTTCAACTGGTATGCCAGTTTCTTTTTCTCTTTGGTTCGTTCGTTCGTTCTTCAAAAGTTGTGATCTTGGTGGGGTTAACTTCTTTCTTTCTGACTTGGCCTCAACTTTTATGCTTGTGAACAGTTAAATCTCGGCAATATCTTTGCTGTGTTCAACTGCCCGACATATTTTATTTGTGTGATGCTCATTCGCTTTTCATATCAACATTCCCTTTTGTCTCCCTCAACTTCAAAACCTTCATGGCTTCTTCATTCACTCTCTGATTCATGTTTTGTTATGCAGTACCTTGATGAAAACAAGTCACTTATACTCAAAATTGTGGAAAGTCAAAGCTCTGGAAAGCTGAGTGAGTGCGCAGAGTAAGTTCTATTCAACTGAATAACCATTACAGCACCATTTTAGGGTTCATCATGTATTGTTTCTTCACAGGAATCAAGCCAGGCTTCAAAGAAATTTGATGTATCTTGCCGCCATTGCTGACTCTCAACCTCAAGTTCCCACCATGCATTCACAGGTAAAAATGGTTTGTTTATCTGGTCGAGATTATATGATTGATCTTGTTGTGGGCAATGAGCAGTATGCGGGCGGAGGAATGCTACAGCCAAGTCCTTATTTGCAGCATCAGCAGTCACAGCAGATGCCTCAATCACTTATGGCTGCGCGTTCGTCAATGCTATACGGGGCACAGCCTTACCCATCTCTGCAAACTCTTCACGGTCAACTTGGAATGAGCTCCGGTGGAAGCAGCGGTTTGATGTTACAGGGCGAGCCTCATTCCGGTGCTGGAGGGTTCCCGGACTTTAGAGGGGGTATTCTTGGAATGGGAAGTGGAGGAAAGCATGATACAGTAAACGGTATGAGTGTTGAAGGACCTGGCGGTGGTGACGGCGGTGAGAATCTGTACCTTAAAACCTCCGACGAGGGGAATTGAACGGAGTAGTGAGTTTTGCTGTGTGTGTCGATTTTCGTTAAGGTAGATTGTAGGACTTGCTGTGATCCGTAATGGTGTAAAATCATTAGGGTTTTTCCTTCTTCCTTTCTGGGCCTGACCCATTGTAAAGGATGCCTGGTCTGTTAACAACTCCATCCATCGGGTGCAGTAATATAACAAAAACTGAAATATTTCATTACTTTCGTCCTATAAACTTCAAATCCGCCATTTTTGAAAGGCAAAAGCTTCAAATAAACAAGATCTGGTTAGAGATTGCCACAGTCATAATCAAATATAAAGTAGCAGTAAAAGGAAACAAGAAGTAGATAAAATGGCATCCATTAATACGGAAGATTAGCTTGCACATGCTTCTGTTAGTGTACCAATTCCAAAACATAAGGTTAAAGCTTGTTCAGGTGAATGAAACAGTTGCCCGCAGATTGAACTGTACAATTAAGCTTTAGAAAAATTATGGAACAAAGGGGGATAGATAGATAGCAAATGCCCTTCATCCGAATTCAAACATCGCACATTATCATCTGTTTCAATTCAACTTCAAAATGTAATTTCAGTAAACGCGATAAAAAGAATCTTACAGCGAATGTGAGGAACGAGAATAAGGAGGGTTGTGCAGAAGAAGAAGAAGCAATTAACCGCCCTGAAAAAAAGGGCAAGCAAAAACCTGATTTTGAAGTGATCCACGGATGCTCGTTCCAAACAGGGGATTTTTTGCTATCTTTAAGTTGTGATTAGAATGAAAAAGGATTTAGTAGGGTTGAGTGTTAGATTATACATATTAAAATCATAATGTATTATTAAAATCAATGTTTTCGTCCCGAATCACGTACCGATCCAATATGAGCGGTACGATTTGTATACCGTACGGTATCAAATTTAATTTAATTTTTTAAATAATTAATATTTAATTAGTTTTTTAGGATAAAACTCGAAAAAATCTGAAAATCGATCCTAATACCTCGCACCGGTACCAAACGAAATTTAATATTGTAAATAATTAAAAAAAATATCGGGCATTATACTATCGATATACCATCCGATATAAAAATATTGATTAAAATACATAATAGACATTATACAATATTATTTACATATATATTTTGAATTATAAAATGTAATTATTTCCAGTAGTTATTATAGACAAATATTCTCAACGGTACAAAAAGGGTTCGATTCAGTTTAAAAGGTTTAATTTCAGATAAATTTCATAAATGTAGATTGGAAAGGATAAATGAAATATGGGATAAACAATAGAAATTTTGATCACATTTTCTAAAATAAAATTTATTAGTTAAATTGATTTTTGAATATAATGAAAATTTGTATTATTTTTTTGTTTGATAATTTATGTATACATCATCCAAACTATAAACATTAACTTAGAATTCATTATTTAAGATCAATATTTATTATAAATTATAAATAAAGAAATAAACAATAGTTCATGTTAAACACTTAAACTATTTGTACTCAAAATTTTGAAATATGAAAATTGATATTTAGATAAATTAAATTAGTGACAAAAACTATACTCGATCAAAGTGAATTTTATTTATATCAAAACCAATATTCACCTTGGTTGAATATTTAAAACATTGGTTGAATTGAGCTATACTTCTCTTGATATTTAAAAGGAAGGTACACCCAATATTTTAAATTTCCCGTATACTGGAAATTTCGGGTGTACCGGATTCGGTCGATCGGGTTTTTGTGGGTCGGGTCGGGTCGAGTTTTGGTTTATAAAAAATAAAATATGAATATTTTATAATTTAATTCATTTTAATATTCCAATACGGATCCGGTACATATCCAATATATCTTATATATATCTGATATATCGATCAAATGAATTTGTCCAGTATACCGGTGGGTACCGGTTTTTAAAACATTGGGTACACCTAAGGGTTTAATTTGATTCCTTAATTTTTTACTTATTTTGGGTTTTACACATAACATGTTTTATGCTCTCTTTAAGTTTTGTCATATTGATAGAGTTGACTGGCCCCCTACCATTAAAACAAATCAAACTCATGATCCAATTATCGTGGATAAAAAATGGGGTGATTGTTAATATAACAATAAAAAGGGACTAAAATAATAATTATGGATATTTAGTGTTCAACTGTACTGTTTTGGAGATTTTACAGCGGTAGATATGGATACTGAAAGGTCACTTTCTTCTTCAAGTTAATTTATGTTCAGGATTAAATCTGATCAGGAGATATTTTACAACACATTTTGCCGATTCAACCTTCCTCTCGGGGGTGAATTTTCGTCGGAGAGATGATTCTCGATAAAATTCCGGTGACGGAGTTTGGTTGTTCATCGGCGGTAAAAATTCCGGCGTCGTTTTCCATTTGGGGTAGACCAATTGGAAATTTTCTCTTTACCTTCAAAGTTTCAATTCCCCCTCTTTTGCAGGTCTGAAGATCACAGAGTTTCAGACTGAAATCTTCATTCAGATGCACGATCGTAGCCCTAACCTTCAAAATTCAGAACTTAAATTTTGATTTCGATTTGTATTCGCTTGCAAGTTGTTCGGAAAGAGGAAGATGATTTTCTTAGCCTGGTCTCGCCCATCTCATCAGGAACAGAAAGCTTGCGTCCGGTAAATTCCTGTTCCCGTTTTTCTACATCTGCACTGTTGAAAGTATAATTTCTCCATGTTAACTACTTCACATTTCATGGCTCCATAACCAGGTCGGCTGATTTCAACTATGAAGATAAATATCGCTGTTTTACAGCTAAATCTAGTTCTGATCTTAATCAAGATAAGGACTTATCAGACAGTGGTTTTCTTGTCAATCATGCCCGTACTTTAGTTGGTTCAGGTTTAGAAACTTTTGAGAAAAGCAAAACCGCTCTGCGGAATTGGAGGTAAGAACATGATCAACAATGAATAAGAATCACTATCTTTCTTTCTATTACATTCAAGTGATCTTTTTTCAGGCATTTTAGTTTAAACTGGGCGTTTGTTGATCCTCAAACACCCATTCAGAATGGTTCAAAAGTGTGTGTTTGTTTTAAGGCGTTCTTGCCATGGATTTTGATGCCTTTACAAGTCGCATATGTTGATGAATCGAACAACACCAAAGAGACTGTTACCTCATTTAGTTTTGGCTGTGGAACACTTCAAGGACACATGCTGGTATTTCCTTCTCTTCAAGGATTATTTGTTCTTTTAATGCTTATTATATGTATGCAAATGCAGGCAGGAGAAGAACGCTTCTCAGTGTCAATGGATGAAAGGAGTCAAGTCTGGTATGAAATACTTTCCTTCTCCAAGCCTGCGAATTTTCTGGCATTCATATGCTATCCTTATGTAATTCTTATGCAAAAGCATTTTGCTGTTAAATCTTCATTAGCTATGAAGAAACATTTATCAGGGAATGAGTGATCTGTATGTTTTGCCACTGTTGTTATATTTTAACTCGATTTTGATTATAGCATCAGGACACCAGATCTTGAGGATGAAATTGAGTCAATATTTACACAACATTTGCCTTGTTTTGCTACAATGAAAGCAAAGGAAGGAGAGGTAAGTTAAGTTGTGGTGAATAAGTTAATGAATGAATTTGCTTCAGTATCTATTGATCTCCATCTCCATTTCTTGAAGATCTATGCTGTTGAATGACTAATACTGAACCACTAAGATCGAAGTCCGAGGAAGCTAAATAATCCCCAACTTTTCCAAGCTCTGGGCATTCTTCCCAATCACTTAATCCTGTGGTTAAGGAGTTGCATCCTATTCCTTTTCCAACTATAAACATTGAATACATATCTGCCATATCTCTTAGAGCAATCGCAGTTTCTCCTCCGTTTTCGACATGCTTCTCTACATATCCTACTTGACCTGAAGTTACATATCTGTACCATAACATGTTCAGAAGTTAACTTGAATTTTAGTCATGATTGGAAGCTTTTTACCTATTGAAAAAGTCAGTCAATGCTTTATTATCCATGTCGTTTTCAGGTTCACGGGTTGATATTGCCATCAGCACATCTTTCTCCTGGTAAGCTACATCAATTCCAATGTTTTCTGATTTCTGTGATGAATGTAGGAACCTTATAACTGTGAGATTTACGTGGTGATGTGCACGAAGACGTTTACTTAGCCCGAGTGCTTCGCGATCATCCGGTCCACCGAAAAATAACACGGCAACATGCTGTAATGATCCAGAACTAGAGATATGGGATGCTCCAGCAGTGAGTCCACGATCAACGAGGATAGCAACTAGCACTTTGCATGCCGAAGAACTCTCTGGTTCGTAGTCCTTATTCCTTCTCTTCCATTCTCCAGTTTTCCATCTATTCTTTGATGCTTGTGGAAAGGCAATATTATGAAAGATGTTCTCGAATCCTCAGCGAATTCACATATTTCACTATACATTCTTGCGAATGGAGAAACGACTTTAGATTGTCGAATATTGACACCAGTTTCAAATGCAAATATATCTACTGCTTCATTTATTTCAATCTCATCATTCCCACCATAATCATCATCATCGCTTAGTTCATCTTCTTCCTTTTGATGATACAGTAAATTTGTCTTTGTTTTTTCAGGTAACTCAATTAGATGCATCAGATAAGGAGTTATTGCAATATTTTCCGACGTAAATGTCGCAACTAAACCGATCATTGTCGAAAGTGGACGAGGATTATGAATACAAGCCAGTAACTTCAACTCACTCTCTGGTGACTGAAACTCAAAAGCTACATGCATATAACCAAAGATATCTGTTTCGCTTTTCACAACCGAAGCTATTATCGGTCCCCAGATCAACGAATCGACTACAACCGCTGCCACCATCAAATTGTAGAACAATTGGCTCGACATAACTTTATCCTCTAGAACAATTGTAAGAGCAAGCAAATCAACATGGCCTTTCAAGTTCATAAGGAATGCAAGAAGAACCCCTTCATTCAAAGGAATTTTAAGATGAAAACAAGCAGCTAAAGTACCAGTAACTTTCCCTCCAATGCTCAACAAAAGAATAACAGCAACAATTGCAAAGCCACGAATATTGCTCATAAAAGTTACATCTGCTTTGAAACCACTGTACCCAAAGTATATTGGAAGTACAAAATTATGAACTGTGTAAGTTAATTTTGTCAAGAGTGTACGTCCAGTTTTGCCACCTCTAGGGAACAAAGCACCAATGAGAAAACAAGCAATAACACTGTTGAATCCCATTGTTTCAAGAGCCATTGCAGCAACAAATAAAATTGCTAAAAGAACAAAAAGTTCAGTGTTCTTGAGATACTTTTGATTTCTATTCCTCCTATTCAACCAATTCGCAACGTATTTGTTGATCAAAACAACAACTATAACGATCACAAAGTAAAGAATTCCCAAGAAAAACCACGTCGAAAATGTATCTTCACGTTTGTTTCTCGACATAACTATCAATAAAAATGCAGCATATCCATCACCTAACAATGAACAAGATATAGCAAGCCTTCCTAGATCAGTACTTGCAAATTTAAGATCATGAGCTAAACGAACAACAAAAGGTGATGCTGTATTTGATAATATTATAGCTAAAGTTAATGCCATCATTAAAGCAGAACCATGAGCACCAATTTCTTCATATATGAAAGTTGTAGCAGCTAATGCAAATACAGTACAAATTAAACAGCTTCCACAGGCAATAACACTTGCTACATACAAATTACGCTTTAGATAAGGAATATCTGTCTCTAAGCCAATCAAGAACATTATTATCATCCTGGCGTATAATACCATTGTTTCATAGTATTCAGTTGAGTTATAGAAGAAGAAGGTTTTCACACTGTCTATATGTGATAAACATGAAGGCCCAAGCACGAATCCAGACTGCAAAAATGAACAACGATGTTACAAATTACCCAGTAGTTAACAAAACAAAACGATGATGAAAATTTAAGAGAAAAATAAAACAACGACTTTCTTCTTTTGTTCTTCAAACTTTTCACATTTTCCCAGTTAAGGGTATTTCTAGCCTTCAACGCACAAGGAAATTCATGTGAGTTGTGATGACGTACTTACGAGAATTTGTGCAAGAGGCGCTGGTTGGCCAAGCGGCTTGAGAAGAAGCTGGAAAAAATGGGAAATAACAAGAAGGCATGAGACCTGCGTGCCCATCGCAAGGATGGGATTGAAAAATTCTCCTTTTCCAAAACACTCTCCATAATCCATCTCAATCGAATTCTACTACGCCCAGAATGAGAAAATCTTCTACAGAAAATCCCAATAATTTGCTGCAACTCAATCTCTGTATTTCTCTTTCTATATTTAGGATTTGGCGGGTTGAATTTGCATTCTTTATTCTATTTGAACTCGATGGACCTCCGTGCCCAACGGGTAAGTGACTAAAAGCTCCTGATTTTTCTCTGGAAATAGAATACACCAATAATACATACATATATAGTTTGTCCAAAAATAGTCTGTACTTTATACGCAGAAAGGTCAATCTTATTTGGGATCTCTCTTTAATGCCTCAAAACGAGCAGCAAGACTGTCATAGTCTGGTAATCTGGGATGCACACGATAATGACTAGGAACTTGAGGCGCTTCATGGGCTGGTCCCAAATTTGCATCATTCTCTTCACCATCATATTTATCATATAGCAAATCTGTCTTTGTAGGTGGAATATTATAGCTGTGTCTTCTATTGAACTTTCTCAGATCAGTCAACTGTGATTGTTCATCTTCTTCATCACATTCCGATTCATCGAATTGGATATCTGTATTTGCTCTCTTGCAGCTATAGCTTTGTCTCTTGTGTATATTCTCACTGCCCGTATTGCGAGAAGGAGGCATCTGTTTCTGCATGGCAGCAAGGAAGGCAGCAGCTTCAGCAGCAGCCAAGGCTTTCTCAGCAGCGACCCCAGCAGCAGCAGCAAGGTCATCAAAACTCCTCGTATGGTTTTCGACCCTTTTTTAAAATGAAATATTTGAGGGAAATTAACAGCAACAGAAGAAGGAACAGAAGTTCAAGAGTTACCTATTTGTTGCATTATGCAGCTCGGAGGACTGTTTAGGAACTGGATTCATTGGCATATTTGAAGCACTAACAAAATTCTTTGGTCCTCCCTGAAGAAAGAAAAAATGGAGATTTAGCAATTATTAAAACCTTCATAAGTTGAATATTTGAGATAGGAATTACAATGCGCTCTTCGGGTGGCTTGAGCAACTCAGACTCGGATTCTGAGGTGTCCCATTGAACCTTATATTCTTTAGCTATATCTTTCAACACTTTCAACTTTGATTCACCAGATGGATTATTAATAGAGAGTTTCTCAATAAGCAAGCGATTGACACCAGCATTTGGTCGTAAATCAGTGGCTGCAGATACGAAATCATCGCCATATTTCTTCTTAAATACAGTTCGTATAGACAAAAGCTCTGGTATTTCTGAACATCGTGGTGCTGCAAATAACAAACTAGAGATCCCTTCTTTAAGGTCAGGAGGGCAGTTACTGTTGAAAAAAACAATGAAGTTTTAAGTCTCTTGATCTCAAACATAAGAATGTTATAAGGGTCAACGAAAGCCACCTTTGTTTTGAAATGATCGAGAGCCGGGTCACAATTAGTTCACAGAAAAGCTCAATCAATTCATTTGCTGCCAGAATATTCTGTTCCCTCATGACATGTTCAACCTTTGAAAACATAAAAATACAGAATAACCAGTAATGGGTTAAGAATGGACAAAGTAAAGTTCAAACTGATGCTACACAGAAATTGCAACCCCTTTAGATGCAAAGAGGGTCTAAGAACAAAAAATTATTGAGAGTATACTCCAATTTCTAGAAAGAGCAGATTCAACTCACGTAAGCCCAAATATGATTAAGCCACACAAAGAAAATTTCATATTCAATTTATCAGTAACTGAAACGCCAGCTTCTGGGAAGAAATTACCCATAACATGTAACTTGCAAAAAAGGGCAAGAGAAGTGAAGAAAATTACTCGAATACGAGCAGTAGCATCTTGCCCAGACTCAAGAAGCATGGCAATGTCGCGCCTCATCTGCCTAATCAACACTTCCCTTTTGTTCCTGAGTAGCTTCACTCTCGCCACCGCCATTTTCGCCATTGTTTTGCTTCAAGAAGGAAAAGAGGGAAAGGGCAAATCAGTACAAAACTCATCCCTTGTAATACAAATTGACAAAAGTAACTACCATTTGGAGGAATTGAATTGAGGTCGAATGAGCAAAAGAACCAATTTTAGTGCCTTCTTCCAGTGGTTGCCGGCGGCCATTTCTTTCTTCTTTCAAGCCGAGAAATGTGCGTGCAACGGTCGATTTTTTTTACGAAGAAATTATATAATAAATATCCAGGGTAGACACAGGCTAGCCGTTGGTTTGGAAAATGACAGTTTCTTATATTTGTCATATAATAATTACACCATTAATTTGAAATACTGGACCCAGCCCAGCCCAGCCCAGGCTAGCCCAATTAACTGGACGGCCATGGCCTAACCCATACGTGGCGCAATGTAAACCATGGCCCATATTTCCCGCGTATAT
The DNA here is from genome assembly GCA_009725065.1 of Utricularia reniformis. Classification (NCBI taxonomy): domain Eukaryota; kingdom Viridiplantae; phylum Streptophyta; class Magnoliopsida; order Lamiales; family Lentibulariaceae; genus Utricularia; species Utricularia reniformis. The sequence goes on from RWGZ01000122.1 coordinate 373,366, forward strand.
AGAGTTAAAAGGTATTTTGACTCTACAGACCGCTGTCCTACAACAAGCACAGAGCAGAAAACGTCATAATATTTTACATTAAATTCTGAAATCAGACGCCCATGCCTACCGGTCACGAAATTTGAAAGCTCATTCGTTCTAAAAATGCTTTCTTGTGGACCTTTTTATTGACTGGTGAAGTTGAAACTATGATGAATCATTAAGCTTTTTTCCAACGGATGGAACTCTTGGATGCTACATTCAGACAGTTTGCTGAAGAAAAAAATATAAAAAAGTAAGAGAAACCGCGTTTCTTGGCTGCCTTTGCATTCTAATCTGATTCACGGATCTTGAAAGTTGACATGGTTGGCGGAGGCGGTGAAGAGAGAAATCTTGATCGAACACCAACATGGGCTGTGGCTGGGGTGTGCGCTGTAATCATATTGATATCTCTTGCCCTGGAAAATATTCTACACAAAGTTGGGACTGTAAGGAATTTTTTCTTCTTGCTTATTTTCGCTTCGATTAGCTCAGTTGTTTCATCAAGAGTTTCTGTCTTAGCTTTCTCTTGTAAGAAATCTTTTTGTTGGGTTTTCTTGTTGATTTTGAATTCAAATTGAGATTTATAGGATATGGGAAAAACGAAAAATCAAAGGAGTTTCAATTAGTTGTACATTTTAACTGTAAACTTAGCTAATGAACTCTTTTACGCTATGATTTTATTTTAGAAGTGTATAAGTTTGATGGTGAAGGATGATTTTGTTTCTCCTTGTAGTGGTTAACTGAAAGACACAAGAAGGCAATGTACGAGGCACTGGAGAAGATAAAAGCAGGTAGATTTTTGCTTCAGAAGCACCAGTCATCTTCTTTTGTAATTAGATTGTCTAGTAAAATTACATGGATTTGGTTGCATCAGAGTTGATGATACTCGGGTTCATTTCGCTGATCCTCGTGTTCTGCCAATATTACATTGCTAATATATGCTTGCCTGTCAACATCGCCAACACTATGTTACCTTGCACTGCTAGAACCCAAGAGAAACTTAAGGAAAAACATCATCACCGTGGACTTTTAGGTTACGAGCACCGAATTTTGGCAGTTTCAAGAGAAATTTCATGCAAGAAGGTGGTATCTTTGTTATGTTTTTTTTAATGACAATATTGTGTTAGAATGATTGAATTTTGAACTAAATAATGATTTGTTTAGGGGCATGTGTCACTAATATCAGTTGAGGGACTTCACCAGATACACATACTAATCTTCTTTTTAGCTGCCATCCATGTATTGTACAGTGCAATTACAATGTTTCTTGGTCGACTTAAGGTGATAAATGTTTTGCATTTGGTTCGATTATATGATTTATCATGTAATATTGCTATGAAAACTTTGTGCAGATAAGGGGATGGAAGCAATGGGAACATGAGACTTCAACTCACAACTATGAGTTTTCTAATGGTAAATGAGTGTCCATATTTGCAGTTTAACTGTTACTGATTAGATGCTTTTATATGTGACCTTGATAGACCCTTCAAGGATCAGGCTTACGCATGAAACGTCGTTTGTGAAAGCGCACAATAGTTTCTGGACTCGCATTCCATTCTTCTTTTATATAGTGAGACTGACTTTCATATCATTTTAAAATCTCATACTAATTAAACCTCACTCTCATGCAGGGTTGCTTCTTCCAGCAATTTTTTAAGTCAGTTAGCAAATCCGACTACTTAACACTACGAAACGGATTTATCACTGTGAGATCGCACATTTTTGTTCCACTATTCTCGGAATATTCATTGGTATAAAGTTTTGCTTGGTTTTCTAAGGTACATTTGGCACCAGGGAGCAAGTTTAACTTCCAAAAGTACATAAAAAGATCACTAGAAGATGACTTCAAGACTGTAGTTGGAGTAAGGTAAATGTGCATCAACACAACGCGACGAGATTCATGCTTCATAACTCTAACTTTTGTTTTTCCGTAGTCCGATATTGTGGGCATCTTTTGTGGTGTTCTTGCTCCTGAATGTTCACGGTGAGAACAGAATGGACAAAGTAGCTCTTATACATCTTACTTTAATATTGTTCAACATCATTATTTGTATTATTTGTCAGGGTGGCAATCACTGTTTTGGGCATCCTTGATTCCTCTTATTGTAAGATTATTTCATACTTTGTAGGAGATACAATATCTGATGTTATGAGTCATTTTTTCTTAGATAATATTAGCCATTGGGATGAAACTGCAAGCGATTTTGACGAGGATGGCCCTCGAGATAATGGACCGGCACGCTGTACTCCAAGGCATGCCTCTTGTACAAGGCTCAGACAAATACTTCTGGTTTGGACAGCCTCGTTTATTGCTTCATCTTCTCCATTTTGCATTGTTTCAGGTATGAGAAAAACAAAACCATCCACGTTTTACTATATGCTGAGTTTTGATTTTCATCTTTGTGCAGAATGCCTTCCAAATAACGTACTTTTTGTGGATTTGGGTAGTGATCTGATCATTTTTTCACTTACATGACTACAAAGTTTACATTGACATCAAAATGCTTATGTGTAGTATGATTATGGCCTGCACTCTTGCTTCCATGACAATTTCAGGCTTCTAATCGCAAAAATCTGTCTCGGGTGAGAAACAAACGATAAATTCAAACTCTTTTAAAGCTTCCCTTTATTATTTGTTTTGTGGTGATACAGGTTTGGAGTTCTGTTCTTATGCAGCTACATTACTCTCCCACTCTACGCTTTAGTCACTCAGGTATGGTATTAAGCAAAAGTTTCTTATATAAATTCACGATTCAATGGGTCGAGAGAGTGTCTAACCCCGTGTGATTAGGCCAAACCAATTATTCACGAGATCACTCTTATAAACTAGAATTATTCTAGTTTCATAACCGATTTAGGACAATATTTCAACACTCCCTTTGAAGTGGAACTGACTTTGATCTGATTCATACTTGTTTCAATATAGTCGGTAGTGTTTGAATTATAGGTCGATTTATTTTGTCGCTTAACCCCGATTCGTTTTTCCATTAGAGTTTTTTTTGTTTAAATCGGTACAAATTAGTTCAAAACCCACCATGCAACTCTGATATCATATAGAAATTCATAATTCAATAGTCAACAGAGTCCATGTAACCAATCACATTTAAAAAGACTATATTAAGTCAATTCCTTATAACATCACGTTGTATAAATTAGAATTATTATAGTTTCTGAACTAAAACTTGCATTGTTTGATGATATACAGATGGGATCAACTTTGAAGAAATCCATATTCGACGAACAGACATCGAAAGCTCTGAAGAAATGGCGAATGGCTGTGAAGAAGCGTGTAGTAAAGTCCCCTGGACGTAATCTCGGCACAGTGAGTCGATCATCTTCAATGGATTCGTCGACTAATCGACAAACTGGGCATACTCTTCACCGTTATAGAACCGTTGGTCACTCGGCTCGATCTTCCGGGCATGTAGAATCAGACCATTCGGACCTCGAAGATCCATCAATGTCTCCTTCAGTAACCTCTGCCTTAATCATGCAATCTCATGCTGATAATGACAAAGTGGTTAATGAACATCAACAGAGTGGTGAAGTGAAAGACGACTTCTCCTTTCCAAAACCATAAAAAATATCAACTTTGGCCTTCTTTGCTATGTAAACTAAGAACTCTCGTATTTTATGAGAAAACATAAATAGTCCCCAATTTTCGAGCTATATAAATGTTATATTATCAATTTACAAAATTACAAAAATAATAACTAATGTTATTAATACTATTTATAACACTGTTTTGGGACAAAAAACACTATCAAGTTTTTTGTATAAAAGTTTGTGGTGAGGATGAAGGATTAACTATTAAGCCATGACAATTGACTCCTTATGAATTTATCCATTTTTGTTGTGTTGATTTTTTTTTCAAAATACTCAAACGAGAGGTCCAGATTTCATCCGGCGACGATCGGCTTGAGCCATGGCGGCGGCAGTTTCCGCGACACTTTGTTCGGCACGATTCTACTACGCGCCGATACAACGACAACTACACGCCAATCTGCAGCTGGGACGCAGCCAACGGGACGGCGGTTATCTTGTCATAAGAGGTTACATGGAGGATTCCGGATTCGTTAATAAGGTCATCGGCGCGCTTCCGGTGATTGGATTAATCGCCAGGATTGTGAACCCTGAAGGAGGTATCGGAGGAGATATGATCGATTTTGCCGAATTCCGGCGGAGAGTAGGCAACAATTGCTCCGTCAATGATTCCAGAGCTTTTTACGAATTTCGAGATCGACGAGGAAAGGTGAATTCAGAACGTTTACCTACTTCTTCTTCTGGTTGATTTACATTCAATGAAAGTGAATGGTTTTTATGTCTTAGACTGGGGATCCTCTGTATGTTTTGCTGTGCTGCTGGTTAGCTGCTGTAGGCGCTGGTCTACTCAAATCGGAAGAAATACTTGAAGGGATAGCTAGGCTTCGGATTTCCAATGATATTGAGTTCGAAGAGGAAAATTTTATCTCCATGATGAAGCAAACAAGTGAGGTTCGTGGTTTGCATCTAAAATTTGCGCTGTGTGATGTGATAATCTTAATCTGCATATGCACTAAACAAATTTGCAGAAAAGGGCGAAGATGAAAGGTTCAATGCCAAAGATTCCAATGGAAGTTAGGGCTGAAAAAGCTCTTGAAGGAATATATGTGTGTTCCTTTTGGAGGGATTGTATAGAAGAACAAGATATTGAACTACTTGTAATAATGCTCAATGCTGTGTTCCCGACAGTGGGGCGAAAAGAAATTGAAAGAATTGTGACTGAGAAAGCTAAGAGAGTAGCTGATGGAACAGATGAAGTTAAAGTATCGGAACCGAAGCCTTTACCTAAGGAAGCTGTGCAGCTTCAAATGAAGGACTTGGAGTTCCTCAGGAAAGGTACCCCAAAATCTTAGCCGTCCATCGTGTCTGCATTTGCATTTGCATTTGCATTTGCATTTGCATTTGCATTTGGGAGTGATTTTGCTAGTTTGCTGGCAGATTGAAATTATTAATTAGTAATGAGAAAATGGAGTCCTGAATATTTTACATTTATGATCAATTTTGTTCCTAGTTTTGAAAATTTAGTCTTCAAAATTGACAATATTTAGAAAATCAGATTTCATTGGTTTATACGATTTGGTCAAAATTGAAAATTATGTGAATTAATTAGACTATACATATTAAACTTTGAAAATTAATTTTACTAAAACTTAAAATTAGGAGGACATATTTTGCAATTTTTATATTTTAAAAATAAAATTATCCATTATTAATTAATTGAATTGTTGGGCCTTGATATCGGTCTTTTAATTTATGGGCTGGCCAAGGCTGAGAAAAGACGAGCATATTAAATGATGCACGGCCCATAATTTTATTTCCTGATTCAGAGTGTTATGAGTCCGATTAAAAGTTTCGTACAGAAAACAAAGATTGCTGCAAAGAGGAGATGCCGGAAGGCAGTCGCGATTTTGGAAAATTTCCGTTAAAGGCTGGTGGTTCGTCAATCTAATCAAGGAGAACGCAGCGTGGGAGGATCATTCCGAAATCTGCTTATTTTCTAACCTACGTGGGAGGAAACCCTAATCATTTCGACTATGAAGCTTATTCGTAAAATTTCGGGTACTTCTTAATAAATTGTAAAATTGACATTTGAATTCCACCAATTTTTTGTATGTCTCCATTTTTGTGTAGAATCTGCAGGTCGCCGTGCTTATGTTCCGGCAGTGTGGCAAAGGAATTTCGGTGCCGCATCAGAAGAATTTTGTAAGCAGAGTTATGCTGATAAGGCTATTGAAAAGAACAACTTTACTGGCTCAATCGCATCCCTGCGAAGGTTTGCGTCTTCTTACAGTTGATACGAGCGGTGCTTAAGTTTTCTGTAGTATTCATGTTTTGTTTTCAGTTAGATTGAGTTTCTTTTTTCTTATTGGGAATTTTATCAGGCATTATTTGTCCCGGGATGTGTATGATGATACGATGCTGGACCGAGTAAAGCATGACAGGGATACACTTCACTCCCTTATTATGAGGACGATGAGAGGGAAAGGAACGAATGATGCATTTTTTTACCACGAGGAATTGAGATCCGTTGATGATTTTTATCAGGCAAATGGGAATCTTATGAAACACAATCTTACTCATCCAAAAGATGTTTATCCTAGCTTTTGTTTGGAGCTTTTTATCAAGCCATGTTGTTCAAGATCATTGATTGATGCACCTGAGACAGATGAGTTAGCTAGTGATGATTATGGGGTCTTAAGGGCTGATAGTGTAAAGAAGAAGAGGAAAAAGAAGATGAACAAACACAAACTGCGGAAACGGAGAAAGATGTTGGGAAGGAAAAGCCGTGCGTAGTTTCTATAATTTTGTTCTTGTGATGGCAAACCACATATTCTCAAAATGTGATTGCCCATATGAAGGATTCTTCTATCTTCTTCTATTTACGGGTAAATGTCTTCTAAATAGAGATGGCTTGGATCTTCAGTAGATATTATTGCACTAAATCTTATTATCAGTATCTTTGGCTGGAGCATTATTATTCAATCGCTTTACAAATGGATCACCATTTCTATTAATTTCTTACCAAGAGCTCTGAATTGCTTTTGCTTTCTTACCTTTTGATATTACTTGCGTTAACTGGAATCCAAATTCACTTGCAGAGCATGTCAACAGGCAAAGCTGAAAGCTTTCGGGCTTAAGATTCAATGGGCATGGTCTAACCCCATATAGGATGAAAATTGGAAGTAGGGAGAAATGGGAACCACAAGAATAATAAGTAAAACGTAAGGTTGCAGGTGGACCAATCAGACAAATGGCTTCCATATTTTCTTCTCTTACTCCCAGACTCTTCGTCCCCAATTCGCTCCCCAAACATTCGCCACCCAAATCTCTGTCCCATTCCAATTTCATCTCTCCATTACTTATATCTGCTTCTGCTTCTGGCGACAAGCTTAATCGGAACTATTTCTCAGGGGGGGTTGACTCTCGTGGCGGATTGAACAAACTCCTCGACACGGTGTTCGCGCTCTGTGCTTCAGTTGCTCTATCGGCTTCTTTAGTGCTCATATCTGTTGATCCCGCATCAGCTTTTGTAGTTAGCACTCAGAGAAAATTGCAGTCCGATGAACTTGCTACGGTGCGGCTCTTCCAAGAGAACACGCCATCTGTAGTTTATATTACTAACCTAGCTTCGAGGTAGTTTTGCGCGTTGAATATTTCCATATTTTGAAATGTTTCTGATATTTTAGATTTCAGGCAAGATGCTTTTACGCTGGATGTACTGGAGGTGCCACAAGGATCAGGTTCTGGGTTTGTTTGGGATACAAAGGGTCACATTGTAACCAACTATCATGTGATTCGGGGTGCCTCTGATCTCAAGTACTCTCCTTCTCTTCTCTTTTATTTTAGCTTTGTTTTGATGTGTTTGATGAATTGAATCTTGTCAAAAGTGATATTTTCCGTGGTATTGGGATCATGAGTATCCTTATATGCTTACATGAGTATCATTTCATAAAGGGTGACTCTTGCTGATCAGAGTGCGTACGATGCAAAAGTTGTTGGTTTTGATCAGGACAAAGATGTTGCTGTGTTGTATATCGATTCTCCTGAAGAAAAGTTAAGACCAATACCTATTGGTATATCTGCAGACTTGCTTGTGGGTCAAAAAGTATATGCAATCGGTAATCCTGTGAGTAAACACAAACTACTTGATGATTATTCCAAGTTCTCTTCAAATAAACTCATTCTTCTTGGGTATATCCTAACTTTTTTTCTTTTTATTTGGCTACAGTTTGGACTTGATCATACACTTACAACAGGTGTCATCAGGTATAATGAAGTTATTGAATATAGTGTTTCTGCTGTTTAGCCTTTATGGGAGATGCTTATTTTATAATGTTTGCAGTGGATTACGTAGAGAAATCAGCTCTGCTGCTACCGGCCGGCCAATTCAGGATGTTATTCAAACGGATGCTGCGATTAATCCCGGTAATAGTGGAGGACCACTACTTGATAGTTCAGGAAACCTTATTGGAATAAATACTGCAATATACTCCCCTTCTGGTGCTTCATCTGGTGTGGGATTTTCTATCCCAGTTGACACAGTAAGTGTTGTAGAAGCAGCTGCTAACTTTCCCTTGTATCTGTTGATGAATTGATTAGCCTCCAGGTTAGCGGCATAGTTGATCAACTGGTGAAGTTTGGTAAGGTGACGAGACCTATACTTGGCATTAAGTTTGCACCTGATCAATCAGTAGAGCAACTTGGAGTGAGTGGGGTTCTCGTCTTGGATGCTCCTTCTAATGGACCAGCCGGGAAAGCAGTATGTTAATGCCACTTTCATTTGTACAACAAGAGGTTGAGGTTGAGGTTAATGGGAATTGATTTGACTCTTCTTCCTTTATTACACAGGGTCTTCAGCCCACAAAGCGGGATGCATATGGAAGACTCATTTTGGGTGATATTATTACATCCATCAACGGAAAGAAAGTCTCTAATGGTAGTGATTTGTACAGAATCCTTGACCAATGCAAAGTTGGTGATAAGGTAAGGATACATACAGAATCCTTGATCAATCATGCAAAGCGAGATGAATTGATGAGTTTGTTTCCCTTTGCCTTGCTTGCTACAGGTTGTTGTCGAAGTGTTGCGCGGTGATCACCTGGAAAAAATCCCTGTACTCCTCGAACCCAAGCCAGATGAATCATGATGCAGGCACCGTACCGATCTTGTATAATGTTTCAAGTGGGCATTGTCATATACTCAAAGGAATGCAAAGCCATTATTTCATTTTAGACATGTTCTACTTGTAATAGAATATGGATTATGAAAATTATATAATGCCATGAATTCCCCACTATCTTCTGCTCCACCAGTTCCAAATGTTAATTTCAGGGCTTAGGGCGCAGAGTAGACATTATTTTGGATTAAAGTTATGCGTTATGTGCTCATGAGATTGCTTTTGTTTGATAGAATTGGTAAACGGCAATGAAAACATTGAACTTATCGAATTACAGACATACAATAAATTCCAGTAAAGTAGGCCTAGGCCATCGTTTATTCTCCAGTTCTTAGGAATTGTTTTNATTCCAAACATAGCATATGTGTCACAATATCATAGGACGCCTAAATTTTAAAACACTGAACCAAACAAACATAATGTATACTATAGTAATTGGTTTATTTAAATATGTTATTTTGTAGTATCTTTTTTATAACTTATATTAGTTGACACTTTCTTTGAAATTGACCCTAAGGCTATGAGTAAACTTGTCCGTGCCCAAAACTATTTTCTCCGTATAAATCTATCTACACATCATCATTCTTTCACATCCACATCATATTCTATTTCAACTTCTAAAATTTCACACTCATCCACATCATTATTTATTTATCTTTCATCACATCATCTTCTCTCTCCAAATTTCATTTTATCTTTCTATCTATTTAATTCTATTTATTTACTATTCAATAAATGGGTGTTCTGATAAAGTCAGATCCTTATCGATGGACTTGGTTAGGGCATGATGATAGACATTGTTGCAATCTAGTGACACACTCTTGTTCGTGCACCTATGGCAATTGACTGGTAATTCTTTGTTAACAATTTTATTTGAATAGATCACACAATAATCTTATTGATTTTTAATGGCTAGGTATACCGTGCAAACATGCGATGGCAGCTATCCAGAGGAAGAAACATCGTCCAGACAAATACATAAGTCTATATTTCCGTGTTTCTAACTTATTGGAGGCCCACTCTTTACCGTGCGAGGGTGTTCCAGGTCATGTGCATTGGCCCCTTAGCCAGGAAGATCCACCTCTTCCACCTATTTTTAGGAAAGTCAAGCGCGGAAGGTCATCAACGAAGAGAAAAAAGCCAATACACGAACCATCGAGACGATTCCAACATCGTCTATTGAATACAAAAATAAAAATGAGATGTGGTAAGTGTGGTGAATTAAGCCATAACAAGAGAGGTTGCAAACGAGTGTCATCTACACATATAGAAAAGATACTACATCGACTATTGTTTCTTTAAATTTACATGCTTGCTATTCATTACCCCAATATGCGTATGTGATTAGAATGATACACAGTCTGATGAATCATTCAAAGAGAAAAAATTTACCAATGACATGGAAGAACATGTATCACAATGTTACATGTGTTGTTTAAATTAGTGTTTATACATCGTCTTTTGAATATGTATATGTAATTAGAATGATGGACAATTCGAGAAATTATTCAAAGAGAAAAAGTTTACCAATGATATGGAAGAACAGGTTCCGCAATGTTACATGTATTATTTAAATTAGTGTTTATAGATCGTCTTTTGAATATGCGTATGTGATTAGAATGATGGACAATTCGAGAAATCATTCAGAGAGAAAAAATTTACCAATGCTATGGAAGGACAGGTATCACAATGTTACATGTGTTTTATGCATTATTGGTTACACTTCAATGATCTTCTTTAGATGGAAATTCAAACATAGAAGTTACCCCACCAGTGGCCAACAAGGTGAACAAAGGATCTACCAATGAGAAAACTCAAAATGACAATTATGAAATTCCAACGCCAAAAGAAGTGGTTGAGGAAAATCCCGATCCAAACGCCATTTTTTCCATAGGGCAAGAGAGTCATATTTTACCATTCACGCTAACTAATGAAACGCAACGTTTGAAAAGAAATGTAAGCATTTTTTTAACAATTTAAAGTAAATGTTTATTGTATGTGACCAACTTTATTTACTTCAGTCTAAAAATATTCCAAACGCTCCAGTCCGGAAGTCACGACGCATTGGAGTGACAATGAACAAAACTTATGCCTTTCAATCGAATGTTGTTCATAACTTTATCTCAGGTGACACCATTAAGATCAACAACGTCACATATCACCAACATATCCAACCCCTGCAGTTGTCAAGTTCAAATGATGACAACGAAAACAACGATGGGCTTTGGAAGTATGGCGAGCTTGACACTTCCGAGTTTGAAACATTTCGCATGTAAGACAACCAAATTTATTAAATTTACGTGTGTTACTATCCTGCTATATATATGGTTGCCACAGGAGGAGTGTTTGTTGTCTACCTCCAGAACGCAGGCAACAATGTCATTGGATACTACCCGAGATATTTGATGGATGCATCAGATCTGAAGAATTCTATGAGAAATTTGTAGGCAGGCAAAAAAAGTAGACTACAATAAGGAGTATGTGTTTGTTCCAATATGTACCGAGTACGCATACATTCGTTTGCACACAAATATGTTAACATTGAAATATTGTATGTTGCGTAATATATTTCAACACAAACAGTGGTCACTGGTCGTTGCTAATTCTACGTCGCATATTACATTGTAAAAAACAATGGATGATAGTTCTAGACTCCTTAGGAAAAACACAGCAATTCACAATGGATCAATCGATACGCAAGTTAAACGACTACGTATTTTCTAATTATACCTTTATGAGCTATATATTTGCTTTTTATAGGTTATATGCATAATATGTCGTTGTTGAAAAATTATTCTTTTTTATTTCAAATGACCTTAGTTTATTTATTCCTTAGGTGGACGTTTGGTATCCTCCACAAGTTTGATGTTTCAACTACGAAAGATGACATAGCAAACATTCCAATAATGTGGCCAACCGTAAGAGTATTTGTTTCAATATAAAATTAATTTGCTATATAATTGGTTCATTTCTACAGGTCCCAACTCAAAAGGGTGGAAGTGAGTGTGGTATATACGTATTGTACTTCATTGTTTTGTTTTTGCAGCAATCGCCTTCGTCTTATGACATTGCATTGTATCTTGCTTGTGTAAGTCGATTTAATATGTATAATGGGTTAATTTGTGTAAACGTGGTTGATAAATATTACATCTTATATATGACTGCTTCTTGGTTTTGCAAAAAAGATGTTGAAGACTTCGCTGCTATGATCGGGATAGCGATGAAGCGTTGAAAGAACCTAAATGTTGTATTACATTTTGATGTACGGATTCATCATGTACTTGTCTTACTGTTGGAATTTGAGTTTTCAATCATTTCATTGTATGGTACAATTCCATTTTAATCTTATAATCATTTGTTGATGTCAACCTCATTGGCAAAATATATTACCGGTAAAAACATAACTCCTCTAATAAAACGATTTGAAATACATAACATTAAACTGTCATTCATATCTCTTGAAACAAATTATTGTGTAATACATGATGCACCACTATCTGTAATTCATGTTCGATCAAAAAAGTATACATGAACAAGATTTCTGCGTCAAATACATAATATGTGATCTTTAACGGCGGCATATATATGATTTTCGAACTTCAAGTGTCAAAATTGTTGAATTTAGTTAACTTGGAGGGTCCGTTGTGCAACGTATCGGCAACTTGAGGGGTAGTTTGTTATCATTTCGAAAGATAAAGGGTCAAATATTGTCATTCTAAAACATTAAGGGCCATATTTAAACTTTAACCGCCGTTAGAAGGTCGACATTAAACGGTATTTAGAAGTTTAGGGGTCATTTTTGCATTTAATCAAAGTTAGACGGCCAAAAATGCACATGTTATGGTCCATTTTTAGGGGGTACCAACAGTCGTCCGGTTCGTTCAACAAACGAACTCGGTTTTGATTTGTTTTAGATGTGGAAGACGATTAAAAGCTGGAAATAAATAAATGCACAACGATGTATAGTGGAAACCCCATGAATTGGGGTGAAAACCACTCGACTAAGAGCATATTATGCTCTTAGCCTGTTCACTAATGAAATAACTCATAGTCAATACAAGAGAGACTAATGAAAATGACAAGGTAAAGAAAGCGGTAAGAATTCCTGCAGGGTAACAACATGTTCTTCCGCGTCCAAAGGGTCCTGCTATTTCCGTCGTCTTGCCCTGTATTTATAGAGTTCCTAGCGTGTGTAAGTCACGCTCCGTAACCGCCTCTGACAGGTTTGTTAGAGGTTGTTATCGCGGGATGTAAAACGAGGTTGGGACCGAGGCATGGTCTGCGTGATCGGGCCCGAAGCGTGGTAAACCTGGGAAGGCCCGAAGCGTGGAAAACGTGAGTTGTAACCGTCCTGTAACCGCTCAGACCGAACACAGGTGCCAGCTGGCAGAAAACGCTTTATTTCGTTAAGGTTAGCTTCGGTCCTCTAGTTGAACATCACGCCGCTCTTCCTTAGAAGTGTAAGTGGGCTGAAGGAATTCATTTTCGCCATTTGAATTGGCCTAACCGTTGCTGGGCCTTACCCATCACAAGGTACCTCGTCCTAGAGTTCTCATCACTAGCCCCTCGGGCTTGATTGCCAATCGCAGAGGTGATACAAGGCCGATCACATGATGTTTGCACATTCATGAGAACAATGGACCGTACCTGTAGATAGTGAGAGTCCAGGGGACCCAAGTTTGCCTTAATGTATGGATCAATCACGCTTAAGACCTAATAATGTATATTTAAATTATACTTTTATCTTCGTTATTCTTTAAATATTAATATCTCGACCCGCGCCTCTTCACATTCGGCAGTTCAAAAGGCGTTATGAGTGCGCCCCGTACAGTCGCTGTTTTGGGCAGTATTACGTGGCGCCTCACCATTGGCTGGGAGATTAGTATTTAAATAAGGATTCTGGGAACTCCGACAAATAATAGTGACGTGCTTCCCGACAGTCTCCCAGCACCAACATTCACTTTACATGATCTGGAAGCTGTCGTAAGGAAGGTGGTACCGGAAATTACGTCGGAGAGAAGTGGAACAGAACCACCGGCTGTTTCAAGCCCTGTTCCAAAAATAATTTATGTACGGAGAAAATCATTTTATAAATAAAATGATAATTTATGTGTTAATCAAATTATTTTTCTATCCTTAGATTTAGTTATTAATAAATTATTAATCGAAACTTTATCTGATTGTCATAAAATATGATATTCAACAAGATTATTATCACGATGATGACTCAGCTCTCCATCGTCTAAACCATAATTTCTCAATAAACATACATTGAAATTTTTTTTCTAGTTTTGTCTAAACATTATGTTTCCATAAATTTACATGTAAATAATTGCGTCACAATTGTTTCCACTTAGGCAGAAATGCAGAGTTGAATATATAATGCAAATGTTAAACTTATCAATGTTTTCATATTGGTCCGAAATTCCGTACCAATTCCGAAGCGATACAATCGATATACCTCAAGTATACTGGCCGATACCAGATTTTTTTAAAAAAATAATATTTAATTAATTTTATAGAATCGAACCTTACAAAAATCAGGAATCGAGACGAATATCCGGTACCCCACTGTACTAAAAAAATACCGGTGAAACCCCGGTATTTGACTGTATACTTTCCGATATGAAAACATTGGATTTACGATGAATCTCTCATACCTAGAATTTGCCTTTAAACTTCAAATGTAAAAATTGTATAAAAAGATAAATAATGACATTTTAGTAATTTCAAAAATTAGAAGTTGAAGTTGAAATTAAAAATAAGATTTATGTTGTTTTTTATTTGTAGTTATAAAATTGAGAAGTATAAATTTTACTTATACAAAAGTAGAATGAAAAATAGGATATGTTATGCAACTTGCTTAATTTATATTTCCTAAAACGAAAAAATAGAAACAAAAGTTGTACATAACATTGCCTTAGTAATTCGGTTAATTTTAGATTTTTCCTTAACATAAACCGAACCATCGTTTTAAAAATCGGTGCGAACCAGTCGATCCGACCAATCCAACTAGGAATCATTCACATTATCGGTCAGATTCGAATCGATTAATTGTGTATTTCAAAAATCGGTTTTTTACATTATAAACACGGTCTGACCGGTTTTTTGCAAAACTCGGTTTGTTTTTTAAAGTAGTATGTATAGAGTTAGGAGTTAAACGAACCGTACGAGGGGGACTTATCAAGATCGACTCTCAAATTAAGTTGGATTGACTTTTCTTATTTAACTTTATTATTTGATCATTGTATTTTTGATACGTTAAACTCTACTTATTTTATTGTAGAAATAAATGTAAACATTTGTTTCTATTATTTTTTTTTATATTATCTAATAACATATTTTAAAAATTTATTTTGAGTTTTTATAAAGAATATATATTTTGAAATATTATTTTTGTTTTTTAATATTATTTTTTATTTGTTCAAGCCTTTCAAGCCGATCATACCATCTGATCCTAACGTTAGAAGGTATTTGCGATCCATCGATTCGATCGGTTTTTAAAACCATGAACCGGACCATTAGAAGCCGATGTATACCGGTTTCGGTTAATAAAAACTTATTAAAAATCATGAAAATAAAGCAAGAAATGCTTTAAAATTCGGTACCTAACGGTATATCAGATGAGTACTCTACATCAGTATATCATATATGTATACCAAAATAACAAAAATGAATTATAATATTTATTCAAAGAGAATATATAATTGTTTAACTCATTTTAAAAATTTTAACTCGATTCGATTGATTAACTGATTCTGATCGTTTTCCTACTCATAAACACACCACCATTCAAATGGAAAGAAGCTGGGCATAAGCCAAACCCGATGCCAAACGATATTAACAGTGTCAAGTTACGCTATTAAAAAATAGAGGATTAAATTTTCAAAACAAATAAACATCGGGATCGACACTTACAATGTGTGTAAGCTATAATGACACATTTTGTGTTACTAAAAATTTGATGACTTTAATTATGAACTTTAGGTATCGTATTCAGATCAAATTTGAGGACTACTTATCCTACCCCAGGGCCCAAATGATATAGTCTCGCTTATTGTCTATAACTTCCTAATTTTCATTACTCTTTCCATAATGGTTACACCATTTGTAAGTTCGTGGTTGATTATATAATTTTCTCGTGATGGGTGAGATTTACACACGCCCCCAAAATATGGAGTGTGTAAAGGTATGCATTCGAAATTTCGAAATCACAGATTTCGTACATTGTTTGTGAAAATATTTATACGCGTAGCCCTCCAACTTCAATGAAATGCAAGAAATACTCCCTCATTTATAGATACCGTTGAAGTTTGACATTTGTAGCATCGTCATTTATGTTTACCTATGACACTCGAAGCATTGAAATGTTGATATTTTGGCACTCCATCTTCCAAAATATTACGAGTGTGCCACTCAAATGTCCAAAACTTTGCATAAATGACCTTGAATTTTAAATAATCATGAAATTTAGACACCCGAACATCATAAAAACATATGAATCTAACTCTCAATGTTCACGTCTTGTATTTCGGGCACGAGATGTGTTCTATGTGTATGGTATTCTATCACATTTGATCTAAAAGCAATTAGTCTATATATGTATTGATGAATTTCATTTTATCGGGAGATATAGTATATTCGTTCATGGGGGCATAACCTTATCTTTTGTTTAAATAAAATAGCAATGTTGGACGTAAATTTGTTGTTTAGTTTAATGGTGAAGTCCATAGATCTTCTTAAGGACTTCAAATGACAATGTATTGAATTGTTTTTTTTTTAAACAATGGGAGTAAATTGAAGAGTGGGACAAAATAGATCAATACGAGATTTGTTTAATTAATAACTTGATAAATACATCAAAATATCACAACACTGAAATTCATTGACGAAAAATGTATGCACCACAAAATACATGACAAATCCGAACAACCGCACTTTTCCAATGACACCTAAAACAACAAATACAACTATCTCAATCATAGTTACACGAAGATTGAAAGCTTTGTCCAAGAAGTGAATAAACTATCTCAATGTAATGTAAATTAACATTGGAAGAAAACCAACTAACCTTTTCCCTACAAGTGAATCAGACGACGATGGAGACGCTGCTGCGGAGAAATAAGAGTAGAATGATCTTTTTCAACATCACTTCTAACATCAGACGAACTCTACCGTCTAATTTAACGTCAGCATTAAATGTAAAACATGAAAAATTAAATGGAAAACATTTATAAATAGTAAAGGGTCACATTTAAACGGTTTGGATAACTTAAAGGGTCTAACATACAATTTTGAAATTAAAGAGACACCACATTTACAACGCTTTTAAATTGATGAGTTGATTCTGTAATTTTCTTGTGACAAAAGTTCAAAGTTTTGGGAACTAGAAATACAAAATTCAAATTTGGGATTAGGGAGCCATTTCTCATTACATATTTTATATTTATAAATTTGTATATATAGAAAATTGATTTAATAAAGGTTTGACCTTCAATTAAATCTCAAACCTCAAAATTTCATGAAAACTTTTTGAGCGAGCCAATTTTAAAAATCTATAAAGATACAACCCTGTTGTAAATTAAGTAATCACTAAATGCGAAAATGTTGAATTAGTCGTTGGAAGACACAGTCCAATCAACCGTAACAAATTTCATGAGGATTAAGTCAAACCACACGGTCAAATGCGATCCTAAATTTGTGCAATTCTGTTATGAACTATCTTTGAATGAATTTTTTTTTATTTCTATAAATTAGTGTGTAAAGGATTGATGGAGGTTACGGGCTCACAATACAAGTGCAAAGGAAAACCCATCAATTATGATTATCCATGTTTTCACAACGGCCGGTATGAAGAAAACCGGGTGTCACCGGTATTTCTATCGGTACCACCCGAAAACGGGTTTCCAAGTTGTCTCGGAAAAATAAAATAAAAATATTTTTTTAAAAAAAATAAATTATCGATGTAATGGTTTGGATCGAAACGATATGTCGGACCGGTATGAAAACATTGGTTATGATGAAACAATCTAGATATATCATTTCCTTGTTTCGGTAACAAAATAGAAAACTTCGATTGGGCGGTGGCATTTCATCTTCCGTTTATAGGGCATGATGAGCAAAATCTACGCTGATGGGGTCGATTTTTTAACTCATTTGACCATATTCAATCTCTAGTAAAAGAGCGGCGTAGTGTTCAAACAACGGGAAACCCGAGCAAGCCTGGGCATGGATAGGGATGGCAAAAAACTCAATTCGGTGGATATCATACTCTACCATATCCATGAACGTTGGATTTTTGGTGGGTATGAGGAGGGTAAGAGTTTAAAAATGGTATACACGCAGTGGTGCGAGTTGGATGTAGATTTCTACACAAACCTAAACCTAAATCTATACCTATCATACTCTCTAAACTTAATGTTATATTTAAAATTTTTATATCTAATATTTTTTAAAATATTTTATATGTCAATATGTTTAGTATTCATGATATGTAATTATAATTAAATTTATTATATCTTTGTTCTAACAACATATATGATATACTGCGATTTCTTTAAAAATAATGTTTAATAATCAAGATCATCGAAATTTAAAATATTAAAATTAAAACGTAATAATTATTGATAAATTGAATAGTAAATAAATAAAATTGAATAGATAGAAAGATAAAATGAAATTTGGAGAGAGAAGATGATGTGATGAAAGATAAATAAATAATGATGTGGATGAGTGAGAAATTTTAGAAGTTTAAATAGAATATGATGTGGATGTGGGAGAATGATGATGGGTAGATAGGTTTATAAGGAGAAAATAGTTTTGGGCATAGACAAAATTACTCATAGCTTTAGGGTCAATTTCAAAGAAAGTGTCAACTAATATAAGTTATAAAAAAGATACTACAAAATAACATATTTAAATAAACCAATTACTATGGTATACATTATGTTTGTTTGGTTCGGTATTTTAAAATTTAGGCATCCTATGATATTGTGACACATATGCTATGTTTGGAATCATGGAGGGTGATGCATTGTAGCAATCGTATAGTGATTTTATTCAGTACAAATAAAACATCAATATAAACTGTGTTTATTTGAAAAAAAATATCGATCTCATTTACAATTTTTTAACTTTGTTTGGTTAGTTAACCAGTTTGACGATCATTTTACTACCCATAAAAATGCACCAACATTCAACGCGTAAGAAGCCTAGATTTGTCAAACGATACTAACGATGTCAAGTGTCACTCTTAAAATCGAAAGGCCTAATTTGCCAAAGTAATAAACTTCGGAGACCGCATTATCATTGCATGTAAATTATGAGAACTAATTTTGTCTTACTCAAAATTTATCGATTATTTATAAACTTTTGGAGGTCAAATTTTATAAAGTATGCTAATGAATAGTAACAAAAATTCAAAGTTAGTAGACTACAAATGCTAAAAAACTTTGTAGATTAGTGCAATATTTTCTTATAACATATTTTTATATATAAAAAAATGATATAACAATGGCTCCACATTTGGATAAAACTAGACAACTCATATGAAAAATCTTACTTCACGGTGTCCGTTTAACATTATAGTAGATTTCTCCTGCTTTCTCCATTCATTTCTAGAATTCAGGTAACCAGAATGCCCTCCAAGATTTTCTTTTTTTCTTCTTTTCTATAGTTCTTAACTTCGTATAGATATTAGAATATACAATTTTACTCCTTTGAGATCGAATTACAGTACAAAAGTATACAAACAATAACAGTTGCTTTAACTTTACAACTTGCTTGTTACATTTGAAGAATCAAAGAATAAAAAGTGCTTCAACTTCTTCAGGAAAATGCAGTTGGAAGAATTGTGCAATTCAATGCTACGAGAGCTGGTTGGATGAGGTTTTGTTCAATACGAGCTGAAGCTTCTTGTGTGAAATGTATCCCGTCCCAAAATATATGATGTTCAGGATGCTCGCATACAGGTACTCCTGGACTTCCACAGAATCTATTGCTACTGTAATTGTATTTTCCACCAATTCCGCAGCAGGCTTTAAGAGCAGTATCTGCATGACTCTCTGTAATCAATCAATTAAAACGAGTCAGTTCAAGCAAGAGCTGCTTCATAATAGAGTAGAAATATGTGATGACTTACCGTGATTCATTGTTTGTGCAAGAATCTCTAATACTCCCTCGTCAAAAGCCCCGTACATAATTGTAACATTTGGGAATTCTGTATTGAGATTTGTGATGGCTTGTTGTAGATAATTGTTCTTCAAAGTGATTAGTCTGTTGACGCTGTTGAGGCATCCTAAATGATCGTAATCGTTGGGATCATCAGAATGAAGAGCAGTTAGAATATATGGGAAGCAACCAAGTGGAGCACTTGCTGGAATCACAATTATCTTTGCTCCCATTTTTATCAGTTCCTAAGAAAGAAACAAATGATGTTGATGAGTATGAGCAAAAATGAGGCATCAGATTTGTATGATTGATTTAATACCTTTGTGGTTTTGATTTGGGTTCTTGTGATTGGAACAACATATGATTGCACTTCTTGTATAGTCTTTCCTTGTGTTAATGCATACCCAATATCGTTCGCTTCAATGTCTCCTAATAATAACAGAGAATTAGCCATTCTGTTGGAGCATTCAGATCCGCAGACTGATTGAAGATGAGTTTTGAACCAATTGAGTTGGGTGTCTAGAGAAACTGCGTATGGTGGAATTCTTATTCCTCTTCTTGAGAAGAATCCATGATCCATAACTGGGCTTCTTGCAACTGAGAAGATTACGCCGTTGCTGGTGTTTGAATTTTGTGATAGATAAGGTACGATTTCAGGGAACCCAAAATCGAAAGCTGCGAAGTCAAAATCACAAAGGCCGTCAGACCATCTTCCATTGGGTGTTCCGGGATATGTCCGGCCGAATGGAGGACGCGCCGCCGGAAGCGTTGGCCCCCAAGGTTGAATAAGTACGGAGTTTCCGACATCGGTAGCTCCATCTCCGAAATGGTAAAGATATGGAAATGGACAGACGAGATTCTGATTCTGATTGTGGGATTGTGAAGAAACAACAGAAATCGCAGCGAAGAACAAGAACAAAGACAATGAAGAGAAACCCATTATGTTGATGATTTGAAGGTGAAGTTGAAGTGGAATGAAGCTTTGGTGGCATGGCGTCTGGTATTTATATCACTCAGAATTTGACTGCGGCTTCGGACAATGTCAATTGTCAGCGTTGATCATTTCTCTTTTGTCCACAACGTGTTGTTCAATTCCACTTCTCACGGCTGCGGCACAATGATTTCTTATCACATCACGTGCGATGTTATTTGAAATGAAAATGGATCCGCTTCCTCACGTCACAGTTTCTTTTTAAATCTTTGCTTAGTAATTCTGTTAATTTTAGATATTTCCTTAACATAGACCGGACCATCGTTTTAAAAACCGATTCGAATCAGTCGATCCGATCAGTCCCACCAAGATCAATCACATTATCGGTCAAATTCGAACCGATTAATAGTGTATTTCAAATTACGCATTTTGTTTATATTAATTTTTTTTATATTATCTAATTACACATTTTAAAAATTTATTTAGAGTTTTTATATAGAATATATATTTTGAAATATTCTTTTTTTTAATATTATTTTTTATTTTTCTATCATATTGGTTCAAGCCGATCACACCATTCGATCCTACTTTTAGAAGGTATTTGCGGTCCACCGATTTGATCGGTTTTTAAAACCATGAACCAGAGCATTAGAAGTCAATGTATACCGGTTTCGATTAATAAAAACTTATTAAAAATCATGAAAATAAAACCAAAAATATTTTAAAATTCGGTACCTACTGGTATATCTGATGAGTACCCTACATCAGTATATCATATATGTATACCAAAATAACAAAAATGAATTATAATATAAATTCAAAGAAAATATATAATTGTTTAACTCATTTTAAAATTTTCAATTCGATTCGATTGATTAACCGATTCCGATTGTTTTCCTACTCATAAATGTACCACCATTCAAATGGAAAGAAGTTAGGCATAATTCAAACTCAATGCCAAACGATATTAAGAGTGTCAAGTTACCCTGTTAAAAAATGGAGGACTAAGTTTTCCAAACAAATAAACATCGGGATCCACACTTACAATGTGTGTAAGCTATAATGACACATTTTGTGTTACTCAAAATTTGATGACTTTAATTATGAAATTTGAGGACTACTTATCTTACCCAGATGATATAGTCTCGCTTATTTTCTCTAACTTCCTAATTTTCATTACGCTTTCCATAATGTTTACATCGTTTGTAAGTTCGGGGTTGATTATATAATTTTCTCTTGACGGGTGAGATTTACATACGCCCCCCCCTCCCCCAATATACGGAGTGTGTAAAGGTATGCACTTGAAGTTTCACAATTGCATATTTGGTACATTGTGTGAGAAAACATTTGCACTCGTAGCTTTCCAACTTCAATTAAATACAAGAAAGACTCTCCAATTTACAAATATCGTTTAAGTTTGACATCTGTAACATCGTCGTTTATGTTTACCTATGACCCTCGAAATTGTGAAATGTTGATATTTTGGCACTCATCTTTCGAAATATTACGAGTGTGCCCCTCAAGTGTCAAAAACTTTGCATAAATGACTCTGAATTTTAAATAATAATGCAATTTAGACACATGAACTTCATAAAAACATATGAATCTAACCCTCAATGTTCACGTCTTATATTTCGGGCACGAAATGTGTTCTATGTGTATGGTATTATATCACATTTGATATAAAAGCAATTAGTCTAGATATGTATTGATGAATTTCATCTTATCTGAAGATATAGTATATTCGTTAATGGGGGCATAACGTTATCTTTTGTTTAAATAAAATAGCAATGTTGGACGTAAATCTGTTGTTTAGTTTAATGGTGAAGTCCATGAAGAACTTCAAATGACAATATATGAATTGTTTTTTTGAAACAATAGGAGTAAAAACTCATATAACGAGTGATATATTACCATAAATATGTTTGAATTTTATTTTGAATTTAATATAAAGTCCATAAATCTGTTTGAATTGTTAGCTGATGTATAACGATTGATATAAAATTTTATTTATTTTATTTTTAAAAAAATTAGTATTTAATTAATTTTTTAAGAGAATAAACCTAGAATTCAATTCTAATATCTGATCCAAATAGTACCAAAAAAATAATAATTATGAACTGAAATTTGATGTACTAGACAATATAACAATAGTATAACATCCGATATAAAAACATTATTATAATCTTAGGACCACATGAATTATATTTAAAATCATAAATGTCGAATCATAGTGAATTATATTTAACAGATAAAAATAGAAGATGATTTCTTAGCAAATTAGTCTATTTTACACATTTCTGTAAATGTTAAAAATATGACTATTGACCCGACCCGACCCAATATAATCCCAAACCCGAATAGACAAAAATGCAATTGTTATTTACAGAACTGAGGGAAAGTTGAAAAACCAGCAACTCAGGCAGCAGTAAGGCATTTCTCCCAGGTGCCATACTTGGAGCTGAAAGTACCACCACTGTTCGATTCTGCGTACTCCGATATGACGCTTCGTGCGCATTGATCCCACGTTTGTACGATGTCTCCGAGAGACATTGGCTGCGTAAGTTTTCTAAGGGAGATGCTGAATCTAGATTTAGCCATCATTGACAGATCTTCTTCATATTCCTTGCTGAAAAATAAAGAATCAAAGCCATCAACAAAATGAAACTAACACGTAGAGGTCGAATATACGGGATAAAACTCAACGAAATGCTGCTTCAAGCGCCTCAATTCAAATAATGAAAATTTCCATTCAGTTCAAAGTAAAAAATACTAACATATACCATGTATTAGTTTATGGAAGTGTAATATAATCTGTAATGAACATCAATAATATACGAATGAATCACGAAGAACGAATGTTACGAAAATATACAGTAAACATTCCTTTTACGCTTATGTCACTAACAATGACTAAATCATGGAAGTGATATCGGTGGTATACCGTCCAATATATCGGTCATACTGTTAAATATCGGTTGTAACCAGTACACTAGTATACCAACGATATCGAAAAAATTGCTCATACCGGTACGAATACCGACCGATATGACTTCCTTGGACTAAATGACCTTTAGCAAAAACAATTGTATAAATATCATCGGTTTTCGGTTTTGTACCTTAAGAATGTCTTATTTATAAAGTAACATATATATGAAATAACATAACAATTCGAAAAAAGAGCTTCAGCAAGACAAATTTGCATCATTAAGTGCTTTTCTACTCAGATACTAGAAATAAAATGAATCTGAAGTAACAAGGGCTCATTTGTGCACTAACCTCACTTCAGTTGGAAACTTGTCGAGAAGTACAGGAGAGCAAATTGGATAATTCTTTGGAATAAGCAATTTTAATGGTTGGATTGGAGACTGCATTTAAAGAAAGGGATAAGTATAAAACAGCAAGAAAAAAGTAAAGCGTTGAGATGGCTAAAGGGATTCCAAAATTTCACCATTTGTGCTGTAGAGAACTGTGATTTAAAATTTGGGCCAAGACACACACCACTGAAAGAGCACTTGACAACAGTTCCTTCTGCACATTCAGCAGCAGAAGCTACTGCAGTTGAATTAACATCGTAGCTAATATGAACTGAAGTATCAATAAGTCTCATGTTAATTTCACGTAACTCTTCTTCAAGGGCATTGTTAGCCTGCAAAAAAACCCGAATAACAATTATTTCAAGAATAAAAAACTTTTGCAATTAGCATACAATAAGTATAACTAAACAAGCCAATTATTTCAAAATAAAAATTTTCTGTGCATTTCTTTAATCTGAATTTGTTTAGGATTGCATTCAAGGAGCAAGTATACAGTTTAAAAGTAAATACGCACAATCCACAGGAGATTCACCATGCATGTATTTGCTCTTCACATTAAGAACAAAATTACGTACCTCCATTCTACGCTTTTTTGTGCACGATGCTCCAGTGAACTGTCGTCCATGAGATTCATTAGCACTTGCATTCTTGGAACTCTCATTCATGTTCCCAGTACATGAAACAATATTAGATGTCATTGCAGTGGTATAACGTTTCATTCTTTTAGTGCAACAAGACACATCTTTACTGAGGACATTTCCGAACTGAAGACTACACTTTGTCATAGCAACCAAATCTTCACCCATTGCAGCCCGTGATCCATTTCCTGGGGCAGACCAGGCTATTCTGTCACTCAAACTGACCACTGAGCTTATGTCATTGATTGAGGCACTCAAATCATCGGGAGATAGAGATTTCACCTGTTGGCATACAAAAGTCAACCAGGAGAAACCAAGATGAGTCAACAAAGGAACATATTAATTCACACTTACAGCATTAATCAACCGATCAAGTGGCTGCCTTTCTACATTAGAGGGTACAGCAACAATGTTACACAGACCACCATGCATGACATCTGGATTGGTAAATTCTGATAGTAGTGGAGAGGCTGATATACCAGGAGTTCCAATGGCAAGGGATTGATTCGGCAATGATGTTACAGAAGTTGGAGGATCAACGTTATTTCCAGCATTTGAAAATGAAGGAACACTCGATACATTCTTCTCTGAATCACCTGGCATGGAAGATGGAGCAACTGAAGTTGTTGGTGATGGGACAACGAAAGGTGAATTTGCAGATTGCAGTGGAGTCCCAACTTTCGTATGGGATGCCAGAACGTTCTGCTGCTCAATTTGGGGTGAGGAATGATGCGGAATCTGTGGGGATGCCACCTGAAGAACCTGCTGTCCAGGAATAGAGAATGATGGGTGATGATATGCTGGCTGCTGGGCAGAGCTATGGGATTGTAGAATTCCGGATTTCCCACTTATCTGGTGCCGCAGCTTCACATCATTTGCATCACTCATCTGATTGAGATGGGCCATTTGTTGACCAGCCATATGAACAATTTGTTTCTGTGATTGAAGCTGATGCTGCTGCTGAATCATCTGCTGATGTCTTTGTATATATTGTTGCTGAAGACGCGGCTGATACTGTTGTTTCAGCTGCTGGTTCGAAAACATTTGTGGTTCCTGCTTTATTTGCTGTCCTTGAAGCATGTTAGAATTTGCTTGCAAAGAATTGACAGCAGATACTAATGTCGTCATCCCAGTTTGTGATGTCATAGAAGTAATATTCATCTGCTGCGGCCCACTCACAGGATTCTGCTGCACGGAGTTTAAAGATACTTGCTGCATTTGGCTCAAAGAATTTCCTTGTCCAATTTCAACACTTGAACCAGGTTGCAAAGCATTCATCATATTCTGTCGAGAATTTGAAACATTAGGCGCTGAAGATAATGAGTTGTGCTGTAAGTTGGACAGATTGTTCACAACTGAAACTTGTCCATTCAGTGACCGCATCTGAGAATTCATATGACTTTCACTCATATGCATTTGAGAAATTTGAGTCTGTTGCTGCTGCATAGCAAGCATATGAGGCTGTGAAAGCTGTCCAATCTGCAATGAAGCAGCGGACTTTCGTGTCCTATCTGGCTTCAAAAGAGTCAAGATCTGGTTTTCAACATTAGCAATCTTATCCTTGTGACAAAGTTGAACTTCATTCTTCGAAATTCTCAAAAACACCAGAATTCGTTCAAACATCGTCTTATAAACTCTGAGCTTTTCAAGCTGGTCATTATTTTTTGCTTGAGGAATCGAATCATGCTGCAGTGAAAAGATAAATTTAATTGAGAATAAATTATATCTCATAAAGATCACATGATACATTCTTTGACTATGCTACCATTTATTACTCTAGCACAAATGCATATAAGAGATGTTTATTTAACGCAAAAACCTGGTAAAAATGTGATATCATATCAAAATAATTGAAAATCAAGAAGTAGCTACCTGTTGCAACTTGGAAGCCAATCGCTGGAAAACATCATTTACATCATGATAATACGTGTCATGCAAGGATTTGATCTGCAATCAAGCAAGAAATTTAAGAAACAAATTGGAACTTCATCATATTGAGCCAACAATCATCCACTATAAGTTTTAGAAGGAACAAAAGTAAAGGTTTTAGATATACTACCTTTTGATATAATTCTTCCTGCCAATCTCCCCCACTTGTATTTCCCATCTGTGGAGAGGAATCTAAAGGTGCCACGCTTACAAAGTGTTAGCATAAGCAAGAGAATTTATAATAATAAAAAGAATTAGCCAATTAAATAAGAAAATAGGGAATGAAGACTCACTTCTCAAATTATTCAAGCTAGTTACTGAACCATAAAATAGGTAGCATATTATTTTTCTATTTATGATGACCCCAATTACACAAAGCGTTTGTCTTGGTTACTGAACATCAAATACTACAAATATAACTTGAGCACAGAGTACTTACTTAGCTGTGGTTCCCCAATGACTCTTTGAGGTTGTGACATCAATTGATGCTGCATTGGCTGCGACTGAGATGGCTGAGGCTGATTAGGCATCATATTCGTCATGCTTAACTGCATCGGCTTCTGAAAAAAACATACATTTTTATTAACAGGTGGAAAAACTGCTGATTAGTGTGCAGGTATTAACATGCTGAATACCAACCATTTGTTGTTGCTGGAAGCCAGAAAGATTATTCTGGGAGCCTAATTGCTGCTGATGCATATTTGGGAGGTTGTTCTGCTGCACGACTGATTGCTGCTGTTGCAAGCTTGGAAGATTGTTTGGCTTATTGACTCCATGCTGCTGTTGGACGTTGGGCATACAATTCTGCTGGGAAATCATCCTTTGCTGTTGCTGTGAATCAACAGCAGTGCCTTGTTGGCCAATCAGCTGGTTTGGCTGGATGTTTACGCCATTTGGCTGCTGCGCACTATGCTGCTTTTGCTGTTGTTGTAAGGACAGCATTGAATGTTGAGTCATAGAGTTTTGTAGTTGATGTTGCCTGATAACTGACTGAGATGGCTGCTGAAGCATAGACTGACTAGAAAGCTGAAGAGATGACTGCTGCTTTTGAAGAGTAGAAGATGATGACGATGGTGGTGATGATGCTTGCCTCAAGGAGGATTGCATAACAGCTTGCTGGGACGACTGAAGCTGATTAGTTTGCATTAGGTTCTGTTGATGCTGCTGTGGGACCTGAGAATTCATCATAGATTGCTGTGGAACGCCACCTGGCTGGAACGTTGGCTTAACAAAAGGCTGCTGATTGTAAACATAATGATGGGAACCCTGAGACTGTTGCGGCTGCTCTTGGGTTACAACTGTTTGTTGCCTACCCTGAATTTGCCTCTGCGCATTGGAATAGGTATTAGGAGGCATAATTTGCCCCATTGAATTTCCAATTGCATTAGAAACTATGTTGGGAAGGCTCTGCTTGTTCTGAATGCTAGCATTTGGCCCAGGAACATTGGGCAAAGTCCCATTGATAGTGGAAAGAGCAGATGAAAAACCAACAGAATTTGAGACGCCATTCAACGCAATGTTATTATGCACATTCTGAGGCAAAAGCTGTTGTCGCACTTGAGATTGATTAGAAACCATTGGAAGTGGAAGATGCTGAACCTGATTTTGTATTTGGGGCTGCATGCTTTGGGAAGCTGCATAAAGAAACAATACGGTTAGAAAATATTGACAAGCTTCATACGAACAGTTCATTTTCATGAATAGACAAAATTGGGTATGAACACAATACAGAAATCAAGTAAAGCATATGTTCTTTTGCCTTTCAGTACACAATCATTGTCCAGATAAAAAACGATTAGAGGAAATAATGGGCAGCATGATAAGAAATTACTAATGCGGGTAAAGAATATTTATCATGCAGAAAGCCATACTGTGGATGAGAAAGCAATTACAAAAGATATTTACAGGCTGAAAAGGGATCTTAAGAAGTAAAAGAAAAATAATGCTCATTTCAACAAAGCAAAGAGTCATAAAACACAATATTCAACAACATTACTGAGATCATATTGTAAGTATTAAAATCATGAGCATCTGAAAAAAAGGTTGTGGTAAGGTTACCATCAACGGCAAGACAAGAGGATGTGTGACACTGCAATAATTAACTTGGCAGGATAGTTTATGGCAGGATACCAAGGATATAATTTTATGACATTGAAAGCACTGGGTTTTTGTCGGAGTATAACAAGATAACCTATGATAAACTTCATGGAACCAACAAGTATTGCAGATATTTTGGTACTTTGATAAAAAAGGGCTTGGCTGTTGCATGAACCACGTTCATGATGGGTGAAGTGGAAGAATATGAAGTATATGATCTAAATATCCCTCTAAAACTTGATGAGGGAAAACTGGAAACCGCAACTATCAGATTTGCTATGCATTATAATAGTAAATACTAAGCAGAAAAATGTAATCATACACTAAAGTAATTAAATAACGGTGCAGATGTCTAAGCATACGGGAAAATATAAGAAACAAAACTGTTACTGTCAAAGTTGTTGGCATGGCTCTTATTCATTAAAGGACGATGGACACAATTAGAAACTTTAAAAATTTACAAAAAACCTCCTGAGTATCCAAGTAAAAAATAAAACTTTCAATATACATCTCATTTGCCAGTTCTCGCATTCAATAGGATTATCATTTTTATTTTGGAAATGACACCCATACTGCAAATATACACCCGTGACACACTGAATCAATGTTAAGATCCACCAACCAATGTTTTTAGGATTGGGGCTCATCTAAAGGACTGATGAAGATTATATTGAATACAAATTCACATAAAATTATGAACATCACTTTACTAAAAGCACAGAGAAGCAACAATGTACCTGGATCCTGAGGATTGCTTCCAGAACAAGGCTGCATAGAATCCGCCATTGGACTCTGAGACTTTGACTCCATTGTTAGCAATTTCATAGATATTTTTCTTAAATAGTCTGGCTGCAAAACCATATAAGAGAGGTCAAAACACTTAGAAACGTAATTTTTAGTGGATAAAATGACAGAAAAAGTCGAGCATCATTGTCAATTATACCTGGCTCGTTGCAGCCATATAAATCTTTTCCTCAAACCTAACAGCTATTTTTTGAAGTTCTTGCTGCCCCTCTTGTCCAGAATATGGAAGATGCCTCCTCAATGTGTCTATTCTGCATTCAAAAGGGCCCAAATTTATCTCAAGAAATAAGAATATAATCCTGAACTTAAACCCTACAAATTAAAATTACATTTTATTTACAACCCTCTCCCTCGAATCATGTTGCAATTGAGCCCTCCAGTCACCACCTTCCATACCTGCGGCGGCCACCGGTTCACCGCCCATAACTTGAACGGGAATCTGCACCTGGGCATTGGCTGCCCGCCAATTATTCCCATCCATATTCCCTTTGGTCAGTCCGTCTTCAAATCTTCACAGAATGAAAATACTGCAATTTGCGAATTCAATTTAAACGAATAAGAAAATGGAACAATTTAAAGTCCTCCGTCGAAGGGACAAAGGCTCTCGATCTTGGGGAATTTGACCTAACGGTATAGAAGTAAATTTCTCAATCAAATTTATTGCAGTAAGTCTCGAGGGATCTTTGACTGACTATATATAGTCTTTTTTATCCATATATATTAATTATTAATTGATTTTGTAATTAATCCAAACATTAGCGTAAATACGATATCCAAAGTTTGTAAATTGTATATAAAACCTCCGAAATTGATATAATGTGTATCGTTGGACCCTAAACTTTTAAATATTGTAAACATTGTGCTCTCAAAACTTAAAAATTGCATGATTGGCCATCGAACTTCTAAAATCTTTTATATTTGATCATTATACTCATTAATATTTTAAACGTCTTCGTAGTTTGTTTTTGACCCATTAACCTTGAAAATATGTAATGATTATACCTCCAAACTTTAAAATTTTAAAAATAACGTATAAATTATCAAAATCACTTATACCAAAAAAGACGAAAACCACCCTTCTTCACTCTAGGGTCATTCTTGAACAGTTTTGAAACTTTGGGGGTTTTTCATGCAATTTACAAACTTTGGGAGAATCGTCTTTACACTATTTTAAGTATTATGGGTCAATGACGCAATTTTCTCATTAATTATTATATGATTTTATAGATTTCGTAATTTTTAAAAATTATTATAGATATTTGTATTAACATGTTACAAATTTTAAAAACTTTACCATATATTATAACCGTATATTTTATCCAATAAATAACTATTTATTTGGTTCTATGGATGATTTAAATTAAAAGAATAGGAAATTTAAAATAAATATGATATGTCATGGTAATATATGTATATATATATATTTAATTATCATTGTATAAACATACATATATGTTATGTTTGGAATCATAGTGAGTTAGTTAGTTCAATCACTCACAAGGTTCTATTTTATACAAACAAAATATCAATACAAATTATATTTTTTAGAATGCAAAAAACAACGATTTTATGGTCATAGGCATCTATCAATTAGCATAAAAACGCATATGGTCAAATTGTATTTTTCCCCTTATTAGATATTCAAAAAATAACTGTCAAATTATAAAAATATATATAACAATTAAAAAGTTAGCTTTCAAAATAATGAGTTTATCATAAATTAATAATAAATCATAATTTAAGTAATGACAAAAAATCATTCTTGAAATCATGATCATTGAATCGTTGTTTCAAAATAGTTTTTTAAATCACTATCAGTTCACAGTAAAGTATAGTGATCTCATCTCACTGCTATCTCCAATGTTATTCCAAGCATACCAGTAATTACGAGCGGCATATGTAACAACATACTCGTATTTTCCACCAAAGTGTATAAAAATTGCATATTTAACAATTTGGACATTTCAACTAAATATTTATATTAGAACTTATATATATCATATTATTAATGTTAAATATGCAATCATTTATATTAGAAAATTAACCAATCAAGCCAACTAATTTTCCATGCTGAATAACTAAAATGTGATTATTTATTTTTAAAATCTTATTTTCTTATTATATAAATATGAATTATATATACAAATGACATGACATTTTTTTGGTGAATAAGATGATCTCTATAAAATCTAAATGCCAAAAAGAAGATGTTATAACCAAAGAATTTTGTGTTTAAAACGTTTTTATTAGAGATTTTTAATTTAAATCGGTTAAAAATCGATAATAAAACATCAAAAAGTTAATATAAGAAAATTTATTTAAAAAATGTTTTTTTATACATGAACGTTTTTATAAAACAAAACGTTTTACATAATGATCTTGACTAATTTTTCACAATAATAAAATGTTCTTATTTGATCCGAACGAATTGAGTTTTGGCTTGATCATATTCGTGCAATTCCAATATAAAAACTTGCTTGATCATTCATATTTATAAAATTTTGTTCATCTTCATTTTTGTTTTCGTATTATTTTCATTTGTATTTGGATTCGTTCCTTTTGCGTTCAGATCCATTTCATGTTCTAGCATAAATAATATCAAAATACACAAATTCAAACGTTCACGAACATGTTCGTATTCGTTCTAAATATGAATTGAAACTCGTCGTTTTGCTCGAGCAATTTTATTATAATTTGAAGGAAGTAATACAAACATGAATGAATCAAACAATGTATTTTACTAATTATTGGTATCTTAAAATCCTAGGAATTCTAAATTGAACTCTTTAATTCCCCTTTAGTGGGCTAACAAGTTTGCATTGGGCTTGCAACATGTGATCCATTAGCTTCAGCCTAAGTAAAATCACTGGACTAAGGCTCAACTGATTTTAGTTTAGAGGTATGATTTTTAAGACTAACCCGTAGAACCTAATCGATCCGAACCTAAAAAGATCAATCCAAGACCAATCCTTCATAATTAGACAATCTCCATCGGTGCCGGGCACCGAAACGATCGCCACGCTGGCGACCACCGTATGCCCGAGTGTTTGGGCGGAAGAGAGAGAGTTTCTCTCTCCTCCGTCCAAACACTTTATTAAATATATATATATTATATTTTTATTTTTAATTCATATTATATTNCTGATATTATGCATGGTTGCATTATTCTTCACAATATGATTGTTGAAGACGAGAGAGATACTTACACTGCAAATTTTAACATGAACGTCGACTATGATCATGTTACTCCTCCACTGGCCACTGAAAATGTAGAACACCGATTGGATTCTACTGCTCAAGGATATTACGATCGAATGCTGCTTCTCGTGATAAAATGATTTGTCAACGTTTGAAGAGTGATCTCGTCGATCATATTTGGGCAAAATTTCGTGAATAAGTGATATTCAATCTTTTTATAAATCAATAATATTTTATTATAACATATTTAATATAAATTATCATAATGTTTTGTGTATATATAATTAGAATATAAGCGAAATACTTATATATTGTATTTATAAAGGAAATACGATTAAAATACATGTAATTAAATATATTTAGATATATGTGGAGGAAAGAGATTGTAAAAAGATGAGTTGGATGAAAGATAAAATGATATGTAGGAGTGAGAATGATGATGTGTCAGGAGAGAAGTTTGATGTTGACAGATACGGCCTTGGCCACGGATGGAGATGGTCTTAGGGTTGGTTTTTTGAAATCTAACTTTATAATTAAATCTAAGATTTGTCTCAATATTCATAGAACTTAAACTCATAAGTCTTATGATGGTTTGATCTCGATTTTCACTTTACGGCTTCAGACCAATGCCAAGTCTACATCCCGTAAATATAAATTTATAAAATTTTAAAATTATTTATATATCCAAATATTTATCATTTTCAATTCAAATATAATTGTACATAAATTATTTATAAGTGTTATTACACTTTCTATTTTAAATTTTTGAATTTTTTAAATATAATTGAATTGAATATTTTTCAATTATTAACTTTTATACTAAAAATTTGAATAAACTTATAATAAAAACAAAAATAATCATATAATAAATTTTTAAATGATCATTTTATTATTATTTATAATTTTTATAAATTATATATTTTGTAAAACATTATTTTTTATTAATATTTTGATATAAAAAAAATATATGACTAAAGACCAGATCTAGACCTAACTAAGATCAAACCGAAGACTTGATCTTTGGTCTCGGGTTACTCTCACTTATAAAGACCGAACCAATATGATTTTTATATAAAATTATGACCGTGGTCTAGTCTTTTGCCCACCTCTATTCTAGTTGACTTTTTTGTTCACACATCCTTCCTCAAAAATAAATAAATTGGTTTGTTTTGCTCAAAGAGTGTATCAAATGTGTAATTTCATAAGCGAACAAGACCTTTTGAACTCAGGTGAATTCAAAGAAACAAACAATCATATTTAATCCCAATCATAGTTGCAAAACACCTACTTCTGCATTACAGTAACACCAAGAATTTATACATACCTGGTATACATAATAGGCTGGTTTTCGTTCAATGTCACGA
This sequence comes from Utricularia reniformis, assembly GCA_009725065.1. Classification (NCBI taxonomy): domain Eukaryota; kingdom Viridiplantae; phylum Streptophyta; class Magnoliopsida; order Lamiales; family Lentibulariaceae; genus Utricularia; species Utricularia reniformis. Next base: position 407,553 of record RWGZ01000122.1, read on the forward strand.
CAGTTGCAATCCATTGTCTTCTATAGTTGTTACAATGACTATTGCATCAACATCGAGGTTAGACGACAAAAGAAAACCAACGTCGAAATATTGATACAAGTTACAACACAGTATATAGTCAAGTTTCCAGTTTAAGAGACACAACACGAGACTGCCTACTGCGATTTATGGCATATTTGAATGCAGCAGAAAGACAGGAAGGTGCCCACCATGGATGTCGTACCCTTTGATCCCCTTTTAAGCAAGCCACTAAAACACATACCAATTTATGTAGAGAAAAGATGATGAGACAAAATAAACAAGCATATTTATTTATGGCTGAATGTAAGTGTAAGTTGGCATAAAAAGTTCAATTTTTGGTATCATATGCTGCAATGCCATAAGCCAAGATATTATGAAACACACTTGGAGAAGATGCAAAATAAAGAAATTTCTTTTGAGTGGCTAGTTAAACAGCATATAACATAGAAATTTAGGTGAAAGTTGGAGTTACCAACCTTTTATTCGTCTCAGTTCCTTGCATAGGATTATGAAATCTCCCCACTTCATGTGGGACTTTCGTATGAATCTCAGTATCTGCTCAGTTGTGAAAATTGACATACCTTCTAAATACTCTCCATTGACCCCATTTTCTTTGAAAATTTGACGATAGCTACCGAGTTTTATATCTTCTAGCCACAGGCCCACATCCTGACGAGGAAGACAAATTATTTGATACTTGAGGGTTCATCCTGGAAGAACATTTTCTAATTGACTAAGACTGATGTCCATGCTTCTTTATAAATTTGACAAAAGAAAAAAAACTTCATATTGAAACAAAGGATCACAAAAAACTCTGAGGTCGATGAGCATAAGAACTGCACCAACCTTACTCATTCCATGTTAAAATTCAAACATATTTACAGTTTCAGAGGGGAAAATAGAAATAAAGCAGTAGAATGAACATAAAAAACAAACTTTTTTCAAACAACAAGAAGAACAATAACAAAGATCCGATAATTTCCCCAAAATTGGAGTCGCCATCTAACTATTAGGTCTACACACTACACAAGAACAACAAGAAGATTGTAAGGATTTCCAAAGAGACAAAAATCGAAAATTCAAAAGACAAAAAAAACAATTTTCTGAATTTTATTACTAGAGAAATTAAATACCGCAACACTCCAAATGAAGAAATCAATAGGCTCTGGTGGTCGCTCTTTCTCCTTGCTCATTGGGATAGAAATAATGATAAAAACACCAGACACTGTCGTACAAGGCGGAACTGAATTCGATCAAGATCACGACGGATTGCGGGGTAAAGAGAAGAAACGCAGTTGATTCGGAAAGCGATCCCCTGCCTTCCCTAGACCTTCGCCCACACTTACCTTTCAATTAGATCCCATTCCAAGGCAATTAATTTATTACATGCCTTGGGCCTACCCAATTTGGGCTGGAATTAACTGACCCAATAATAAAAAACAACAAACAAACCGGATCACGAGATATTCGAGTCATTTTTATTAAAGCCCACTTTTTATACTGAATGTGCATTATCTATACGATGAGTATATCGATTGATTTTTAAATATTTAATTATATTTTTAGGATTATACATAAAAACTCGAAATCCGACTCTAAAATCTGGTATCGGTGATATCGAAATAATATCGATATTGTTTGATATTAAGTATTAGTTGATATACTGATCGATATAAAAATATGGATTAAAGGTGGAGTTCACTATAATGAACTGAACCTCAAGTATATAAAATATTGGACAGTGACTAGTATCAGCCGTACCCTTATGTATCATATTATAGTGTTAAATTTGAAGTTTATCAAATCTGATCCAATCTTTTTTAAAAATTATTTTAATATAATAATGAAAAAATGATAGAATTGAAACGAAATTCAAGATCGATATGAAAATATTGATTAGAAGTAAAGAATAAAGAGCATAACATCCGGTATAGGTGTTAACTCGATAGTTACAAAACCGAATTGAAAACAAAAATAGAATACCGATCAAACCTTAATTTTGCTACCAAATTTTGTTGGTTCGATTTAGTAAATACAGAAATATTTCTGTTAGAAGACAGTATATACCTAAATACTGATTTTTTCAAAAATAAATTTAATAAAAAATTTAATCCTAAACCCTAATCAATCTTAATTATTTAATTTAATACACAAATTATTATTTTAAAATTAAATAAAATGTTAAATTCAATATTCAATCATTTATAAAAAAATATAAAGCCAAATATTGAATAGATTTTTAAATTTGGATATATAAAAAAATTGATATTTGATTTTGTATTCATATCTATATAGGTAAGTACGTCAAAATCAATTCATCAATATGTACAAATTAAATGGTTGATATGTGTAACATCTTATCATTTATAAAATTTTTGAATTAATAATTATTAGTATTTTTAATTTATAGCTTATATTGTTTCAACTTGTGGACGGATTGTATCAAACTTCTAATCTATCAGATCAATCTATTAACGGGTTAAAAATATTTACTATGTTGAGAATCAACCCATAAGTTATTGAGTTTCAACCCATAACCAGGGTCAATTGACCCACCTAACAATAGCAGAAAAGCAAGTTCTAATTCAAATGACGGCTTGAAGTAGATACAATACAGAAGAGTCAAGAAATTACAAAAATCATCATCATCATCATCAAATGCAAGCGAAAAATATAGATTTTGATCAACAAAACCCATCAATCGATGCGTACCTATATCTTCTTCCCCAATACTGCTACTGTAAAACCAGATCAGATCCAATTTCCGGTTATGGAGGTAGTTTCAGAAGATATCAAGAATTTCAACAATGGGGTTATTGCAAAGAGGGCAGTTTCCTCTCTGAACCCAAACTTCCCGCGAGCACCTCCGGCAAAACGTATGGCCACAGGGAATGAATGCTGCCCCTTTCTGTCTCAACATACAAACACAGCAGTTATTGTTTTCTCCGCTCCTTACTTCCAATTCTAACTCTTCTTCACTTATCCTCATATCGGAGTTAATCTGCCTATCGTTCTCCGCCAGCAATGCCATCAACGACATCCTTGCCGGTGGCTCTGGCTCTGAAGCAACTGTTTGACTAGGTTGATTTTCGTTGTTTGTCGTTGCTTCTGAACGATTTTCAAGAACAGCAATTGCTTCCTCAAGAATAGGGTAGGGTTCCGCCTCGGAAACGCCGCTTCTACGGAGGAGACGAATCTTTTCCGTCAAATTACGCCAGCTCTTTCTACTGTCAAATTGAGGAGTAGAAATTCGTTCCTCGTTTATAATATCAAGCAAAGTTCTAGTCGATTGGACCCGCCGCAGCGGCTCATCAACAGGAGGCGGCGACGGCGGCGGTATCCTTCTTTTCTCAGTTAATACAGCGTAGAGAGTAACACCAGATGACGAACCAGAAGCCGAGCGATGATGCTCATCCTCTCTGAAACTCAGCAAGTCTCGTAGGTTCCTCGAGTAGAGCTTCTCGCCATTAACGCCCAAGATCTCCATCAAATCACAACCAGGATTGACAACAAATTCGCAGAAATTGTATTAAGAAATCAGATCTGATTCAAGAGATTTCCCTTGAAATAGAAACAGATCTGAAATGGGATTCATCGGGGACTGGGGAATTGAAGGAAATGTGAATCAGAGGGAGTGAAGAACAAAGTGGAGTAGCTGATGGATATAAATTTTGTGGGCTTACAGAGTAAACGCCATTCCTTTTCCTCCCTCCTACTTCCTAGCCTAGGCTATTCATTCTCGTATATACATTTACTACCCTTCATTCTTCTGTATTTATGCCATGGGACATTACATTTAATAGTGTAAGTTCATATTTTAAAATTTGAAAATTATTCTCGTATTTACATATAGTACCCTTCATTCTTCAGTATTTATGCCATGGGACACTATATTTATTAGTGTAAGTTCATATTCCAAATTTTAAAATTATAAAAGTATAATAATAATATATTATATTATAACCGTTCATATTGATTTTAAATGAGAAAATGACGATTTTATCTCCCAAATTTTTACAGTTTTGATAAAAAAATTCTTCATAATTTATAATTATATATTTAGTTTTCGAACTTTAAAGTTTTTGATAGATTTTTTTATTAAATTTGCAATATTTAATAAATCAAATTCTCAAAATGATATAATTGGTCCCGGAAAATTAATTAATTGAGGATCTCATTTGCAAAAATTGAAAATTTTGTAGACCAAATATATCATGCATACTATATTTTAGGGTTTTGTTTTGACAAACAAAACTTAAAAGATGTGGAGATTAGTTTCACCATCTTCATACTTTGATTATCAAAATCATAAACTTGAGGACCGAAATTACCACAACAATTACACAAAATTTGTGTGTCTCATTTTAAACATAACAAAATTATAAAATCATGATTTCTAAATTTTATAATTTCATATTGTACAACTATGTCATTTTTTCGTATGTGACATCTACGTTATTTCTTCGTAACACGAACATGTTGGCGAACGTTCGAATTTTTATGCAATTTATGAATGAATACAAACGAACATATGCGAACATAAACCTGAACATATCCACACAAATAAGCATTATCACAAACATGAACAAAATTTTAGAAATATAAACAATATTCAAACAATTTTTTTTATTTGAAATATATTATTAGGTATAAGAAAAGTATACTCCAATAGTTCTAATAGAATAAGAGCTCTACTTCTAGGTGTAGAGTGTGATTGTTCTAGATTTTTAATTAAAAAATGTAAATATATATTTTAATAATTTTTTGATGTTGAGATAATATCAAACTATTCAATAATCTATTTGATTAAGTAAAATTTCACATAAATCAATTAAAAAATCGTGTAGCCTTAACATTAAATTACGAAATTTCACAACCAACATCATTACTACTACTAGGGACTTATATCAAACTATTTGAATTAATGAAGGCGATTGGTATTATGGTAAATTCCCTATGCATAGAATAGTAATTCTAGTATTTATATCACATTCCATCTTGATGGAGATATCCATAAATACCACTATAATGATTTTATCATATCATCTCCAATTATATATATTTGTAAACTACATTAAATCTACAAATCATCATTATTTATTTAATATTAATATCAATATTTGTATAAATAACATTTCTTCATCTTACAATAATATCTGGATACTTATAATTTTTAATATTTGTTTTTCGTATATTTATAATATTCTAAAAATATAATATTATATCCATGTTTAAAAATAAAATATTTGCAATGTATCAATTGTCACTAGTATTAACAAGATAATCGTACATAGAATGATATGCCCTAATATTTCTAATGATATCGATAATACCGATATACTGAAAAATTATAGTATTATCGATAAAATAAGTATATCAACCGATTTTAAGTCTATACATTACATAATTATATATTTGTATATTCTTTTTTTTAAAATTGACATGTAGACGCTTAGGCTACCTGTAACCTTGTCCGCGCCCAAAATCATTTCCGCCGTATAAATCTCTCTACACATCATCATTCTCTGATATCCACATCATTTTCTCTTTCTACTTCTAAAAATTCTCACTCATCCACATCATTATTTATTTCTCTTTCATACACATCATATTCTCTCTCCAAATTTCATTTTACCTTTCTATCTCATCAACTTTATTATTTTATTATCTTATTATCTTATTTATCATTAAATATTACATTTCAATTTTAATATTTTAAAATCAATTTAAAATCAAAATTTTAATAAAATTTATATTACATTTTATATAATTGAATATTATATTACATTATCATTAAAATAAATTAACTAAAAATATATTTAAAAAAGATAGATGATGATTTGGCTTCTCGCAAAAATCTACTTCGGCTTGTAGGTACAAGGAGGCAATGAAAGACGAATAAATTTCCTTCCCATCCAGTTGAACTTGAACCTTCACTTTGCAGATAGTTGGACACACCTCCATTCAACGTATACAATCTTTTGAAACCTCCCTACCCCTCCATAAGACAAGTTTGGTTAAGAGGTGTTAGGCGATTGATTTGCAATATATCACAAAATATTAAAGGTTTCAATTCCAATTTTTAAGTATATTAAACTGAACATTACAACAAAAGGTATACTATAGTCTATACATACAACAGAGATTGACTTGACTGGTAAGGCTATCACAAAATACTCAAAGAAATTCAAATGTTCATGCATTTGCAACAGTTGGGAACAATATTAGGAGGAAGTGGGAAATTTAACAGAATGAAAAAAAAGAGATCACCTTAGTATTATCGAATGCCTCCGGTACAGTACATCAATACATTTGTCTTCTCCTTATCAACATTTGACAAAGGATCAGAATCTAAATCCTGGAAATACACAAATAACTGATAACATCATTATTCAAATAGTCTTTCCTTTCACTCGAATTGACCATATGAGGTGCTACGGAAGCAATCAACAACAGGACGTTGAGCCCCATGGAAATGCCCGACATCCCATTCGTAACCTAGAAATAATAAATTATTGCCAATCATTTTACCTTCAAGTCCCAAATTTCCAATATCAAAAGTACATATTTTTGTGTCACAACATAAGCATCTAAAAGATATGGTTTTAAAATGTTTCCGGCACACGAAAACTGAAAACATTGAGAATTTCAGTCAACTCAGTAATTTGTGAGTAAACTATCTTGAGGACTCACGTTTCCAGAATTATATATTATGAGCCGATTACGAATCACAAAAACAAATAAAAAGATAAGCAAAACTCCCATTAAATTCAATCATACCTCGTCATCTTTTGTGGCTACCTCTACCTGATTTAGCTCCTTTTGCAAGACTAATATATTATGTTTTACCTCTAATATATTATACCAATGGCTATGCAGTTTCATTGCTAGCCATTTGGGATCACTGCATAAGTTGATTGTGCAACCTTGTGTTCTATCTATGTTAAAAGAACATTTCATAACTTGGGAGATGAAGCTCTCCATTCTCCATTTACAGAGAAGACTCATACCAAAATCAATTAGTTCTAAATCCAAAAAAAAACAGTAACATCCTCCACCTAAAAAAGAACAATCATAGCAAATGAGGGACATCTGCGCAATCAATGGTTAACAAAGAAAAACAAATACAACCACCAGCGATAAAGATCGTACCTGCGGAGAGACAAGCACCACTTGAAGCAAATCTCCTGTAGGAGAGGCTTCGCCTGCTGCATATCATCAGAAGAAATTACTAGAGATTGATTGTAAGGTAAACAACGTTTGAGGGATATAAACGTACATTGGCAGCCCAGCAAGGAGAAGCTTGCTGAGGGTATGGAGGCGCGAGTTTGCAATGACCCAGATGAGAAGATAGAACAACGGCAGCGGAGGAGGGGCGGTGTTCTTGGGCAGAAAGCGAAAGAGAAAGCAAATGAAGAAACGGCGTTGAGGGCTCTCAGGCTCCACCAAAGGAGCCTCAGACCATGTGAGTAGATCTGAAACCCACAAAAACTCTCAAAAACTGTCATTTCCGCGGAGAAGGAGCGCCCAAGCCTCTCTCAGCGGAACGTATTTTTCCGCGGTGACATCGGCGCCCATGTCACCATGGGCGCCGACGTGGAGGAAAAATCGGCGGACAGCATCGTATTTCCATACGTTGTTGTCCGCCGATACAGTGAGCCTTAAAGCTATCTCCAGCGGTGAGTGCCCGGTCTGATGGGGCATCCACCTCTTAAAAAAAAATTAATTAATTTTTAAAAAAAACATGTCCTTGTTTCTATATGCGGATGTGACTTTGGGGTTGTTTGGTTTCACGGTGGCCGCCGCGGTGCGATGATCGCACCGTGATTTTATTTTACACTACCAAACAGTTGGGTTAATTGCGGTGATCGTACTGGAGTTTTTGGCGGTCATGTGGCCATGGCTTGGTACATATGGCCAACCCAGAGTGATTTTGTAAATTCCAAAATTACCCTTCAAAGTTCAATTAATTACTTTAAAACCAAACCCTAACCCTAACCAATTTTATTCTTATTTCACAAATCTTACACTATTTTTACCAAATTGTGATTCTATATTTTTATGTTTCTTTTTGCAAGGTACGTATTCCATTGTATGGATTTCTTTTAGGTTTTTTTCCGTTTTTTCTTTTCGATTGTTCTTCCGATTGTTTATATTGGTTGAAACATTCATAGTTTGGTTGTTTTTTATTTCTCCGGATTTGATATGCGGCTTTTAAAAATAGATTGACTTGTTTTTGTATTTCTACCGTATGAATATGTTGTTATAGTTATTTTGGCGAACAATAGAACAAATAGACAATTTAGACGGTAACACCCAAAAAATTAAAAATGTAGCAGCTTGGGATAGACGATTAACAGAGGCATTTGTTCGATTATGTGCTGCTGAAGTTATTAAAGGAAATACACATTTTATTAATATATAATAAATATATTAATATAAAGGTTAAAATAGACATTTTATTAAAATCATGGTACGATCACCGTAGTTTTTGCAAACAGTTTTCTAAATCCCGATCATAATTATCACGGTTATCTCAACGCATGGTACGATCACCGCACCTCATCGTGATTTTGAAAAGCTAAACCAAACAACCCCTTTCTTTGAAGGGAGAGTGTTGGAATTATGTCAATTGTTATTTTTGTATATATTTTTAAATTTCTACAACTCTCTCTCCTTAAAGACTATGTCAATTTTATTATTTTTTTATGTATTTTTAAGTTTTTATTTATCTCTTAGGAGTGAAGAACGTTTCCATCTATACAAGTTTCTCAACCCTAATTTGTTTCACCCTAGATTTATTGTTGAATCAAGACGATCTTATTCGTAAGGTAAAAATTCTCGGGTTTCACTTTTCTATTCAAACAATATTCGTTTCTTCTTATTCTATTTTGTTATTAGTTTTATGGCTCATATGTTTACATAATTAAAAAATAAAAATGAAAATTGTAAGTGTCCGGACATTATCGTAGGAATAAAATAAAAATTATTATTTTTAAATATTTATATCAATATTAAGGAAAAAGAAAGATGATGTGTAGAAAGAGAAAGCTGATGTATACAGAAAAAAACAATTTTTCGGGTGTCCACCACTAAGATAGCCTAATCAGATTGAGTCCCAAGATTTCTCGGTAGATCATTAAAATTGGTATTACATTGATACCTTGGACAAAAAGGTAGTTAGATTGATCTGGACTTGTCATGTTCAATTTTTCTATATTTTCAACAATAATTGCATGGGAGTTCATGATTTGTCTTCGCATGCATGGGCTTTTTAGTCATTTGGATTTACCCCCCATTTTATATATACAAAATAATAAGCATAATTATATTTGACTTATTATAAGTATGGCTCTTATTCGATCCGAACAAACCGAATTCGTTGTATTCATATTTTTATTCGAATGTGTTCATGTTCGTTCATATTTTATTCGAACATGAAAATATGTTCGAATATTGTTCAAACTATTAAGTTAATGTTCATGTTTATTCGAATAGCTTGTTCGAACATTGTTCGAATATGTTTGTACTATTTATGTGAAGTTCACTAAAAAAATTAAATTTTGTTGTTTTACAAACACAATCACAATAAAATAAATGTATTAAAGAATAATTAAACAATTATCATTCACAAAACAAAGAATAAGATATTTTACTAACAAGATAATTAAGTTTTGTAAAGGCTTTTTAAGTTAAATACTATAATAATCTATTAATATAAATATTAATTTAAATAATATATTTATTTACGAACGTTCAAATTTGTTTACGAAAATGTATGTGTTCGTTCGAATTATAAACAAACAAGAAATAATGTTCGAACAATATTCTTATTTTTATTTNGCATTTTTATAGACCCTTTTGATTCAATTGGTAGACGAGAGGTAAATTGTCTCATATAGATTTATTTATGATATGTGACCTCATCTTTTTTGTAGTTTGTTTGGCTATCGTACGAACAAGACGACGCCTAGACTATGACATTGTGGTTGTATACTAGACTTATATATTTTGATCGTGTTGAGCCACACCATACATATCGTGTGGCACATCAAATGGGTTCCCCCCACGTGGATGAAAACCCGCAAATGTTCTTTATCGGTTACATTCTTTAAAGATCGAGAAGATAAATGATTGTTGCACGATTCACGTAGAATGGAAATGTATGTCCAAGGTGTTTCATGAAAACATATGTTGCAAATTAGAGGAAATCATCGAAAAGAAGCATATTTCACGTGGTATAAATAAAACACATGGAGTGTTGCATATCGCAGAAAACTAATTATCATAAGTTTGTTGATTCATCGTTTCCACTTCCCCGTTTGTTACTCCTAAACATCATAGGGGTTGAACCGCCCAACCGTGAACTGAAGAAGAGTGCTAAAAACACAATTAATTAGCAACTAATAACAAATAAGTTGGTACCCAAACGTGATATTAATATTAAAAATAATTGATTTACCAATTATTCAAACATTAAAGAATATTACACCAAAATGTAAAATATTAGACAATATTTGAATACTTTGATGTAATATTTTAATTATGGCATATAAAATCAGAACTAATTTATTATATAATTTATATTTAAATATGTTATCTACCTAATTTAATGATGGTTAGACTAAATCTCCAAACCTCAACATTTTCATCAAAACCGTTCATTAGTTTTAAAAACATTGCAGGACCAAGATCCATTTCATCCAAATCAGAAAATAGGGTTTATTACAGTGGAAGCGCATTTTATAATTTCATAATTTCATAATTTCTTTCAAATAGAAAGAGTTCGTGGGTGTCCTTCCAAACTGTTCACTTTTCCTTGGCTTCGATTTGTGCATTGGATTGTTTGTTTCAGTTTGATGGAATATGAAATGATTTGAAGAATCACGACAGAAAATATTTGTTGTTGCAGATCCAAGATTTTAATCCTTCTCTTTTCTCTATTATTGCATAGAATTTTTCTGATCTCGCGCGTCTAGTGTAGTTTTACGGCGAGTGGCGGGCTGGTTGTATGAGTGAAGTTTGTTAAGAGTTTGGGCTGGTTTTGGGGAGTTATCTCATAGCTTTAAAATGGATCAAATAATGAATCAATTGATATCGGGCACCCGCCTGAGGTTAGCAATTTGAGCTCGTTTGGTGCTTTTTTCAATTCTTTCTACATGATTTTGTTTTCGACTAGTGGATCAAGTCTGAAAATCGTTCTTACTTGTACCACCCAGCTTTTTTATGTTTAAATTATAGTATGTATGCTGAATATGTAGACTAGTGTTAGATTAGATGGTTTCAGCAGTGCTCTGGCATCTCATTGTTCTTCATTCCTGTGAACGGTGATGATGGAAATTAAGTTGTCGGGGAACCCAAAAGGATATAATTACGGTGTATCATTTGATTGAATGAATTGTGCTTTTTCTCAAATATATAATGTTTTTTTGAAAAACTGAAATATGAAGTTGCCAATGATTTACCTGTGTCTCTAATTCACTTCGATCGTGAGTTTGCATGAAACAATTGAGTACGCAAGTACAGAGTGTGTTAAAATATGGTGATTTTCAGGTTATCTATGATGCAGCGTATTCGTCATGCCACTTGGTGGAGTTCTCTTATATTTATGTATATTAATGTAAAATGGCTATTGCAACATAAATCAACGTAGATTCAAGATTCATAGTTTTCTGCTCTATTCCTTTAAAAAACAAAATAAGATGTGTATTTTACTGGATTTGTTATGTTCTTATAGGGACATGATTCGGGCTTTACGTGCTTGTAAAACAGCTGCAGATGAGCGAGCTGTGGTCAGAAAAGAATGTGCTGCTATTCGAGCTGCTATTAGTGAAAATGATCAGGATTATAGACATCGGAATTTGGCTAAACTTATGTTCATTCACATGCTAGGATACCCAACACATTTTGGCCAGATGGAATGTTTAAAGTTGATTGCATCACCAGGGTTCCCAGAAAAGAGAATTGGATATCTTGGACTCATGTTGCTCCTTGATGAAAGACAGGAAGTTTTAATGCTTGTGACCAATTCAATAAAACAGTATCCACTTGTACTTGATCTTTTACCTAGATTTGGGTGAAAATCGGTTGTGATCGTATGAAACACCAACATTTGTTCATTCTTTTGTTTCTGCAGAGACTTAAATCATACCAATCAATATATTGTTGGACTTGCTCTATGCGCTTTGGGAAATATCTGTTCTGCGGAAATGGCTCGTGATCTTGCTCCTGAGGTTGAAAGATTACTTCAATTCAGAGATCCTAATATACGGAAGAAGGTGAGGCTTAGGAAAAAATAATCTCTTTGCACCCACTTGTATCTAAAATCATTACCCATCTATGTTTGTGGCTCCAATATATTCTTTGTTTTCATTTCACTGGAAGAACAGTGTTGGAAGTTTTGAATTACCTAGGTTACACCTTACCTTTTGTATGATGTATGCAGGCAGCATTATGCACTATTAGGATAATAAAAAAAGTACCAGACCTAGCAGAGATCTTTACAAATCCTGCTGCTGCCTTACTTAAAGAAAAGCACCATGGAGTGTTATTGAGTGGTGTTCAGCTCTGTACAGATATGTGCAAAGCCAGTCCAGAGTCTCTGCAACATTTTAGAAATGTACTTAAATTTACAATGAGATTTTCATTTACAGAGTTATTTAAATAAAATATTTTCATGTGGACATTTTGATTCACTTTATGTGTTCTTTGGTTCTAGATATGTGTAGATGTCCTGGTGAAAATTTTGAAGGATCTTGCAAACAGTGCATACGCACCGGAATATGATATTTCTGGGATCGCAGACCCTTTTCTGCAAATCAGGGTGCTCAAGCTATTGCATGTTTTGGGTGAAGGAGATGCTGATGCCAGTGATGCTATGAGTGATATCCTTGCTCAGGTATGCCTTAAATGTGTATATTCATATTTGAAGTTGGTATAGGTATGATCATGTATTTCGACACTATGTGCATATTTGCTTCTTTCCTTTGATGGTGCAGGTAGCAACAAAAACAGAATCAAACAAAAATTCAGGTGATGCTATTCTCTATGAATCTGTAGCTACAATCTTCAGTATTCAAGATAATGGTGGGTTGCGTGTCCTTGCTGTCAATATCTTGGGCAGATTCTTGTCCAGCCGTGACAACAATATTAGGTAATTTTGTTTTCCATTTTTTCATTTGTGTAATTATGACCATACTCGCATGCTTCCTTTTTGTTTGGAATTTTATTGTTCTGTTTTTATACGTATTGACTGAACCGGCATGCTCCCCCCTCTAGATCCTGTTGAAATTTTGATGACAAGAATATTTGACCTGAGATCTCTGTATATTGATAAGTAGTTCCATCATCATCTAGCCTGTTAGCATTCTAACTAGGAGAAGGGCTTTTCTTTTCAGATATGTTGCATTGAACATGTTGATGAGAGCAATTACTTTAGATAGTCAAGCTGTACAAAGGCATCGTGCTACTATTCTGGAATGTGTAAAGGTATAGATGGATAGTGATTTTAGACACATTATCTCAATGAAAGCATTATATCATGACAGCAGTCATGTTTTTCATAATTTTACTGTTTGAGCGGTGGAATATTAATTTTTTTTGTTCATTTTCTTGTTTATATCTCGTTCATTAAATAATTTATGCCATCCTTCACTATACTTCTTGGCTATTCTTTTTTATTCCAGGATTCGGATGCTTCAATACGGAAAAGAGCCTTAGAGCTTGTTTATCTGTTGGTAAATGAAAGCAATGTGAAATCTTTGACCAAAGAACTCATTGACTACCTAGAAGTGTGTGATCCAGAGTTTAAGGCAGATCTAACAGATAAAGTTTGCTCAATTGTGGAGAGGTAATGTTAACTCATTGGTTAACCACCTTGAATTCTCATTGTTATGCTGTATGTTTGAGTCCCATTCATATAATATTTGCTCTTCAGGTATTCCCCTGAAAAAAAGTGGTACATTGATCAGATGGTGAAGGTTCTTTTCGAGGTATGCTGCTTTGATTATGTTTTCTGATACATTTTTAATTATTACGTGATATGTTTTTACAGGCTGGAATTTATGTAAAGGATGAAGTATGGCATGCTCTCATTATTGTAATTACAAATGCTTCTGAACTACATGGGTATTCTGTTAGGGCTCTCTACAAGGCTGTGCAAGCAGCAGGCAAGCAGGTATATCTGTGAGTATGTAAAGTCTCTGATATCATCAATATTTCGTGTATATTACATTTTGATCTCTTTAATTATTCTTGCGCACATGCATAAAGTTTCAAAAATGTGTAATTTCTATTTGATAGGAAGCTCTTGCCCGAGTTTCTGTTTGGTGCATTGGTGAATTCGGGGATATGTTGATCAATAATTCTGGCATGCTTCATTCGGAAGATCCAGTAACTGTGAGTTAAATTTCTTGGTATTAGTTTTTTATAAAGTGTCCTTTATGCTAATCTGTGATGCTTAGAGTTTTTTTCAGCTTAAAAAATGTGTTTATATTGGTATAACGCTCCATATGTTTGTGTGCTTGTAAATGCTGTATGTCCCAAATAGGCATTTTAGTTTAAGTAGGTATGCTCATGTCCATGTGCAGATCCTTAAGGGTTGTGATCTATTAATCATATTGTGTTGGATGATCCAGGCTCTCAATTTTTAGCTTCATTTGGTTGTTGCAAAGTTTTCCCTTTGTTAAATATTGATGCCATTAAGACGAATTAGTGAACATTTCTAGGTAGGGAAGTTTATTCGCTACCTTCAGTGTTATGGCATATGTTTTATCTTGAAACGTTTATCTGGATCAGGTGTGTGAGGCTGATGCTGTTGATGTTATTGAGGCTGCACTGAAGCACCATTCTTCAGATATTACAACTCGAGCTATGTGTTTGATTTCTTTGCTAAAGCTATCAAGTCGTTACCCTTCATGTGCAGAGTATGTGTTTGGATTATCTCTCTATCTCTTATTTATTTATTTTTTTCTTATCCTAGTTTTCTGGTCGTATTATTACACAAAATCTGAAGTAGTCTGTGTTGGATATCTTTTCTCTTGATGATTCTCATTAAATAAAGGTGGGAATGAGATAACACAAAAATTTACATAAACGTGGTTTTGGGAGTAATAAAAACCATCATTTAGCCTAGTGACTTTTTAAAAAGCTCGAATGTTTTTATTATTTTTAATTTAGTTTTGCCAATAGGTGTTATATTATATTTATAATCTGGATAAAATTATGTTGGTTTGCAATTAATTACGGAAGTATACGCTAAAAGCATTTTTTCCTTTCCTTTTCTTTTCTTTTTTTTGCATGGAATATACATCAAGAGCTAGTTACTCCATGACTTATGCTTGCTGCAATATATGTGGTTTATCCATTCGGCCTCTCATTCATGAGCATTAACTATTATCTATTGCAGGAGAATAAATGGCATTTTCCTTCTTCAGAAGGGAAGTTTCATGCTTGAGCTGCAACAGAGAGCCATAGAATTCAGTGCAATAATAAAGAAACATGAAAAAATAAGGTACTCATGCATGTATTTACCTTAATACATTGCGATACCTGGACTCTTTTCTTTGTTTCTTGGCTACATTGATTATGCTTCCGCTCCCAAAATTTCAGGTCTGTGTTGGTTGAAAGAATGCCAGTTCTAGATGAGGCAGCTTACAGTGGGAGGAGGGCTGGTTCTGTTCCATCTGTTGTCTCAACATCCCAAGGAGCTCAGAAAGAGTTGCCAAATGGTGTTGCCAAGCCTAGTTCTGCTCCACTTATCGATTTGCTTGATCTTAGTTCAGACGACAATCCTGTACCTAGCTCTTCCGGTGGCGACCTTCTCCAAGATCTTCTTGGAATTGATTTGTCTGCTACTTCACTAGGTCATCATTTCTTTTTCCAATGTCTCACAGTGCTGCTATTTTATTTGTTTCTTCACGTGGGGCAACTGAATTACATGATTTATGCTGACAAATTCTGTGGTTGCTCTTTATTAAAGTTCTATAATAAGTTTTTCTTTATTCTTTATCTGTAGTTCTCGCTCTTTCCTTTTAATGGAATCCTAAGTTGAACAAGTTGTTATATTTTCAACTTAAAAAAGGTTTATTTTTGGTACAGGGAATAATCAGATCAATACGAGTGGATCGGATGTGTTGCTTGACCTCCTTTCTATTGGGAATCCTCCAGCTCAGAGGTCCTCACCCATTCTTGATATTCTATCATCTGTTGAAGCTGAAGATAAGAAAGTTTCATCTGATGCTAATGGATTATCCTCACTCACTGCAACTCCTGTAGTGCCTTCCTCGGCTACAAGCTCATCTGTTATTGATTTATTGGATGGTTTTGGAGGCACCCAATCTCATGGTAACGTCTAATTTATCAATCCACCTTTTTTGTGTAGTAGATATTGCTTTCTATTGGATTTTATGTTTTTGACCCCTTTAACCTCCGTTACAGAAAAGAATGGACCACTACATTATCCTTCTATTGTCGCGTTTGAAAGCAGTTCCTTGAAATTGACATTCACCTTTTCAAAAGAAAAACAGCATCCGGGAACTACCTTGATTGAGACTGAGTTCTTTAACAAGTCAACAGATATTTACTCAAATTTTGTATTCCAGGCTGCAGTTCCCAAGGTAGTGATGAGCTTGTTCTTTTGCACTCTTTCACGTCATAGATTTAGCACCAAATGCAGTAGGCTTGGCCTTATCTTCTCATTTTATGAACTTACATTCTATGCATTGATCATCAGTTTTTCTGTTTGGTTTACATAATAATGTTCTTTATCAAATATGCAGTTTCTTCAATTACATTTGGATCCTGCCAGTGGTACTTCACTACCACCCAACCGAAATGGAGTGATTACACAGAAGCTAAGAGTTTCAAACAGCCAGCAAGGCAAAGTAAGAAGAAAATCTTTGGAAAGACAAATTGCACTCAGTTGATCGAAATAGCCCAATGCTCTTACATTTTATAGTGTCATATGTTAACAATCGATTTGAATTGTTTTTTCAGAAATCTCTGATTATGCGGGTTAGGATAAACTACGAGGTTAATGGGAAACATATCTTAGAAGAAGGGCAAATCAGCAACTTCCCCAGTGACTTATGACACATAAGGTATAAATGTTAGTGAAAGTTTGCATGATTGATTGGCTGCACTTTTCCATGCATCATTTATTCTATCTAGTCACCAGGTGTTGTTTGGCATATAAGGAGGATAAATAACCTCCTGTTTCCGCTCTATTCATATGGAAATTGTTTGTGAAATACCTGCCTCCTTCGGTGAGGATATGCTTTTCTTATTCCTGCGCACACAATGTTTAAAATTTCATAATTTGGTGAGGAATTTATTAAATTCATTTTTTTAACAGATAGGAGGATAACAAATCGTTAGTTATTCCTCAATAAAAACAATTTACTAGATCATCATTCAGGATATGCTTGAAGTCATTGATGTAGTACCAATTTATGAGGTGGATAGGCCTTCCTTGAGAAGGAGTCATGTGGGAACTTTTATCAATTTTTGCCATCACTCTTTCCATCCTGATTAGAATGCATAGCAAGACATATCTCACATTACTCTGGAAAACTTTATTCAGCTTCCCCCAAAAAGGGATGTCTTGCGTCTCCTCTCTACAGAATGCCCCTGGAAGAGGTAACCAGTGCCATTCACTTCGACCACGCTTCCCATTTCAGATAATGTACATAGCTTATTGGCGGATAGAGCATAAGTTCTATGAAAACATGCCTTAAGGCTAACACCCATGTCCAAAAATCAAATCATTCCTCCAATTTCTAGTGTTCAGATTATTTATTAGTATGATGAATTCATGTATGTTTCCGATATAGTATCTCAGTAATTCTATCACTGACAACCAAGACATCTTGACCACCAAACCACCTCGGTGGCATAACATTTAATCCAATGAAAGAGAATTTGTGCACATTAATATGCACTCGATAGAGTAAGCTCAAAGAAAAATAACTGAATAATGAACGAAAGGTTTTGATGGTCCCATTAAAGTGTATCATAATTAAATTGGAGATGAGTAATAGATAAACTTACATCTAACCATGGTAGTCATACCGATGGTATACCACCCGATATACCGGTTATGATCGATATTCCGATATATCACCGGTATACCACCAATATATAGGAAAAATCGTTCGTACCGACCGATTTAACTTCCTTGCATCTAGCTTGAAGTCCCTTGTAGAGTCCCAAGCACACCTATTTATCCAAAATCCTGCTAAGAACTTCCAAAACAATGAGAAAGAGAAAGGTGAAATATGATCTCCTTATCTAGTGTTGTTATTCGATTTGAACGAATTGAAATATCTATATTCATATTTTTGGTTCAAGCACCTCTGTCTAGGAAAAATAGCATAGTAATATAATTTCAATCTCTTAGGTTCCTACTATGCCTCAAATTGCAGATTGATTTAATACTCTCATTGCCAAGATGAGCTTGAAAACATTCATTCTCCTCTTGAGATGAGTGTTGGAATGTAGATGCAAATTTGGATGCTCCTACACCTGATGCGCACATTATGGAAATGTGACAATATAATAAATCATCACATGTTTCTTGTACACCAATAAAGACTATCGAATGATTGTCATACTTTACTTTAACTAGTTAGTTATGTAATGGTTTTCCTCATGTTTGTTTCTATAAATGTTTGATATAAGATTTTGGAAAAATTTCATCTTTCAAATTATTTTTCTGTATCTCACCATTCCACCAATGTTCAACATAATAGAATCTTGTGTTATGGTAAAATGGTCATCTCCCTCCAAGTGAAATCTCATAATTGACCTTATTTTGAGAGGGAGCGTATAATTGGGCATCGTCTCCCGCTTGAGGTCAATAGCCCACTGGGTGTTCGACGAAATGTGCTAAAGAGTGAAGTGAATCTCCTTTTCATTCAGTATCTGCAGGTGGGAGGTGGAAAAATGGATTTAAGCTACAGCGTTCTTAGCCTTGCTTCTACTAAAGGACCGATGAAGCTTGTGAACAATTCCTTCCCCAGACTTCATCTGGTATGCGTTCACAAAACGAGTTTACTCCGTTTTTTATTTAGCGAAACCGAAAAGTTGGAAGCGTCTTGGTTTTCTCAGGGATGCCGAAAACGAAGATGCAATTTCCTTTCCAATGGCGGGGTGATGAAGGTCGTGTCTTATTATGGCCTTCGAAGCCCACCTTACAAACTCGTGAGATACTAATTCCGACTTTAATTACGAAATATGCTAACAGATGTTTGCAATTCCCTTTTGGCGTATTTTTACTATCTGTCCTCTTGGATCCGCAGGATGCACTGGAGCCATTCATGAGTAAAAGAGCAATTGAAACTCATTGGGGTGCTCATCATCGTGGTTATGTTGAAGGTCTTAATAAACAACTTGAGAAGAACAACTTACTTTATGGATACACTCTGGATGAGCTAATTCAAGTTACATATAATAACGGCAACCCGCTCCCTGAATTCAATAATGCAGCTCAGGTATACATACCGCAGATATAACTTGTAATCATTTGAGCTTACTTTTTGTGATGCTCATACTTCAATTTTCATGGCTACAACATATTTCTGTTTGTTTGACTACCGAAGCAAGAGATAACTCAGCAAAATGGACAATGTATATTGGCCTTTTTAGAATAATAATGTTTTAATTTAGTCCTATGGCTCATTTCTAGCTATTTACCTTGCTGTTGTATTTCTAGCTTGAGAAACATGGAAGTGTAAAGTATGTGCTAGTTTACATCTTAAAGTGTGTTTTTTTGGCGATCAGTAACTTGATGTTGATGCTAGCCATGCTTTCACATTAGTAACATTGAGATCTTATAGGGATTATTACATTACTACGCTCGCTAATCTCATGAACTTTATTGTAGCTTTGGAATCATGACTTTTTTTGGGAATCCATGCAACCAGGAGGAGGCGGCATGCCCACTTCTAGCCTACTTCATCAAATAGAGAAGGATTATGGTTCGTTTTCCGATTTCAAAGATAAATTCATAGAAGCTGCTGTGACATCCTTTGGGTCAACCTGGATTTGGCTTGTCTGTAAGTCGTTACTTTCATTATGAATTTTTTATTAGATTATCATTATGTTATACTATACCTTTTTTTACTTAAGAACTTTGCAGTGAAGAGGGAGAATAAGTGTTTCTCCATTGTTAAAACATCCAATGCAGTTAATCCTTTAGTTTGGAATGACGTTGTAAGTATCTAAAGGTGCTTCCGTATCTAAAATCCTGTCTCACAGCATCTAATCCTTCCATTTTCTTCTGCAGCCGATTATCGTGTTGGATACTTGGGAGGTGAGCAGCCGATAATTCCCTACAAACGAACACAATCACCATAAAAAACTATACTTTTAAGCATATTCTACCTTGTCTCACTGATTCTGCTTCTTATTTTCACAGCATGCGTATTACCTGGATTACAGGGTATGCTTTTTTGTGTGTGTTCATAACTAGATTTCTCATTTCATCTTTATATCAACTTGTTTCATTCACCACCTTTGAACAGAACGATAAAGCCAAATATATCAACGCTTTCATGGATCATCTAGTATCGTGGAATGCAGCTGCCGCACGCCTGGCTCGGGCCGAAGCTTTTGTGAATTTAGGTGAACCAAAAGTCCCAATTGCTTAAAACATGCATTATTTTTTTTGGTAAGCAGGTTACAACTTGGAGCAAGTGCTTTAGATTTAATGAGTGTAGGATTGCTTGTATTCTCTATGAGGCAATACAGCATTGAGTGACTCTTACTACTTTTTATACCAAGTATTGGTCAGTGGAAAATTGCAGATTTTGTTGTTATGACTTATGGTTCAACAAGTGGCCTGGCTAGAGTATTGTTTTGAATTTTGATTTACAAAATCACAAAATATATTCCAGAAGTGCATGTCTTTAAAGTTTAAAAGTTTAAACCCAGCGAGATATCGGGTGTGTTTTGTACCACGATCAAAACAACGGTGAGATGTGTAAATTATGATTTTTTTAATGCATACAAAGCACAAGTTTAATTGCGATATAATAATCGTTAAAAAATCACAATATCATTACAATTGTTAAAATCAGCTGTAATCTCGTGATTTTGGAAAATACTCATTTACCATTACTTCTATTAATTATAATATAATAATATTTATTATTATATATATATAAAGATATATTAGTATTTTTACATAAATCACAATCATAATACTGTAATTTTACCAAACATACTTAAAAATTCACGATCAGCACACCGCAATTTTAAAAAGTTGAACCAAACAAAATAATCGTTTTAATGGTAAAAATGGTATATTGGTTAAAACGGACATTACATATTTAAATTTGTAATATTTTACATATTTAATAATTTATTGGATCATTACACCAGCGTTTGTAGTCCAACGGTTAGGATAATTGCCTTCCAAGCAATAGACCCGGGTTCGACTCCCGGCAAACGCATTATTTTTATTTAGCTATTACTTCGAAAGCAAATTATAAAAATAAAAATATATAAAAATGAAAGAAAATTAACGGCCACATGAAACGCTAAAAAAACCGACTTTCCTCATCAGAAAAAAGAACACATCAATGGCTACTCTCCCATCTTCAATTTTGAAGCTTCCTCGCCCGAATCCGGCATTCCCATCATCGCAGCGGCAACCCGCATCACTCAAATTCAACGCGCCACCTCGCGCATCCGCAGAAGAAGACTCTCCTTCTTCCACATCTTTGGAGCCCAATTCCGAACAGGACAGCTTCGAGAACCGCCTTGCAAAAGTTCGACTCCGTTACCCGAGTAGAACCGAAGAAAGAGCCAAAATTAAGAAAGCTAAGAAGGCTAAGAAAAGTGGATCTCGATCTAATGTTTTACTCCCCCCGGTTGCTTTGAAGGAGCCAATTTCCGAAGGATTGACTGTAGAATTCGGGTTCAGCCCCTACTCAGAGCGTCTAAATGGTAGAATTGCAATTCTAGGGTTAACAGCTTTGTTCGCCGTCGAGCTGGCAACCGGTACGGGACTTGTAAACTATCATTCTTCCTCTATTGTTCTGGTTCAGATTTACTTTATGGCTGCTGCTTCTACTTTGTACATTAAGTATGAGAAAGAAAGAAATAGCGTATGGCCAAATTCTCAGAATCAAGAGAAGGCCTAAAACTTTTGTGTTGATTCCCATGGAATCTGTGACTTGTATTGTGAGATGAATTTTCTTTCCCTTTTAATCCGAATAAGCAATCTTCCATAAACAAGCACGAAAAATGAAACAAGACTTCTTAAATACATTTTTCCCCTAAACACACAAACAAGAATTTGGTTCATTCAATCACTCTGGCGCATGCAATTCCCAGGCAACAAGAACTTGTATTTTTCAGCATCTTCCAAAATATAAGAAGGAAGATGAACACCCGAATACGAATGCGGAATCGGACCCATTTTCCCGATCATTTCTCTAAATGTATGTGCTTCAGGTAGCAAGTTAAAAAGATCATCCCCTCTACAGATCACTCTCTGTATCCTCTTGGGATTCAAGTAATGCGAAAACCTTACTCTATCAACATGACTGTACGCTTTCATCTTGAATATAAACTCACTTATATGTCTAAAACAGAAGCTACAATGCCATCCCGCATCAGCTAAGATCTCATTCGACTGTCTCAAATGTGCGTACCTCGTTTTCCCAGATTCATATACATGAACCGAAGCTCTCCAGCTATCATTATCAAGTAAAAACTCAAAGGAATAAAGATGGTTTCGTAAACGAAGATGAAGAATCGAAGGCATACCATCACACCATCGTAACAAATCAATCGTATGTCTACTCGGGATCTCATCAACATCAGACATAATAAGTAAGTCATCATCTTGAATACCCGCTTGTTTAATCAAATAATCTAATGCAAGTCTTTGATATGCTTCTTCAACAAATGGATCTTCACCTTTTTTGAATCGTCCAGGAACTTGTCCGTATGTTAATCGAGATTCGACGAATTTGAACTGATCACGAACTGAAGAGAATACTAAAGGCTTTGGTAAGCCTGAGAATGTAGAGTTTGATTCAAGAAGAACAAACTCAGATACACAAGGTTCCAACTCTTTCCATCTGATTTTCAACATATCTATCTCATTGTTGAATAAAACTGCATCGAAAACACGACGTGGATACTCACGCATCGACCATCCATGAAGCTTACACAGATTCTCAGTCGATATATTCTCGTAATAGTAATGAGGAATTTCATTGAAAGGTTTAGGTGGAGATTCCCAAAATGGACGAAGAAAGTATGAGATATTCTGGCGATTCATATATATACCTATGAAACACACAGGAACAAGCATCACCAGAAACAAGCAACTCCTCATATCCATTCCCCTGAGTATACATTTCAATTTTGACATGCCCATTGTTCTTCCACAATCCTATGCCAAATGTAAATTCAAATTAAATGAATCTCAAATTCTATTCAACCAAATTAGGTCATTTCTACGACTGAATGAATAATAAAAGGAATGTTTTAATTCTACTCCTTCAAGCAGCTTTGTAGATGATACAGAAAAAGAACAAAGTAATCAACCTTATGAATAAAAAAACCCATAAATCAAAATTTGTGAATTCAAATTCAAATTCAAATTCAAATTTCATGGTCATGAAGAAACCAAAAAGGAGCTTCAAAATCATAACAAGACAATTCCCGGAAATTCGATTCATCTTCAAAAAGAAGAAGCAAAAGAAAATAGAGAGATTTATTTACCTTTACTGGGGAATTTCCACAAGCATCATCAGTTTTCTTAGAGCAGTAATGAGATCCCTCTTCTCCACCACCTCCAGTATGCACTTTATCCCCAGATCTCAATACACTACACATCTCAAAATTAAACCCAGAAAATTCAGGATTGTACAAAGAGAACCCCCAGAACCAGAACTGAAGGATACCTCAGGAATATTCCAAAATTCACTACAATCAAACCAACAAAAAAGAAGAAACAAAAATCCAGAGTTTTTTTTGAAGTAAAAGGAAAATAGCTGGGAAACAAAAGAAGAATATTATTTAAAAAGAGTTGGATCCGGCCTGGGAAATGTGATGTAAAGTTTATCAGTGAGAATTTGTAGAGCGCGTTTTATTATTATTTATTCATCTTCTACCCCACTAAACTTGTATTCCCAGCGGATGGAGAAAAAACTACAGAAATACCCATCATATGATTGCTTACTATGACGCGAATTTTACTAGGTTAGGGGTATTAATGTATTTGAACATTGAATAGCTTTTGTTTGTCCTAATTCATGTGTCTATGTCCATGATTAGTCAAGTCAAGCGCCAAGTTTGAACAAGTATTTTGACACGGACACGGCTAGACTATACGGGCATGTGCATTTATTCTCGACCTTTACTTTATTTTGTTTATCAAATTCTTATCCAAAATATATTTCCATTTTATAAATATAAAATTTTACATGGAAATACTATAATATTTATTTAAAAAATGAAGATGAAAGAAATGCATCATAATTAATTGGATTGGAGAATTAGCTCTGAATTTACTAAAATGGCATCACATGTTTGAATTGTAGCAATAGGGTTGGTTCAAATCACTGGATCCACCAGTGAAAAATAAGTGTACGTATTGAATCACAAAAATCAATCTATCAATCCATATGGATCAATTCGTGTGGGTCAACGAGTTGATATGAGCAAGATTTTTATTTTTATTTTTATCTTAGAATTAAAATTTTAATATTTTTTAAGTTTATAATTTATATTATATCAATACGTTGACAGATTGGACCGAATTTCCAATCAGTTTGGTTAACTCGTTGATAAATCAATAATGTTTTCTAACCCATTAGGTTAACTCGTACGAGTTGACGGGTTCAATGGCTTCAACCTGTAACTCGGTGGATTGACGGGTTCAATTACTTTAACTTATAACCAATTGGACCTGACCCGTGTCCACCCTTATATAGCGGATATTTTCATACCCATGATTGAGTGATGCAAGGGTAATCTTGTATTTTGTCGAATGAATTTTGAAACTAACCGGACGACCAAGTCTCACAAGTTGGAAATTGAAATTGTATTTTTAATTAAAAATTAAAAGGTCAAGTCAAATTAAATAATTATATGTAGGTAAGAAAATATGAATATAAAACGTATACGACATGTTAGGTTGACACAAATATCTCATAGTATTTTATTGTTTATATTTTATTTTTCAAGAGAATTTCAATTATGCCGCGTTTATTTTAAAGTGAGAGCTGTATCTTATCAAATTTGTATTCTATTAGCAAGAGTTTTAGATTATTGACTCTTGTGATCGACAATACAACCGAGTAAGAGATAGAGATACATAACTTTCAATGGAAATATAACATTATCATATCATGTTGATAAAATATAATATGTTTGCTTTCCTTTTATTCTTTGTGTTTCTCTTTCCCTTTTAATTTTCTTGGAGAATCATCAATAAAATTGAGTGTTCTTATATTATGTGATTTTGTGATTACTTTTATTATAAATTATGTTATTTTAAAGTTGAAAATAAAAGTTACATTTGATTGGCAACTTTTATTTGATTGGATCATGGAAGTCATACCGGTAAATATCGGTCATGACCGGTACATCGATATTTCGATATATCACCGATATACCAACGGTATATCGAAAAAATCACTCGTATCGCTCGTGACGGGTATGAGCGGTACCGATCAGTATGATTTCCTTGGATTGGATATAAACTACATGAAAATTGTCACATTTTTATTTCCAAAATGACATGAGAAATTTTAAGTTATGTAAGTCGTGAAATTATACCATTTGATCAGAAATATTTGAACTTTTGACTTGAAATATTTTTATGAATAAGACAGAGAGCATTTGTTAAATGCGATCAAAGGGGCGGTTGCGTTTGCCAAACGCAGCCATCCCATCCTCGACATCTATAACTACATATCTATCTTTAATTAACATCATACCAATTCATTTCTCTTCTTCTCATTTTTTAGGTATGTGATGAGACTCCTAGATGGGATACTATGAAAGAGACCCAACCCAAGAAGAAGAATCAGCCTCCAAGATGTAGCCCAACCAAAATTGGGGACATCTATACCCAAGAGAAAGTTCACTAGACTATTCACCACAGTATTGGAACGGTTATTATATAATAATTATATATTTAAAATATTTTATTGAGTTTATTATTATTATACATAAATTTATTCTACCCACTAACTACATTTCCTATATTATTTGGGATTCTATCTACACATTATATTATATAAATAATAATATTATTGTAAATGATGAAAATATAATAAAATAAACTAATATACTAAAATATTTATGTTTTCTGGTTTTGATTTTGGGTTCATCAACGATAACTGTTGTTCTTGAGTGAGAGAACTTGATGTTTGTATATCATAAAGGATATCGATTTCGCATAAATTTTTCTTAAGTTCAATATCATTATGACGTACCACAAGTGATACTCCTTCAAATTTCAATTTAAGGGACGCTCTAGATCAAGAGAAAAAAAGGTACATGCTATTAACATCTATTTATGGCATGAAGCAATTATCTAAATATTAATACAATAAGTTATATCATCTGTAATTGATGAGATGATAATCATCAATCCGTGTGGATAAATGTGTATATATTAAAATAACAATAATGAAATATTTGAGAGGTACTATGAACATTGGTATATGATATAGTCGATTCTCTGTTATACCTGAGAGTACAATGATACGATCTGGATTTTTTATTCAGATGAAATCGAATTTACTAGTGTGTTCATATTCACATTGGGTGGGGGTGTGATCACTTGTAAATCCTCAAAGTAAATTATCTTTGTGTGTTCCACCATGAAATAGGAGCTTGTTGCTCTCGAGATGACTAGTAACGAGGTCGAGTTGTTAAAAAACTTATTGGCAAAGATCCTTTAGGATTAAAACAAATCTCATCTGTGTTTTTGCTTTGTGATTGTCAATAGTAACTATTAAGAATAAATGTTATAATTACAAAAAGATATATTTTATATTTAAATATGCTATTATGAATAAGATGTTGAGAGATAAAATTATTTCCATTAAATTTGAGAAGTTGTAAGTGAATTTAGCCGATCTTTCTATACTATTAGGCAAATCAAACAAATTGCTCAAAAATCGAGGCAAATGAAACTAAGATTAAATGTAATACGTCCACAATTCAAAATTTCATAATCAACATAATCAAATCTAAATTAACACATATGTTATACAAACACATACTAAATTTCAATGCTTTACACTAAGATTAAATGTAATACCTACACAATTCAAAATTCTATAATCAACATAATTAAATCTAAACTAACCCATATATTATACAAACACATACTAAATTTCAATGCTTTAAACTAAGATTAATCAAATACGTACACAATTCAAAATATAATAGTCAACGACTCAACATAATCAAATCTAAACTAGCACATATATTATACAAACACATACTAAATTTCAATGTTTTAAACTAAGATTTAATCAAATACATACTAAATGCAAACTAACATGCATAAAAAATCCGAAAACATGTTACGAAACATACCTAACAAATTTGAAAACCTAAAGCACAACAATAAAGATTTGACACCAAAAGATTACCCGTAACATAAGTGGCAAAATGGTCGCTTGATATCACTACTGAATGGCTGTGGAAGAGAGCGAATGGACGCAGCTGAGGAGAAATGTAGCAAAGGGAACGAGGGGATGCTCACGAACGCATTAAGGATAGAGTTTAGCAAACGAGAGCCATTAATTTCAATATGTATCGCATTTAACAACCACGCACTATCAATTATTCATAAAAATAATCTGCTCGCGTTTTGACAAACTCAACGACTATAAAATCTCTAACCGAATCAAAATCAACCCCATTTTACACAAGATCCAAATGCATAACACCATGACATTATTTACTCTTCAAAATCCGCACACTCCATTTTAGTATCTTTATTTTTTATCATTCAACATCCATTTGTTTTGATTCTTCTTCTCCTCCCCAGGCCTTGATCCTCTGCGCCGCTACAGAAGCCTGCATCATCCATCAGCTTCATATGCATATTTGAACAACCTATCTATATTCAATAATTCACTCACCTCCTTTTCCCAATTGGTCCGGTAAACAATCAAAAACAGAATCACCGTTTGCACAACTGTTCCCGAAACCATCCCATACCATATTCCCTGTAAAAACACACAATATGTTGGAATTATAGAGTGTGGCCGAAATAACAACAGGAGTGTGCATGGATATGACGTATAAAAGAAGAGACTACACCGTAAAAGACTTGAATAAGTCGATTACTATAATACCCATTCCCTTTTATAAATCATTCCAAATTCTATTCCAATTCCAATGTGAGACAATTTGACATTTCAACACAATATCATTCTCCTTATAAAGCACTGTATTCCGATCCAACTTACATTCACACCGAGATTGACTGCATAGCCTAAGATGAGGCCTAATGGAACTCCAAAGAGGTAATAGCATGCGATGTTCACGTACGCTACTAAAGCCTGCCATCCACCTCCAATCGCTACTCCTGCAACATTCCCACTTCCAAAACTATCAACAAATAAATAGATTAATATAACATATAAGAGAAGAAAACGTACCGGATAGAGCCGGCTGAATGCTGTTGATGACAATGCAGAAGGCAAGAAGAGGAGTGAGCTCATAAACAACTTGAATTACTTCCTTACTGTTTGAGAACAAATAAGGATACTGCTTGTAGAAGATAAGGAGAAGTATGGAGATGATGAGGCCCACGATGCACGACCATGCGACCACAACCAAAACTGCGAATTTCGCAGTTCTCGGGTGCGACGCTCCAAGCTCATTCGACACCCTCACGCTACAATACCATAAACACACCACAATCTCATGTTCAAACATACACAGTATATTATTTCCATGAGATATTAAGTTACATCTTCTCTTATATTTTATATTTGTATTTACTCCAAGCATTTGTAGCCATCAAAAAAGTTAGGTCACCTTATTGCGGCATTGAATCCTATGGCGACCATAATCGTCCACCCCAGGATGTTGGTGCTGTAATAAACACACAACCAGATCATGACACGTGGAACCAATATAGCATCTTATATATATGTTATACTGGAATTGTAAGTCTTACCATATAGACAAGGCATCAACCGCAACTTCTGCGTTCTTCAAGTAGCCAGCGAAGAGAATGAGTGCCATAAAATACCAAGTTTCCAAGCTGCAGTTGTCAGAGCCAGCCCACAATACATGCATACAATAATCATGCTAATTATGGGGGTAGTTGGCAAGGCATGGAATTAAATGGTAACAAGATTGAATCAGACATTCAATTTTATACATTAATATAATGTAAAATTGAAGATAATATGTCAAACAGTAGTAAATTTCAGTCGTTGTCTAATGGTCGAGGACCAATTCATTAATCAATGAAAAAAACAAATCAATAATGGGTCGTTATAAGTCCGTAACATTATGCCTAAACACGAGCATCACAATTAATGGAAATCTACAACGTAAATAAATAACACAATTATTTCTATGAATTTATATTTATTAACTGTGATTATCGCATAAAATGTGATTTATGTAACAAATAATTCATTTTTTTAAAGAAGTAATAACTATAATTAGGGTGAGAGGAGTACCAGAGCATGACCGCAGAGGCGAGAGATAATCTTACGAAACCCTGCAGATTCTGAAAAGCTTTGAAGGAAAACCCGTTCCAGGCTCGGTCGCATGTGCCGCAGAATATGTAGATCAACTGAGCAATGACAATGAACCACCACGAGAAATTGAGGACCGCCGCGCCGCCGGCCATACCCCAACCGAGTTTAAGCATGAACAACCAACTGAGAAAAACGTGAAGTACGAGCCCTGCTGCCGAAATCCACGCCATAGCCATGATCTTGCTCTGAGCTTGTAGAAACTTTGCAATTGGAAAATTGAGAGCGTAGGCATAGAGCTGTGGAATCATCCAGAGAGCAAAAGTCCCGGCGACGCGTGATATTTGCTTATCTTGACCGATTAACAGTAAGAAAGGCCCAGCGAAGATGTACAAAAACATCAACATGAAGGCGGTGAATAGAAGAATTACCCAAGATCTCTGCATATACACTCCCAACATTTCCACTTGTCCGGCGCCGTACGCCTGCCCGCAAAGCGTTTCTAACGCGCTTCCCATTCCCAGCTATTCGAAAAAAGTGAAATACATAGAATCAATATCCAAATCGAGTATCGACTTCTTATCCATCTCTGAATCACAACAAGAAAACGGTTATTCAAAAACATAATACCATGATGCCGAGCGACAATCCTGCGATTACAGAGTTTTCAATTGAGAAAGCAGCGAGTTCTAGGGTTCCGACATGGCCGGCGAAGGTCTGTGTTATCGCGCCGAGCGAGTATTGACAAATCGAAGTGAAAATAGCTGGACCAGCCAAGTACCAAAGCTTAGTTCCTTCTCTCTTAAAGGCCTTATAGAACTCAGACATCCCCGTGATTGGAGGAATGTCGTTTCCTTCATCGACAAAGGAACTGATCACGAAAGACTGGTTTGAGTTGCGGAGCAGCAAATACTCCTGGATTGACATCTCCCGATCCTGTAAGTTATCGTCGTCGGTTGACGGTGGAAGAAGAGACTGGCGGGAAGAGGTGGCCATTTCTCTCACACACACACTCTATCTGTTTAGGGCTTCAGTTGGAGCTTGTAGAAGATGATGGATGCTATATGCATTAACTCAGTTAAGTTATCGAGTGATGTCGCCAATTAAAAAAATGTGGTGGGAGGGGGGAGATTCTAGGACGACAACGAGATGATTTGGTATGCTTATTACCTATAACCGTTATCAATCCCATTTAACATAATATGTACCGTTCTTCGCCACTGTCTCATTATTTTGTTATTCGTCTACTTCCCGTCCAACATCCGTAATGGATTAATCGTTGGGTTAACGGTTAACCAATATTTTACAATTTTGATTTTTTTTAAAAAATAGTAAAATATATATATTTAAATATATCAATAGAATCTTAAAACAGTAATATAAAATGGGCGACAGGTAAATTTGGTTCTCAAAATTTCAAATTTTGGCAAATTTAGTCCTCATACTTTGTGTATTTTGGCAAAACCAGTCCCCGAAATTTTAAAATGACAAAACTAGTCCCTAAACCATTTTTTTTTGGCAAAACCAGTCCCCAAAGTTTTGTGTGTGTGGCATAATTGGTTCTCAAAGTTTCAGTGTGCATATTTGGTCCTCAAAGTTTCAGGATTATGGCAAATTTAGTCCCTAACGCCGTTAAGGTCCCCAAAGTTTGCAAAACGTGGCAAATTTAGTCTCCAAACTTTTGAATGGCAAATTTGGTCCCCAAATTTTACATAATTCAGCATATTTAATCCCTAATATTAGAAAATGGTGTTTTTGAATGCCGATATGGATGTATATGATTTTAATGATACTAAGATTGATGAAATTATCTATGGATACATACAGAAATTGATTTTTCGTTTTACCGAATGACAAGAATTGTGTATTGATTTGTGAAGACGAACGATACGAAATTGATGTTGGCTATACCAAATTTCAAGAATTGTGTATTGATAATTTGAATTGTGTTTTTTATATTAATTTTTATCTTAATGTTTTATGACATACATTATGCCAATTATAAACCCGAATATTCGAACATCTAATGTAAAGTTATAGTTTCTTAAATGTTTTAAAAATGCCTCATTTCCATAGGATGTGGAGGAAGAGAAAAATAAAAATAAAATTAATGCTTCCAAAGTTTTAATAGCAGAAATGATGTTGTCAAAATTAAAGTATTTCAAATATTCAAAGTATGGATGTATCCAAAACAAAGTAAAAGTTTCAAATATTCAAAATTGAAAGTATTTCAAAGTTTTCTTTTTGTTGAATACTTTCTTTTTGTGCCGGTATCACTTGGTTTGAGGATGTACATCGTGGCGAAATCTGTGATCTCCGAAAGTGTAAACCATGTAGGAGTCATATGCAAAAATTTAAAAAAATTTGCACCCAATATTCAATCTATGATAGTGTAAATGAAGTGACCAAGCACATGTTTTAGCAAACGCTTACAAAGAAAGAGTATCCGTTCAGCTCGTACACATTGAGTACTTGTTCTAGAAACCAGAATGCGTAATATAAAACGTATATACCGCATTCTGAGGCTCCAACTTACCCTGTGATATCTGACAATTCTATGGGAATTCGTTGAATAGTACCGTCGATATTGATCCCATTTTGAATATCGTATGCATCTTTTACAAACTTGTTTAACACCATTAGGGATGCTCCGTAAATATTTAATGAGCTAAATTATAATACATGTACACCTCTGCGTCGATAGACGTTTTATGCATTGTTCCCAGTGAATGCAACATGATCATATTATGTTTCGATGGATCTCCGAATGCACAGAACACCGATAATGACCAATGTCCGCTATAACATGCACTCAAATAATTACATCAAATAACATTTCAAAATAATCAACAAAGTTTACCCGGTGACAATAGGCATCAGCACATATTGCGTAGACAACAACACATTCCAATTAAGAAAACTAACCCAATGCAATGGTTCCG
Source organism: Utricularia reniformis (assembly GCA_009725065.1). NCBI lineage: Eukaryota > Viridiplantae > Streptophyta > Magnoliopsida > Lamiales > Lentibulariaceae > Utricularia > Utricularia reniformis. The sequence goes on from RWGZ01000122.1 coordinate 440,221, forward strand.
TTCCTCGAAGATACGCATCAAATACAATCGAATCAACAAAGGAACAAAAGCCATTTTGTCCGTGACGCGCAATTTTTTGAACTATACGCCTAACAAATGCAATCTCGTGCCCGACGCACTTTATGTTTTCCCAAATTCAATATAAAGTTAGTATTCACGTCCGTTTGAAGGTCCTTCGAACTTATATCAGACTTATCTAAAAACTGTTGGTAATACTTCTTTGTTGTCCAGGCTGAAGTTACAGATGTATTCACCTTCTTGCGATGGCAATGGACGACATGCGGTATTATAGACTTCACGCACCACATTATGTCATTATCTCTTATCGAAACATTAACATACCATGGGTACTCACGGTCACCATTACCTCTACAGCGGACAAACAAGCGGTATTTGTCATTTTTAACGAAATGAAATTCTTTACATGTCTTTACACAAAAGTCCTCAAGTGCAGACTTAGCATCCTTCTTACTCCGGAAACAAAGATCTTTCCTAATACATTATAAAAAGAGAAAATATATAACCGATTCATCCAAATATTTAAAAAACAACGAAGAATGATGACTGAAAATAATTAAACTTATACCAAATCTTTTGTCTTTAGTTCTGATCTTGGATCAAAAATATGTGGGCCTTTGTTTTAGATTCAATGGAATGAGCAGTTGAGATGTGTGACGTAGAGTCATGAAGGTCTTGCTCATTACGAAACACGTTTTGCACACCTTCACAATCAGTGTCCATAAAATTGAAGAAAGTGTTGTAGAAACTTTCATCACTCGACCAATCGATCCCACTAGTATCTGAGGGGTTTCGTCATTCGTGTGATTTTTTCCCCCCTACGAAACATAAATGACAAGTATATGTTTAAAGGTGCCAAGAACAATTTATATACATTTACCATTATTGCCAATAACATATATATATTTTATTTCAAAAATTACATAACCTTTGTAAGATCCATCCGAATCCTCATTCTCACTAGACATATCCAGAAATACTAAGTCGAATGAGATTCAAAGGTAAAAAACTGCATGAAAAGAAGGAATGTGAATAAATAGGAAGAAGTTGAATAAATATTGCAATCATATTTGCTCTAACTTTAACAAAAAATACAACATCAATATACAGATTCTGAATTAGTTAAAAGAGAAATTGATAATTAAAGTAACAAGCAACACGAAGGACAATAAAGTGATATGCACCAATATACAGCAACATTTAACATTAATAGTTTTAAACAATATCAGTCAATTAACAAAGATAAAGTGAACTCACTCAACCGTACTAGACATAAGATTTAACATTAATACTTTTAAATAATTTAAGAACAAAAATCTAAAAGAGATTCACAATATGTATCGTAATAAGAAATAGACACACATTCAAATAATTTCCAAAGCAAAAACTAAGTGTTCCCTTCTACATTTTAATCAGATTCCCCTAACTCTATTCCAAAAACTCTCATTTTCTTGGTAAACATATATATTGGTAGCAAATACAAGCATGATATGAGCAGGATAATCAGAAATCAAACATCCCATTTTTCCCACTATTAAACTACATTCTAAAGAGAAGCATTTTTACCTCAAGCTATTGAAATCGAAAGTTGTTTCAAGAATTGTCCCAATCGAAAGCTCTTGAAATCAAAAGCTTTTGCCTTCGGTTGCTGGCCGAGGTTACTTCGCCAGCCCCTGGTTCATTAAGAACTGTGGATTCAGGGACTAAGCAACGGAAATCGGCAATAAAGAACCGACAGGGGCTCCCAATGGTGCAGTGAATTGGATTCATAGACTAATTCTCTAGGTTTCAAATAATTAGTGCAGCAAATTGGATTCTCAGGCCTGAATCAATGGCATTATTCTGAAGCTCAGCCAGTAGTCCCAAGGGTGCTTCAGATCAGGCTGAATGAAAGTGACGAAAGTGAATGAGAATCCACTAGCTTAAAAATTTCAGGCATTTTACAGTCACATGATCTCAAAGAAATTAAAACATATACTCGAAGGAAATCGATCTTACGTTGCCTTATGCATAACTTCATCGTAGATGTTGCAGTTCTCAAAGCATCTACTGTTTCTGTTGTAGCTTTTTCTCACTCCATCATAATCATCTACGAATATTACATCTTAAGCACAAATTTGTTGAAACACCGACAGGGGCTCCCAAGGGTGCATCGATTTGGATTCAGAGACTAATTCTCTAGGTTTCAAAGAATTAGTGAGCGAATTGGATTCTCAGGCGCGAATCGAAGGCATTATTCTGAAGCTCAGCCAGCAGTCCCAAGGGTGCTTCAGATCAGGCTGTACGAAAGTGAATGAGGGGAAGTAAACCCATAACCAATTTTGCCCTGGTGTACAGCTTTCGCGACAAAAGTGAATGAGAGGAATTGTTTTGCTTCATAAACATAAACGGTAACGGCGTTAAAGAAAATTGGGGACCAATTTTGCCAAATCTTGAAAACTTTGGGGACTATAATTGGTAGTAGGTGTAAAGTTTGGGGGCCGGCATTGCCAAAAAAAAAGTTTAGAGATCGAATTTGCCACTTTGGGGACTAAATTTATCAAATTAATCAAACTTCGGGGACCAAATCTGCTAAAACAATAAACTTTAGGGACCAAAGGTGCCATTCTCTCATATAAAATTAAAAAAATTCTTCAAAATTCATACAGATTATTTGCCAATATAATCGTACGAAAATAAGATAAAAATAAATTAACAATATAAATATTACACGTAATTCAATATAATTAGAGTTTAACAAAATCTTCAAAACTCATACAGATTATATGCCCTAAAACCCATAAACTTGTATTGCTTATCTATCATCCGATTATATTGATTGATCAAAAAACAAAATCGAAAACATTATTGATGAGAATCCTAGGACCAGGTATCCTGCAATGTGTAAGGCCCAGTTATGATTGTTCCGACCCAGGTAATAAAAGGCGAACTCGCGTGACCCAAAGTCCACAGCTTAACATATTTGAGATAATTGGCCTGATGTTCCGCAATGGGACCGAATGTGAACTTGGCGAAGTAAAAGGGCGTTTGACAAGTGGCCCCATAAGTCGGTTCAAATGGTTATAGCCCATGCGTTCCACGCTTCGGGCCTCCACACGTTCACCACGCTTTGGGCTAGATCACGCAGGCCACGCTTCGGTCCCAACCATGTTTTACATCGTGCGACAACAACCTTCAACAAACTTGCCAGAGGCAGTTATAGAGCGTGGATTACACACGCCTTCAGCTCTATAAATACAAAGATTGACGACGGAATTAGCAAGACCATTCGGACGCATAAGAACATGTTGTTACCCTGTCGGAATTCATATCGCTTTCTTACACCTCGTCATCTTCATAAACCTCTGCTGTATCTTGTAAAGAACTGTTTGATTAGTGAATCGACTAAGAGCTTTTCCTGCTCTTAGTCAAGTGGTTTTTTCCCCATTTCCCGGGGTTTCCACTCTAAAATTGCCCTGCCTTTTTTTCATTTGCATTGCTTAATCGTTTCCTCACCACAAACAAATTAAAACCAAGTTCGTTGCTTAACGAACCCGGACGACTGTTGGTATCCCCTAAAAAGGGACCATAACAGTTTGGCGCCGTGTGTGAGGACGATTCTCTAATCCCACTTGAGGTTTCTACCTGGGATATGATAATCAAAGGCATGGCAACCGGAACTTCGATGAACGACAGTGACGTGCTTCCTAACAGTCTCCCAGCCCCAACATTCTCTCTGCAGAATCTGGAAGCTGTTGTCAGGAAGGTGGTATTGGAGATTACGTCGGAGAGAAGTGGAACAGAACCACCGGCTATTTCAAGCGCTGTTCCGAGAAGTAGAGGGTCCGAGAGCAACCCTGACCAGCATATCACTGATGATGAGGAAATTATCAGGCGCGGCGGAACAATGAAGAGGCCGAGATATCGGTCTACCCCTCCTCCCCCAGCTAGAGCTTCGACTCCCGCTCCTTGGAATGACCAGGAGCAGATTAAAGACGTATTGACGAGCTCACAAGGGAGTTGGAAAGAATGCACGCGCTGAGGGATTGGGGGCTCGATTTGGGGCGCAACCCTGGATTATTCAACAGGGCCATGGAGGCTCCGATTAGGTGGAATAAGGATGACGATTGGTGGCATAATCTACATGCAGTCCAGATGTCATCCCAGCAGTCTGAAGGCGTATCCGTCGCCTTGGGAGATTTGATGCTCCCCTTTTCCGAAGAGATCTGGGCAGCAGTCCCAGATCGACACTATCGCAACCCCGAGGGGTTGCCGACACTTTGGGGTGACGGAGATTCGATCGATCATGTTGCTGATTTTGAGTTACGCATGGAAACGGTTTGGGTCTCAGATTCACTGAAGTGCCGCATCTTCGTGGCAGGATTACAAGGCCATGTCCAAACCTGTTCAAGAATTTGCCGCCCGATCTATACAGTCGTATGGCGGGTTTATTTTAGCTTTCTCTGAGCAGTTTGCTCCCAATATAGGACCAACCCGAAGTAGGTAGGAACTATATCAATTGAAATATATCCCGGCTAAAATAAGTCTTCGGTCCTTCATGGAAAAATTCAATAGGACCGCTCGGGGCATCAAGCTAGAGCTCCGAGACAAGATTGATATTCAACAACAGGTCTTGGGACCGTGTGGCCTTTCGACCAGTTTGGTGAAGAGCCTGCCATCCACCTTAGGATAGTTTCTTCAGAAAATCCACAAGTATATCAAGGTGGATGAGGCGCTGGGATTGAGCTATCGGAAACCTAGCTGGAATTCTGAACTCGTAGGTGATTATAGGGTTTCCTACCCTAAGAAGCAGCCTCGAGAAGTAGCGGTTGTAACTGAGAAAGACGTCCCCCCGAAGCAGGAGGACAATCGGGTGTATTGCGAGCTACATCACAACCACGATATCCGACCTTGAAGTGCCCGCTGTTGAAAGAGACAGTGGCGGCAATGAATAAAGAAAGGCCCGATCGGAATGATCAGAAGGGCAAGCGAGCTGAATCTCCCCGAAGGGGCTATCAGGGTGACGATCGTCACAGGTCGCGGGTAAGAGATAATCGGGGACAACCTCGAAATTATAACGATCGGACGAAGGACCAAAGGTCTCCTCCGCCAGAGCAAGATAGCGGCCAGCACGGCCGAGAGAACCGTGGCCAAGGCCGAAGAAGAAGATGGCGGGGCCATGGCGGCAGAGCCCCGCAAAATGAGGGTGGAAGACAGGAGCAGCCCGCTCCTCCACCAGCTGAAATGAGTGCCCAACCTCCTCAAAACGAGGCGGCACCCAGAGACGTAGCCAGAGATATTTATGTTATCTCCGGATGATTGAGAATCAATGAATCGGTTCGGGACCGAAAGAGAATAGCACACGAAAACTCTACAGAGAGCTCCGAATCTGTGGCGCTGGTTAAGTATGATCTAGCTAGCGGTCTCCTTCCTTCGCGGAGGACATTACTTTCACTATGGCCGACCGGGATGGGATTATCAATCCATGCGATGATCCTCTCACCATCACTTGAATGATTGGTAATCGTCGGGTCCATAGGATCTTCGTGGACACCGGGGCTTCGTGCAATCTGATGAAGCACGAAGTTGCTGAGATGCTGGGAGCTGCTGCTCACGATCTTCCGATTGCTAATATAATTCTCTGGGCATTTGACCAAATGAGTGTTATCCCATGTAGGAAAATTTTATTCCCAGTCACCCTAGAAGATCCATCCATGGACCGATCGGAGATCTTGGAATTTATCGTCGTTGAACTCAACTTGGCTTATAACGCCATTATCGGACGGACCGACCTCAGTAAGTTCGAGGGGGTCCCTTCTACTTATCATATGATGCTCAAATTCCCCTCCGCTCATGGAGTCATTTCTGTAAAGGGGGATCAGAAAGTAGCAAGATAATGCTACATGAGCTCGTGCCGAACTTTAGTACTTGTTAAGAGGGCCCGGGTGAATTTGCTGGAAGAACTGCGGCACCCGAGGCAAGCCATGGAACCCGTTGGGTTCAAGCTTATTAATCTGGTTGAGGATGACTCAACCAAAACTACTGGCATCGGGGCACATCTAGCCCCTGCTTTTGAAGAAGAGCTGATCCACTTGCTGAGAAGCCATGTGGATATATTCACCTGGACCCCGGATGATGTTCCGGGGATTGACCAATCCGATAGTGAGCATCGGATCAACACTAAGCCTGGTACAAAGCCTGTTAGGCAGAAGAGGAGACGTTAATCTCCGAAAAAATCGAGAATATCCGGGTTAAAGTGAACAAACTACTACGATCGGGGTTTATCAGAGAGATCCACTATACTGAATGGATTGCAAACCCAGTAGTGGTTTCCAAGGCAGATGGGAAATAGCGAATGTGTATTGACTTCACCGACGTCAACAAGAGCTGCGAGTCGGATCCGTTCCCATTGCCACATATTGACCGATTGGTAGATGTTGTGTCTGACAGCACAATGATGAGTACCATGGAAGCTTACTCCGGGTACCATCAAATATTCATTGCTGAGGAAGATCAGAAAAAGTCATCATTCTTGACCGAAGATGGCGTCTATTGCTATGTGGTTATGCCATTCGGCTTGAAAAACGCTGGAGCAACATACCAAAGGTTGGTCAACAAAATCTTTAGAGAGTTGATAGGCCATATGATGGAAGCGTACGTTGATGATATGATTGTCAAGTCTGTGAATGATGAATATCATATTTCTTATTTATCTCGTTGTTTCGAAGTATGCCGCAAATATAAAGTCAAACTAAATCCAAACAAGTGCTGTTTCGGGATCCAAAGTGGAAAATTTTTAGGATATTACGTTTCAGAAAAAGGCATAGAGGTTAACCCTGAGAAAGTGCAGACTATTATTGATATGCAACCTCCAAGAAACAATAGAAAATTTCATAGGATTACTGGTCGACTCGCTGCGCTAAGAAGATTTATCTCTAGATCCATATATCGGGCTCTGCCTTTTTTCCGAGTGTTAAGAAAAACAAGTCATCTAAACTGGACCGAAGAGTGCGATCGGGCCTTCTCGGATCTGATGACTTATTTAAGCACTCCCCTGGTGATGGTGAGCCCAACTTGTGATGAACCTTTGGGCCTATATCTAGCGGTATCAGAAGTTGTCGTCAGTGCAGCTCTGATATCCATCCGAGATGATGTTCACAAACATGTTTATTATGTGAGTCATTCTTTGGTGTATGCTGAAACTAGATATACTACCTTGGAAAAGTTCATGTTGGCTTTGAAGAAGGGTGTATCTAAGTTGAAGCATTATTTTGGAGGCCGAACGGTTTATGTTTACACTGACCAGTCTCTGAAAGTGGTGCTTAAGCAACAGGATCTGAATGAAAGATTAGCGAAATGGGCTATTAAACTCAACGCTATGTATCTAGAATTCTTGCCCCGGAGGGCGATTAAGGCTCAGGTTCTTGCTGATTTTGTGGTTGAAATGACCCGATCAGCAATATTTCTAAACCGGGAGGATTATCGTTGGACTGTCCATTTAGATGGATCGACCTTCGGAGGAAGAGGGGCGTGCATTACCCTCACAACGCTATACGGTGATCTTATTCATTTCGCAGTTAAAATTTCCTTTGCTGGAACAAATAATATGGTGGAATATGAAGCTGTGTTATCGGGAATGACCCTGTGTAACGACCCGTATTTCCGCTTGCACGATATTGTTCGCTTTGGACTAGGCTAACTCTAATGACACCCACCTAGTCCTCACGGCTTTACTTTTTCCCTAGCCCCCACACTTTCCAGTGGGTCACCCATCGCTGAATTGCTCCAGGGTGAGCACGCTTAACTTTCCAGTTCTAACGTTCCGCTTGCCACTTTGCTAGAGAAAATGTCTCGTGCAATGGAAGACGAATCACTATACTTAATCTCTTATCGTTCCCCGTCTATCGCCGATGTAGGGATTCGCCTAAGGTGCCCTCTCTCTCGCACCCCCGATGGGTCCTTACATTCACCCCTCCTTATGGACTCAGCGTCCTCGCTGAGGTTTGCCCCAACACACCGACTATAACCCGGGTCCTGCTCCGATACCAACAGTAACGACCCGTCTTTCCATTTGCACGATATTGTTCACTTTGGACTAGGCTGACCCTAATGACACCTACCTAGTCCTCATGGTTTTACTTTTTTTTAGCCCCCACACTTCCCAGTGGGTCACCCATCCCTGAATTTCTCCAGGGTGAGCACGTTTAACTTTCCAGTTCTAATGTTCCGCTTGCCACTTTGCTAGGGAAAATGCGTAGTGCAATGGAAGATGAATCACTATACTTAATCTCTGATCGTTCCCCGTCTATAGCCGATGTAGGGATTCGCCTAAGGTGCCCTCTCTCTCGCTCCCCCGAGGGGTCCTTACACCCTGGCCCGAAAGATGGGAGTTAGTAAAGTGCGAATGTTTTTAGACTCAAAGTTAGTTGTGGAACAGTTCACATGGAGATTTGAAACTCATGATCCGATGATGAAATTATATTGCGCCATTGTCCTGGAATTATCCAAAAATTTCAGTGAATTTTCTCTTGACCATGTGCCACAGGAGCAGAATAAGGTTGCTGACACACTTTCCAGATTGGCTTCGGGCATACTTGACATGGGACCGAGTACTATTTCGGTTCATAACCAGGACCGACCTTCGGTCGAGATATCAGTGACCGAACAATCAATTGAATAAATTGGAGCTTTATGCCACGAACTCCATGGTTTGAATATTAGCGCCACTGAATCTCCTGGGGAACCCAATTGGATGGACCCCTTTATTAAATGTATAACAAACGGTTATCTTCCTGAAGACAAGTCAGAGGCCAGAAATATAGAAGTCCGGGCTAAGAGATACGTTCTAAATGACGGTCGATTGTTCAAAAAGAGTTTTGAAGGCCCACTGTTACGTTGCCTATCCCCTATTGAGGCTGAAGCTGTCATGATTTATGTTCATGAAGGGATATGCGGTATTCACTCAGGGGCTCGATCTTTATATCATCGCGTCATCAGAGCGGGATACTTTTGGCTGACATTGCTTGGAGACGCCAAGCAGTATACCAAACGCTGTGCCATATGTCAATATCATGCTCCGGTGCCACAACTGCCTGAGGCTCCCTTATCGGTGACCCCGTTGCCCTGTCTATTTGACAGATGGGGAATTAATATTCTCGACCTTTTCCTCGATCAGTAGGACAAAGGAAATTATGTATTGTGGCAGTTGAATATTACTCGAAGTGGATTGAGGCAGAAGGAGTGGCCGTTATCTCCGAGAAGGTCGTAAAACACTTCTTATGGAGAAATATTGTGAGCCAATTTGGGGTACCCTGAGCGCTCATATCAGACAATGAGACCCAGTTTCGCGGGAAAAGCGTTAGAGATTTCTGTATTAGGTTGGGCATCGCCCAACATTTCTCATCAGTAGCCCATTCCCAAACTAATGGACTTACGGATGTATCTAACAAGGTTATCTTGAAAGGATTGAAAGGAAAATGACCCGAGCATATCTATGAGGTCCTATGGGCATATCGAACTACACCTCGCTCAACGACCCAGGATTCACCATTCTCATTAGTATATGGGTCCGAAGCAGTTAGCCCGATGGAGGTAGCCATCCGATCGCCCCGAATATCTCAATACAACGAGCATATGAACGGCGAAATGAGATTGTTAGATCTCGAGATGATCGAGGAAAATAGAGATGCGATTTACATGCGGATGTGTTCCTATCAGCGAACTATGGAACGAGCCCATAACAAACGAGTCCTCCCAAGGGAATTCTCTGAAGGCGATCTCGTCCTCTGAAGCATAAAGGTGCAGGGGAACGTCGGAAAGCTGGACAGAAATTGGGAAGGTCCGTATCGGGTATTGAAGAAACTGAAATCTGGTGCGTACAAGGTAGAAACATTGGATGGTGATGAGATCCCCGAACTTGGAACGTCATGAATCTAAGGCGGTACTTCTTGTAAATCTTTGATTAATAGCTCTGACTCAATAAATATACATTCCTCCAAACGTAAGCGGAAAACAAGTAAGTATAATACAAACTGTTCCTAACTAAATGATGGACCAACCCTGGAGTCAGATGATTTAGGAAGAGTCTGGACTGGTGACCGAAGCTACTTATTCGCAAGGCTCCCAAGATGTAGTGATCGCTCTAACGAGTTAGATGCTCCTGTGCTTGCCCAGTCCCAAGGATGAGTTACAATTCTCCCATAACTCACTACGAACTAAAACATCCCCTTCAACGGCTTTCATTCTTGGGAAACGGCCTTTGTACTTATGAAATTCGTTGTAAAAGAAGGAAGGAGAGTCAGCCTATCAAAATACAAGTTCGGACCTAACGTGGGAATATACAGAACCAAAGCTCGGCCAATACAAACTACGGGACTTCAATAGAACCAATGTTTGGCCAAAGCTTGTTACGGGACTCATAATGAACGCAGACCGCGCCTTTCTAATTCAACCGTGATCCCAATGACGGAATAAGAGTGATCCACACACAATCTGAAACGAGCAATCCAGTTAAAACCAATCAATGTGAACCAAGTGTAAGATTGGGGACCGATGAGTTAGTACTCTATAGCTAGCCCTGATCTTACACTCAGTTGTTGAGCATACTCGTTTATACCAAGCACACTTGATTATATTAAAATGTCAGTTATAACAACCTTATTTTGACTTTAAAAGAAGGAATGGAGAGGGGAAGAAACTCTTATTATGAATAAGGAACAAAGCAGGGATAAAAATAGAATCAAGATCTAACTATCATGTCCATCTTCTTTATCTTCTATTTGTTGTTCCTGCGGTTCAGTCCGGGCCGTGAGCTGCCTCAGCTCTTCCTCTTGATTGGCCACATTCTAGTTGACCGCTCTTTCCATTTCTTCAAAGAGGTAGAAGAAGAGATCGTCCTCTAGAACAGGTTCTTCCAAGGATGAAATTACTTGAAAATTTCAATCCTTCTCTAGAGGTTCGATCATCTTCCACCTTTCGTCTTCGGTTGAAACCTGAATTGCTTCGTAACATGATCCCGCATGTTATCCATGTACTTAGCAATATACATCTCATGCATGTTATCCGCCAAAGTGAATAACAAAGGGGACCGAGCGAATCCCAGGACCGCTTCCCCGACCGAACTTTCAACTGAATGCGGGCTCGAGCCAACTCCTCCTCCAAGCTTGCTCTTTCTTCCTGGGCCCGAAGCACCTTCTCTTGGGCCCGAGCTTGGACTTGGTTAATTTCATCGTCTTTGGCCAGCAGTTTGGCTTCCATTTCCTCCTGAGCTGCTTTTCCTTTCTTATCCAGCTCAGAGATTTGATATGTTAAGCGTGAAATTTTTGTTCCAACTCTTAATAGTTCACTGTCCAACCGGTCCCGGTCCTCTCGTAATGCGACCAGTTCATCATGTTTGATTTCAACTTGTCTTTTTGCAAGGTCAAGTTGATCTATGACTTTTTGAGACACAACCTGGTCACCCTGGTTCTTTTCCACTGTGATCGCAGTTGTGAAGCCTTTCCTCAGCATTTGCATAAGATATTAAGGTCAGAACATAAACCCGCACTTCAGGGAGGCATAACTGACAGGAATAACGATAACCGGAACGTTCATTTCCGTTGGAAGGAAGCAGTGAATATCTTCCCGCCCCTTCCATATGGAGTAATGAGCCGGAATTGAAAACCTAGACCTAAACTCTTCGATATCTAACTCAGACATTGTTGGGTATCTCATTTTACGAGGAGCCATGGCTAGTACCTTGATGAAAATCGGTAGGAAATATTTTAAACGTAGGCAAGAATGAAGACGCAGATAGCTTGATTTGTGCGACTTTTTCTTCACGAAATGACAGTGAGGAGGAAAAGTATCCAAAAACCCAATTTAAATAGTAATTTCCCGACCAATTATAAGCTGCGACGTAGGATTACCGTAGGCGGTTGCAGTCTGTAGGCACTCATCACGCCTATTGAGTAACAGAATGTGGAAAGGCGCAGGTGTGGACGTTAATATTTAAAAGTGACACAAAAATGAACGTTATGATATTTTGAATTCAAAATCCACATCTCAAATTGACTAAGTGAAGGATCGGTCCCTTGGACGCTCATTGCGAGCGGGCTCGGTCCTATACTCTCAACGAAGGTATATTACATTGCTTGGTCGTCCTTGCGTCACCTCTTAGATGGCAACCAAGCTCGAGGCGCTAGTGATGAGAATTCTAGGACCAGGTACCCTACAATGTGTAAGGGCTAGTTATGATTGGGCCGACACAGGTAATAAAAGGCGAACTCGTGTGGCCCAAAGTCCACAGCTTAGCATATTTGAGATAATTGGCCTGATGTTCCGCAATGGGACCGAAGCTGGACTTGGCGAAATAAAAGGGCATTTGACAAGTGCCCTATGAGTCGGTCCAAACGGTTACAGCCCACACATTCCACGCTTCGGGCCTCCACATGTTTACCACGCTTCGGGCCAGATCACACAGGCCACGTTTCGGTCCCAACCACGTTTTACATCGTGCGACAACAACCTTCAACAAACTTGTCAGAGGCAGTTACATGGCATGGATTACACACGCCTTCAGCTCTATAAATACATAGCTTGACGATGGAATTAGCAGGACCTTTCGGACGCTTAAGAACAGGCTGTTACCCTGCCGGAATTCTTATCGCTTTCTTACATCTCGTCATCTTCATAAACCTCTGCTGTACCTTGTAAAGAACTGTTTGATTAGTGAATCGACTAAGAGTTTTTCCTGCTCTTAGTCAAGTGGTTTTTTCCGTATTTCTCGGGGTTTTCCACTCTAAAATTGCATGTTTCTTCATTTGCATTGCTTAATCGTTTCCTCACCACAAACAAATTAAAATTGAGTTCGTTGCTTAACGAACCGAACGACTGTTGGTACCCCCTAAAAATGGACCATAACAATTATGGTAAGATGAATTTGAATTAATTTTGATGTAAACACAAAAAAATCAAAAATTAAAGCAACAAGAAAAGGAAAACCTGAAAATAAGATGTATATAACAAAAATTCGATCATTGAAGAAGATGGGCAAAAGAATAGACAATAATTGTATTGAAATCGATGAGAGGTAAATTAAAAAACCAAAATCCACCTAGAAAATTTGAAAAATGAAATTGTAAGTTGAATTGGTAATGCATAAGTATCATGAGTTGTATAATTAAGGCAACAATTTTAAAAATATTAAATATATTTAATAAAAATAATTTAGCAGATATGGTTATTTAAATGGATAACCGAACGGGTAGTGGGACGGTTATGTATCAAATCACTACCCACCCCGTTTAAGACGGATATGTGATTTTCCTCCCCGCCCAGTTTCCACTACCCGTTTAATTATCCAATTACCCTTTAAATGGTGCGGGTATCCGTCGGATAGCGGGGCAGATAATCCAAATTGACATTCATAGAAGACTCATCTTGAAAATAGACTATTCAATTTTTCCACCTACTTCGCCTATAGCGCAATAAACAAATGTAAGTTTTTTGGTGGTCCCGTTAACTAAGTGCAGCAAACAACACACAAACAAATATAGAAGTCACAAATGTGTGAGGCATCCGGTCACCAAAAGCAGTGGAGTTAGGTGATTCCTGCTGAATTTCATAATACACGGTTGTTGAATGTCAACTTGAATTAGAAAATTAAAATAATAAATAAAGTTTAGATATGAAATAGTATAATTATTACATGTTAAAGTTTAGATTATTAGATTGAAAGGTCATGTCTATATGAAAGTTGTGCCTTAACTATATACATGTGTCATTGTAATAGTTAAGATGAGAGATAAATATGATATGAAATAAGAAGAGTTTCATTCATTCTCCACCTTGATTCAAAGTTTTCGACTTAATGTTGTTTTAATAAGAATTTTTGTGGTATAAAAATAGGGGGTATCAAAAGTCATCCGGTTCGTTGCAAGACAAACTCAGTTTTAATTTTTTTAGTATGGGGAAATGATTATGAATGAAATAGAAAATGACATGGCAAATTTAGAGTGAAAAACCTCTGAAAGATGGGGAAAAAACCATTTAACTATGAACTAGAAATGCCCTTAGTCGATCCACTAATCAAACCGTTCATTACAAAGCGCGATGATTAATACAAGAATCATAAAGAAGAGGAAGAACTAAAGGAAATACAACAGAGCCCAGATGAATCCTTCTTCCGTTTCCCAAGTGTTCCTTTTTTACGCTTCCCCAGCTGTGTGAATATTAGGGTGTCGTTTTGTACTTGTCCCATGCGGCTAGCTCAGCCCATGTCGGGCGGGAAAGCCGCCAGGCATGACCCTATATGGCTGCGTGGTGTCAAGCCTTTCGGTGCTGCTAACCGATTGTCTCCAGACTGGAAGGGGGTTCGTACGATTCTGTCAGGCACGCCTCTGATAGGATTATCAGAGGTTGTTATCACATGTTGAGAAATGGGGATGGCCCGAAGCACAGTCTACGTGATCTGGACCGATCGGTCCCGATGAGGGGAAACCCGCACGAGTCTGGCCTTCGGTCCCCGATCGGTAAGCACGGGCTTTTGGGCCTGTCTGTTCCCGTCTGGCGGCCCATTCACGGAAGTTTGATATGGGGCGTTCAAGTTCGGCTTATGTCACTTAGACCGGCCTGATAAGAATTGGGCCTAACCTGGTTTGGGGTACCGGGATCCGAAGGTCTCAACACTAGCCCCTCGGACTTTATCGCCATCATAATGGTGATGTAAGTTCGACTATATGATTGAGAGCGTGTGAGGCAAGAGTGCCCGATCGAACCAACGGAGGATCGTACCCGAACGGGTTGTGACAGGGTCCTTGAGGACCGATCGTGTACTTATAAAATTTCAAAATGTTAACTTTCAAATTTGAAAACTGTAACAGCTTTGGGCAAAGTGTAATTCATAGCTCTGATAGCAGTCTACGCCTTTCGTATTCCGAAAGGGGGCAGGTCGTCAGACTGCGGCCGCCTGCAACAGTGATGTGTCACTCTGTGAATGACCAATGTGAGACTATAAAAGCTGGGATTTCGGTATTGCGCAACCATTGTTGCTATTCGCGTGAAAAATCTCTGATCCCTAGAACTCTCTGGCGATTTTGTTCAAGCGCATTCAAATTTCAATTTCTTTGCAAATCTTAAGGTAACCAACCACCCATGGCACCCCGTAGGGCTAGGTATCCACTTGTTTGTGACATTGACATCGAAGAACTTCGGGTCAAATTCTCGATCCCTGCCCATTACCCCATGTGGAGGGGGAAGGAAGACGTTCCCTGCTTCCTTCCCGCTGAGATGAATGTTTCTGCTAATTCCTTACCCGTTAGCTATGCCTCCTTGAGGTCCGGTCTGCGATTTCCGCTTCACCCTTTTGTCGCGGCCGTACTTTGGAAGATTCATTGCCCGACCTTAGCTCTTTTTCTGGGCAGTTATGTCTATATTGTCGCCTTTATTTTCTATTGATATAGATAGGGGGTAGAACCAACCCTCCAACATTTTTTCAACCTCTTTTTGGTAGGATCCCGAAAGAGAAAGAGATTGTTAGGGTGTTGCAAGTTGCATTATATAGCGACCCGAACAAAGGATTGTATTATCGTTGACAATGAAGACTTTCTTTATGAATGAGAATCTTGCTATGTCTGGATAGACATTCCAAGGGTCGACCTGTTGAAGGTCACTTTCCTAACCACTCATCTTGATATCGGGAAGTTGGACCGAACCAAGTTCAACCCCTCCTGTAAGGATATTTCCAATACCTTGGCAATGCTTCCTCCTCTCGAAAAACGTCTGAAACGAATAACCATATTTCGGGAGAAGAAACTGCTAGAGATAGGGGTAGCAGGCAGGACCGGTGCCCCTGCCCCGAAGGGAATATTCTCTAGCTCGAACTCATCGGGGTCGGAAGGATCGAGTATGATTTTGGCTTACTTTAGTTCATATCGCCTTATTCTTATTATTCTTCTTTTGCAGGTTCCACAGAAACAATGTCTGGAAGTCGACTAGCTGCTGCTGCAGCTGCAAAGGCCAAGAAGGAAGCTCAGCTGCTGTCCTCCAGGCCAACACCCAATATTGCTGCTGGGTCTTCTCGATCGGTGGGAAGTTCCAGCAGCCTGAGGCCCGGTCCCTCAATGGATGAGGTGGACTTGGTGATTTCAAAAAGAATTCGCTCGTTAAGCCTTTCCGCAATTTACAGGATTGGAAATAACTCTCCCCTAGATCTTAACGTCGTGCGGTTGTTGCTGTAGGGGTCCCTCCATCCTCCAGCTTAGGGGACAATGTGTCGAGGCCCCCTCTTCCTCTGGCTAAGAGCAAGCGGGGCCCTGAAGACGATGCCCTAAAGCAGTACAAACAGCTACGATCGGCAGTAAGCAAGCCCGCAGCCCTGATCCCAGCAAAATGGGTCACCATTAGGGAGAGATCGGTCCCCACATCATCGAGCCCGGTATCTGTTATGGAGGCTGTCCAGGAGATGGTATCCTCCGTTTCGAAGGCTCGAGGGCCGAAAAGGACCCCAACTTCTTGGAAAGACGCCATACTAGAAGAATACCGACTTTTCGGGAGAAAGAACCCACCCGGTATTGACGGCACACTCTCCGGTCTGTTGCTAGCCTATCTGGAATCCCAGGCCGTGGTAAGTTAGCTTCACAATTCTCCATCTAGTTGAGTTTTTGTTCTGATCAAGGTCGTTTCTTGCAGACACACAGAAGGGTCTTGGACCTCGCCTCTGCAGTCTAGCTGAGCCGAAACATCACTTCGGCTTCTGAGGATGTAGAGAGACGACTTGCCTTACCTGAGCGGCAAGTTGAAATTAAACAACAAGAGCTGGAATCGGTCCGGGTCGAGCGGGACCGTTTGATTGGAGAGCTGCTAGGGACGGGCACGGAGCTTTCGATAGCTACCTCTAAAGCGGGAGAAGCACAAGCAGCTACTAACTCTACAATGGCCCGAGTTTTGGAATTGGAGCGTCAGATTCAGGAACTATATGACGAGAGCAACAGACTTCTCATTCGGTCATAGGAGGAAAAGGATGCCTTGAAGCAAGAGTTGGTTAGGAGCAAAGAAGCAGCTGAGGGAGCGGTCTGGGAAGCCCTTATGGGTTTTGCCCGCTCACCACTGATGTTTGCCTTAGCTGCAAACGTTTACGGACCGAACGTCTCCCAATATATGGACAATATGAAGGACCAAATAATTAAAAAGTTTGGTCTGGATCCCGAAGATGCGCGTTGGGAGACGATCGACCCCCTGACCAAGGACGAAAGCTTCCAAGAGATCCCCTAGCTAGACAAACCCCCACTGGAAAATGATCCCAACTTTCCTCTTTCTGACCTGATGGCGAGATCGGCAATGAGATAGTTGAAGAGAAGGGGAAGAAACTGGAGGATCTTAAGGCATGGATCGCAGAGAAGTCCGGAGATGCAGATAATGAGGAAGGACAAGTAGACTAGATTTCAAATCTTAAGTCCATTCCTTTCTGTATTTTTTTCTTTTGTAAACTTTGTCTGTTTAAATTAAATTTTCTGCTAAGTATAAGATCGGGGTTTACGCCGAACCTAGACCATTCGGTCCTCTTAACTTAACTTAGAATCTTGTTGGGCTTAATAAATTAGGGGATTTTAATTGCGTTAACAAACCACTCTTGAATCCGTCCCTATAAAACATTATGACCCTCGCGGCATTGCATTGGTTCTTTTATGAGTCCCATGGCAAGTTTTATCAAAGCCTCGGTTCTGACAACAGTCCCATGTCGAGCTTCGGCTTGCGCTTTGACTGGCTAATTTTGTCCCTGTTATCTCGTTTATGGCTAAGTACATAGAAGCAAGAGTTGTTTCTTGATGGTGGGTGCCGTCGAAGGAGAGATTAAGTTCGCAGTGAGTTCTGGGAGTTTTGCAATCCATCTAAGTACTCAGAAAGCAATGAAGCATCTGACTCGTCAGAGCTATCACACTACTTGAAAGCCTTATGGATGGACCGCTACGGTCATTAGTTCAAACTCGTCCAGAAATTCCAACTTCAAGATCGGTCACCGGCCTAGCTAGAAATAGTTTGTATTGCATCTGTTGTATGTTGTTCATATATGAGAAACATTTTATGGTTCAGAATTGCCAAATAATGTCAAAGGTTTTATATAAAATATCGCCTTAAGTTCATAACATTCCAGGTTCGGGGGATCTCGTTCTCATCCACAGTTTCTAACTTATAAGACCCAGCCCCTAAGTTTCTCAAAACTCGGTAGGGCCCTTCCCAGTTCATGTCTAACTTTCCAACGTTTCTCTGAACTCTAACATTCCTGAGAATGAGGTCGCATTCTGAAAATTCTATGGGTAGGACACACTTATTATGAGCCCGCTCCATAGTTCACTAATAAGAACACATACGCGCATAGATGGCGTTCCTATTTTCTTCAATCATTTCAAGGTCTAAGGATCTTCTTTCATCGTTTAGATGCTCGTCAAATTGAGTTATCCGAGGTGATCGTATGTCAACTTCCACTGGACTGACCGTTTCAGACCCATACACTAGAGAAAATGGAGATTCCTGAGCCGTAGAGCGGGGTGTGGTCAAATAAGCCCACAAAACCTCGTAGAAATGATCGGGCCACTTTTCTCCCAAATCTTCCAACTTAGTTTTCAATCCCTTCAGGATAAATTTGTTGGAAACATCCGTCAATTCGTTAGTTTGGGGGTGAGCCACTGAAGAAAAATGTCGAAGGATACCCAATTTGGCACAAATATCTCGAACTGCTTTTCCGCGGAATTGAAGTCCATTATCAGATATAAAAGCTCGAGGAACTCCAAAGCGGCTTATAATGTTCATACACAGGAAGTGTTTCACCACCTTTTCGAAAATAATAGCCACCGCTTCAGCTTCGATCTATTTTGTATAGTGTTCAACCGCCACAATGCAGAACTTTCGCTACTGTACCGATCGGGGGAACGGCCCCAAGATTTCAATTTCACATCTGTCAAACGAACAAGGAAGTGAAGTCATTGATAGGGGTGCTCTTGGCAGTTGGGCGACCGGAGCATGGTGTTGGTAGGCGGCACAACGTCTAGTGTACTTCTTAGCATCCTTGAGGAACGTTGCCAAAAATACTCGACCCTGATAACGCGATGATATAAAAATCGAGCCCCGTAGTGTATACCGCATATCCCCCTCATGAACATAAATCATGACGGCCTTAGCCTCGACAGGGGATAAACATCGCAAGAGCGGTCCTTCAAAACTCTTCTTAAATAATCGAACATCATTTAAAACATATCGCTTAGCCCGAGTCTCAATATTTCTGGCTTCAAGTGCGTTTTCAGACATATGGCCATTGGTCAAATATTGGATAAAGGGGTCCATCCACGTGAGTTCCCCTGGAGAGTCAATAGCATTGATATTCAAGCCTTGGAGTTCATGGCATAAAGCCCCATCTTCCTCAATTGACTGTTCGGTCACGGATATCTCGACCGAAAGTCGGTCCTGAATGTGGACCGATACGGTGTCTGGTCCAATATCTGGTAGGCCTGCAGCCAGTCTGGCCAATGCATCGGCCACTTTATTTTGTTCTCTAGACACATGGTCAAGTGAGAACTCACTGAAATTCCTTGACAACTCCATGACCTTTGTATGATACAGCTTCATCGTTGGCTCGTGTGTTTCAAATCTCTCTACGATCTGTTCTACCACCAAGTTAGAGTCTGAGAACATTCGCACTTTGGCAACCCCATCTTTCGGGATAAGGTTATCCCCGACAGCACGACCTCGTATTCCACCACGTTATTCGTCCCAGAGAATAAGAACTTAACCGCGGAATGGATAATGTCGCCTTGCAGCGTAGTAAGGGTGATGCCCGCCCCTTTTCCCCCGAAGTTCGACCCGTCAAGATAGATGACCCATCAATCGTCTTCTTGGTTTATAAATATGGTTGATCGGGTCATTTCGACTACGAAATCCGCGAGAACCCGAGCCTTGATGGCCCTTCGGGGCACGAACTCCAGATACTTGGAGCTGATTTTAATTTTCCACTTGGCCAACATTTCATTGGAATCCGCCTGACTTAGAATTGCCTTCAGAGGATGATTAGTATACACATAAATCTTTCGAACATCAAAATAATGCTTTAGCTTGGATATAGCTTTCTGCAACACCAGCATGAACTTCTCCAATGTAGTGTATCTGGTTTCGGCTGTACCAGTGAGTGGCTCACGTAATGAATAGGTCGGTGAACGTCATCCCCAATGGTAACCAGAGCTGTGCTGACTGCGGCCTCTGATACGGCCAGTTACAACCCTAAAGGTTCATGGTAGGTCGGGCTCACCATTACAGGAGGAGTGCTTAGATAAGTATTCAAATATGAGAAGGTCTTATCACACTCTTCGGTGCAACCAAGATGGCTTGCTTTCCTTAATACTCTGAAAAAAGGCAAAGCCCAGTCCATTGACCTAAAGATGAACCTGCTTAGCGTGGTCAATCGGCCAGTAAGCCTATGAAATTATCTTTTGTTTCTCGGAGGTTGTATATCAAGGATCGCCTGAACTTTCTCAGGATTAACCTCTATGCCTTTCTCAGAAACGTAATATCCTAGGAACTTGCCACTTCGGATCCCGAAGCAGCACTTGTTCGGATTCAGTTTGAGTTTATATTTACGACATACTTCGAAACAACGAGACAAAACGGAATATGGTCTTCATCATTCATAGATTTGACAATCATATCATCAATATACACTTCCATAATGTGGACTATCAAATCTCTAAAGATTTTGTTGACCAACCTCTGGTATGTTGCTCCACCGTTCTTCAAGCCAAATGGCATGACCTCATAGCAGTAAACGCCGTCTTCAGTCATGAATGATGATTTTTTTTATCTTCTTAAGCAAGGAAGATCTGATGATACCCTGAGTAAGCGTCCATGGTACTCATCATTGTGCTGCCAGCCACATCATCCACTAATCGGTCAATATGCGGCAGTGGGAAAGGATCCGACTCACAAATTTTTTTGACGTCGGTGAAGTCAATGCACATTCTCCACTTCCCATCTGCCTTGGAGACCACCACTGGGTTCGCCCATTCAGTATAGTGAATCTCCCTAATAAATCCCGACCGCAGTAACTTGTTCACCTCGGCCCGGATGACTTCCACTTTCTCAGGAGAGTAACGCCTTCTCTTTTGCCTAATAGGCTTTGTTCCGGGATCAGTGTTGATCCGATGCTCACTCTCGAATCGGTCAATCCCCGGAGTCCAAGCGAATATGCCCACATTGCTTCTCAGCAAGTGGACCAATTCTTCCACAAAAGCTAAGGCCAGGTGTGCTCCGATGCGAGTAGTCTTGGTTGAGTCATCCTCAACCAAATTGATAAATTTGAACCTGACGGGTTCAAATTGATCGGTGCTACGGTTTAGCACGAGCTCATGTAGCACTGTCTTACTACTTTTTGGTTCCCCTTTACAGAAATAACTCCATGAGCGAATGGGAACTTGAGCATCATGTGGTACGTAGAAGGGACGGACTCAAACTTACTGAGACCGGTCTGTCCGATAATTGCGTTGTAAGCCAAATCGACTTTAACGACAATGAATTCCAGGGTTTCCGATCGGTCCGCATTTGGATCTCCCAAAGTGATCGGGAAAAGAATTTTCCCGCACGGGATGACGCTCCTTTGGTCGAATGCCCAAAGTATTATGTTGGCAATAGAGAGATTGTGAGACGCGGCTCCCAGCATCTCAGCTACTTCACGCTTCATCAGATTGCATGAAGCTCCGGTGTCCACCAAAATCCTGTGGACCCGACGGTTAGCGATGACTCTAGTGATGATAAGAGGATCATTAGATGGATCGGTAACCCCTTCCCGATCGGCCGCAGTAAAGGTAATATCATCCTCGAAAGAAGAGGACCGCTCGGCCGATTCATACTTTACCAGCGCCACTGATTCGGAGCTTTCGGGGAACTCCTCGCGCGCTGCTCTCTTTCAATCCCTGACCGACTCGTTGATTCTTACTCCTCCGGAGATAACATAAATTTTTCCGGCGACCTCTCTTTCCCTAGGCACTGCCACATTTGGAGGAGGTTAGGTGCCTATTTCAGCAGGTGGGGGAGCGGGCTGCTCCTGTCTCCCACCTTCGTTCTGCGGGGCTCTGCCACCATGTCCCTACCATCTTCTCCTTCGGCCCTGGCCACGGTTCACTCGACCGTGTTGGCCTCTGTCCTATTCGGGCGGGGGAGTTCTTTAGTCCCCTGCCTGATCATTGTAGTTTCGGGGCTGGCCCCGATTATCTCTCCCCCTCAGCCTGTGACGATCGTCACCTTGATATCCCCTTCGGGGAGACTCCGCTCGCTTGCGCTTATAACCATTAAGGTTGGGCTTCTCATTATGCATTTCCGCTATTGTCTTTCACAGTATCGACCATTTCAACGTCGGGTGATAGCGATTCCGATGTAACTCGCAATAAATTCGATTGTCCTCCTTCTTCGGGGGAACATTCTTCTCAGCCACGACCGCTACTTCCCGCAGCTACTTCTTAGGGTAAGAAACCCTATGATCACCTACGGGTTCAGAATTCCCACTAGGTTTCTGATAACCCGCTCCCAAAGCTTCGTCCACCTTAATATACTTGTTGATTTTCTTAATGAGCTTTCCCAAGGTGGACGGTGGACTCTTCACAAGGCTGGCCGAGAGGCCGCACGGTCCTAGGACCTGTTGCAAAATATCAATTTTGTCTCGTAGCTCCAGCTTGATATCCCGAGCGGTTCTGTTAAATTTATCCATGAATGATCGAAGACTCATCTTTGCCAGGATATACTTCAAGCTATATAGTTCATGTCTACTTCGAGGTGATCCTACATTTGGAGCAAATTGCTTGGAGAAAGCCAAGATGAATCTGCCATACGACTGTATCGATCAGGCCAGCAAGTTCTTGAACCAGGTCCGGGCATCGCCTTGCAATCCGGCCGCGAAGATGCGGCACTTCAGTGAGTGAGAGTCTCGAACGGTCTCCATTCTCAATTCAAAATCTGCGACGTGATAGATCGGATCTCCATCGCCACGAAATGTCGGCAACCACTCGGGGTTGCAGTAATGTCGATCGGCGACTGCCGTCCAAGTATCTTCAGAAAAAGGGAGCATCTGTAACGACCCTAATTTGGGCCTAGCTGATTTGGTAAAAATGTGCAAAATAAAATGAAACGTTCGAATGTAAATTTAAAACATAGTTCAAAACATTAAAGTCTAGCGACATAATGTAGAGTGTTCTCCAAAGACCGGACTCTATCACCGGACAACCGACAACCTCCTTCCCATGCCCTCCTCATACCTCGTCCGCGTCACCTACAAAATCTGTAAAGCGGTCACAATCTATTAAAGGAAATTTCACGCACGCTATACTTTATCTTTTCATTTCTTAAATAAACCATACACACACGCGTAAGTCGTTTCTTTTAATCGTTTTCTTATTTCCTTCTTCTTTTACCCTTATCATTCCCCTCATGCTTTAACTTTACTGTTGCCGAGAGTAACATGCTCGGTACATGTCCCGCCTAAGCCAACCGTTAGCTGTTGAATGACTCGGCGGGCCATATGCTTCCCTTCCCTGGGTGGGTACTTAGACGCTACCCCTTTTTCCACCCGGATCCGTTCTGCCATTTTCGTACGTATCTTTTCCATCTTTGGAACTTATCGTTCCCTTCATCAGACATGCCCTTCCTTTGGCGAATCGTGTACTAGGCACGATGTCGGGTTCGGTCGGACGGTCCATCCTCCCTCACCCCGAGTCTTATTAACACTTGTCTCATTCATTCGTGCCTTTTACTTTCTTTCTTATTGACCCAATCCCGTTCTCTAAGTCTGAACCTTCCCTTACTACATTGTGTTCACTCCGCTTACCGTTTTCTTTCGCTCGTTATAGTCCCTTCGTGCTTCTCTGCATTTTGTAACAGGTCTTAGTACTCAATTTCCGACGTTATTATCTTATTGTTAACTATGTGATTACGTAGACCCTACGTATCCTTTTTCCCTTACGATTCAGCGTTGGAACACGACGAAAACACCAAGTCTTTAGAATTTCCGCGATAATTCCCTTCAGCACAGAAATTCGCGACAATTTGTTCTTAGAGCCAAATCCACGATAATTTCCTTCTTCAAATATTTTCCGCGATAATTTTGTTCTTCGTTACAAATCCGCAATAATTTTGTTCTTCGTTACAAATCCGCGACAATTTTGCCTTTGTTTCCAAATCCGCGATAATTCTCTTGTACCACTTTATCGCGACAATTTTCATGTTTTTCGGGTTTTTCATGGATTTTCGTGGCTTAGTGGTAGTTAACTTGGGTTTGGGCCTTCCCACCCCTATTTATAGACATCTTAACTTCTCTAATTCACCTTTTGACCGCTCCTTCTTTTTATTTTGACTCCTCCTTTATGTTTTGCTTTACTTTTCTATCTTTTTGTTTCCTTTTTCGTTCTTTCATACCCGTATCCCTCGTTATTCCTTGTCTAGACCTTACCAATATGTTCCCTACTGTTGTTCTATCGTACCTTTTTCCTCGCTATTACAGCATCAAATCTCCCAATGTGGCGGAGACACCTCCAGATTGCTGGGATGATGCCTGGACCACATGCAGATTATGTCACCAGTCATCATCCTTGCTCCGCCTGATTGGGGCATACATGGCCCTATCAAATAACCCAGGGTTGCGCCCAAGATCGGGCCCGCAATCCCTATGCGTTCGCAAGGTCTCCAATTCCCTGGTGAGTTCGTCAATGCGTCTTTGAATCTGTTCCTGATCAGTCCAAGGAACGGGGGTTGGGGTTCTAATTGGAGGAGGTGGAGTAGATTGATATCTCTGCTTCCTCATCGTCACTTCGTGCTTGATAATCTCCTCCTTATCGAAGCTTCGCACGTCAGGGTCGCTTTCATTCCCTCTGCTTGCTGGAATATGGCTTGTAATAACCGGTGGTTCTATTCCACTCCTTTCCGACGTAACTTCAATTATTAATTTCCTGAAAACAGCTTCCAGGTCCTGCAGAGAGAACGTTGACACTGGAAGGCTGTTGGGAAGTGTATCACTATCGTTCTTCGAAGTTCCGGTTGTCATGCCTTTGCTTATCCTATCCCATGTAGAAACCTCAAATGGCAATTAGAAACTCGTCCCCACGGACGGCGCCAAACTGTTGTGGTCTAAAAACCGGGGGTATCAATAGTCGTACAGTTCGTTGCAAGACGAACTCGGTTTTAATTTGTTTAGTATGAGGGAAACGATTATGAATGAAATAGAAAAGGACACGGCAAATTCAGAGTGCAAAACCCCTAAAAGATGGGGAAAAAACCACTTGACTAAGAGCTAGAAATGTCCATAGTCGATCAACTAATCAAACCGTTCATTACAAAGTGCGATGATTAATACCAGAATGATAAAGAAGAGGAAGAACTAAAGGAAATACAGCAAGAGCCCAGAGGAATCCTTCTTCCGTTTCCCAAGTGTTCCGTTTATACGCCTCCCCAGATGTTTGAATACTAGGGTGTCGTTTTGTGCTTGTCTCATGCGGCTAGGTTGGCCCATGTCAGGCGGGAACGCCGCCCGGCGTGACCCTATATGGCTGCGCGGCGTCAAGCCTTTCGGCACTGCTAACCGATTGTCTCCCGATCGGAGGGGGGTTTGTACGATTCTGTCATGCACGCCTCTGACACGGTTGTCAGAGGTTGTTGTCACATGTTGAGAAATGGGGATGGCCCGAAGCGCAGTATGGGTGATCTAGACCGATCAGTCCCGATGAGGGGAAACCCGCACGATTCTGGCCTTTGGTCTCCGATCGCTAAGCACGGGCTTTTGGGCCCGTCTGTTCCCTTCGGGCCGCCTGTTCACGGAAGTTAGATCTGGGGCCTTCAAGTTTGACTTATGTCACTTGGGCTGTCCTGATAAGACTTGGTTCTAACCTAGTTCGGGGTACCGGGATCTGAATGTCTCATCAAGAGTATTTACAACATCCTCCAACAACGGCCGCATATGCTTCGCTGGTGTTGTTGAAAACGCGATTTAGATCGTATAAATATAACACTCTTGACATAATGAAAACTCACAAGTTCAAGAATGGTCATCAAAGATTCGAATGAGCAGTGAGCTTCCGATTAGATTCTAATCTACACATGTAACAAATATAATCCTTCTTGGTACAATTTGATGTTGATCAATTGCAGTAGTCGACACTGTCCAGTGGAAACTGCCAACATGGGCAAGTTATCTGGAAGATACTGCATGCAACAAAATTCATAATCTTACTAGTTTTAAGGATTGGAATACTGGAGATATATCGTACGATGGGAACACTTGAACTTCACAAGGTATACTATATTATAAAGTATTACAAATAATGTTTTATGTGATGGTTATTATTTATCTTCGATATAGCGGTAGTGGAGGATAACTATGACAGCTTCGAAGATGATCCTGTACCAGAAATCCCGGTGGAAGAAGATAATGAAACAAAGAATATGGTCCATGACGACGAGCTTGAATTGAGCATACTACTAGTGGTTTATTTTGGTGAATTCATTGTTCAACAGAGGAAATAGATATGAGATACTTTAATTTGGCATCTCTACACGATGAAGGTGACAATGCAACACCTACTTCAAAAAGTTCATACACGAAGTACTACATTAATGAACAACATCTTGGTGTTATGATGAAGTTCAAAGATAAATTATATACAATATTGTCTTGTACACTTTCATATTGGCGCATGGTGACAATACAGAATTATTGAAAGCAGTTTAGACAAGTGGTTATAAGATGTGTTTTTGGTACATGTATTTTTCACCTAATAGCAATTTGTTGGGCTCGCGACTGCGTTGGCATATATTTCAGTACGAGTACAGTCATACATGCGAAACCATATTACAATTGGAGCAAGGTCATCAGAATTTGTCGTGAAATTTAATTGCTTATGAGATAATGTCTTTCATTAGGAATGATAATGGTTTGTGTTAATTGTAGTAGATAATTTGTTTATGTTGCACATGAATTAAAATACAAACCATGCATACACATATTAGCGTTAATTCTAGATTGAATATGAAGTATGAGCATGTTTGGTACACGTTGCATTGAAGTTTTGAGATTGTGTACGTTTCGTGAGAGTCTTCCATGAAGAAACCGTCGTCATTTTTTCATAAACGATTCTTATGAATAATGGGACAGTTGTCGTTGGCACATGTATGAGACGAAAATGGTCCATTCAAAAATATGATTCACTATGTATTTTGGGTTTTCAGGCCCAACATTGAGTTATATTAGTTGTGCGATCATGTCTTTTCCGTTGACGTCATACACTTATATTCAAGTTTCAATTTATTCTATACTCCATTGTTTACCTTTACATAATTAAATCGCATACTTACAATTTCTATGATTTATGGACAACCACAAGATGTTTCTAGTTGTGGGTAGGGATGGTGGTTGTCATATTATTCTTGTCATATACACCTTAATAAGACAGTGAGAGTTGTCGAGCATTTATATGGTTTATGCACAATATAGATTTCTATGTTATTAGTGAACATGAAAATATGTAAAATATCAAATAGAACATGTATTTTAGAAGCAATCAAGGATATGTAACCTGTACACAATGACCACTTTCACTATAGATGATTTATCCTACTTTCTCATACATGTATAGGATCTTTCAAAAGCAATGAGTTGAAATAGATTGAGTATAAAGAAGATGCACGGTCAAATGGCTATAAAATGACTATGATATAATGGAGATTTGGAGTCAAAACCCTTACGCATGGTTGGTTGTTGGGAAAATTCCCTCATCTGGAGAAGAAAGAAGAATTTCTGTTATCCGGGGTTGGATCGAATTAATGCGATGAAAACAAAACGTAAATGAAGAAAAGTAGAAGACACAAGATTTAGCACGGAAACTCAAAATCGTCGAAAATCTACATAACCGATAAATCTCGATCGTGAACTCACTATCACAAGAAGAATATGGAACAATATTCTACGTCATAGATTGATTGGTTTCAATTGTGTTCATGAGTGCACCTATTGTAGAAATATTCTATAATATTTCTTTCCATATTTTTTATCGCATCCTCCATACACCTAGCTAATAAGATATATTTCTATATCTTCATATCTTATTTCATATATGTAACCAATAAGATATATCTCAACATTTTATTCGATAGATGTAATCAACAATATATATTTCAATATCTTATTCTATATATTGCATGGTTCTATTAAGGAAACATATTTTCCCTTCGATAATCTTGAATCCCGATCCAAGTCTAATCCGACCGTTATCAAATAGATTCATCACAATCGTCCGATCGGTATCATTGATTAGTCGACAGTACCGATAAAACGGATCAACATCACCGCTTCATGTTAGGTTTCCCCCGGTAAATAATATCCGACATCGAACCATTCGACTATCATCCGACTTTCATTCCTAACAGTGGTGGGTTGAGCAAAAAGACAAAGTGAAGTTGACATTCACTTACCATATGGGCTAGCGTGAACACTAACAACAATTCAAGTGGAATCCATTGATGAGGCACTCAAAATATTTTTTGTTGTATTTGAATTGAAATCATTTGCTTTAGTAAGAGGTTTGTTAGTAGTTTAAATCGCATCAAGTAATTAATCTGAATTGTTTAAACTCTTAAGTATATGACTTAAGCTCTAAACTTTACAAAAAAATGAATATTAAAAATATGTTAAGGTGTTAAAATGCTTGATCGGTTTAATATTTGGTCGAATTTAAGTTATATGATTCACTTAAGTCAAACCAAACAAAAAATATAATTTATCTAATTCAAATTATCTAAAAGTCAAAATTAATGCACAACTCATGAAAAATGGTTTATGATATTTGTGTATACGGTTAACCACTTAATTGACACATTTTTTACATGTGATTGTCTTGGAGGACAAACGATGTATATTGATGGACACTTGAACAAGTTCGATACTATGTGATTGAGCTATCGAACAAGGATTGGTGGATGACCAATGCACATGTGTCGATTGAATGCATAATAAAGTTGAAGAATCCATCTAAGAAAAATTTAGAAGGAAATCAAATTGTACCATTTCAATATATATGGAAATGTATATATAAATTTATTAGGGTAATGATGTATTTAGATACACAATTTGGGCAAAACACAAATTTGGTCCTCATAATTTAATAATTTTGATAATTTTGGTCACTAAAATCTATGATTATGATAATTGTAATCCCCAAAATATAAAGATAGTATAATAGGTCATCTTTCTTTGTATATTTTGGCAAACAGATCCTTGGAATTTATTATCTATCACATAATTTGTCACTATTGTGGTCAAGAGACTGGGGGTATCAACAGTCGTCTGGTTCGCAATAAACGAACTTGGTTTGATTTGTTTAAATTGGGGAGACGGTATGAAATGGAAGCAAGCAAAATACACATCGATTTATCGTAGAAAATCCCTTGGAAAATGAGAAAAAACCATCTGACTAAGAGCTAAAAATACTCTTAGCCGATATATTAATCGAACAGTTCATATTACAAACAGAGAAGGCTAATGAAAATGACTAAGGCAATAAGAGAGCACGAGAAGAAAAATAGGCAGAGTAACAGCCAATTTCGCACATCCAAAAGGTCCTTCTCAGTTTGCCTTCAAGCATTGTATTTATAGAGGGCAAATTTGCGTTGAAAGCGTTCTATAATCGTCTCTGACAAAATTGTTTTCCCATGTTGGAAAACGTGGCTATGCCCGAAGTGCAAACAAGGTGAGCAGGCCCAAAGCGTGGAAAACGTGCATGTGCTCGAAGCGCAGGGCACGTGAGCTGTAACCGTTTGGACCGATCCAATGGGTCGGTCTCCGAGTCTCTGAGTTACGTCTAACTCCATCTTCAGTTTTGAAATACAAGTGGGTCTTCGAGCCGGTTATTTCAAACGGGACAAGTTAAGGATCTTGGATCGCATATGTTCGTTTCTTTTCATCTGGACTGGTCCAATATTATTGGGTCTTATCTGATACGGGGTACTCAATCCCGAAGCCCTCATCAGTCACCAAAATTTTTCAATTTTGGTTTCGACTAAAATCAAATTTCGATGATCGATTTTTGCCACTTTGAAGATTTTATTTACCAATATTGCAAATTTAGAGGATCAAATTATTATAAATCACGTGTTTCAATGACTTGCAGTATATTTTATTCATTTATTATTATTTTTATTTTTTATTTAAATTCTTATATTTAATCATACATAATCTCTAATTTATAGGTCTCCATTACCGTATGAGGAGAAATTGTTTATAGTTTTAATTTGGTTATTAAATTAATTACAAGTTACCACTGTAGCGCATAATGTTTAAAAATTTGGTTTTGGTAACAAATATTTCGCTTTGAAAAAGTTTGTCTTAGCAAAATAAAAAATATTTGTACTAAAGAAACAATGACAACAATAATCAAATTTTTAACGTGTCTTCAAGTTTCCCGCTCACTCTTAACTTCTTCAGGCGTAGCAGAACCTCCTAATGAAAATCCAGAAGCCATTCCTTCTTTTTGTTTAATCTGCTTATTGACTCTTCTTTCTTCGGACCTAATTTCTCCAAGACAAGCTTTAGATAATCCGATCCAGAAATATCAATTATTCTTAAGCCAGAACCCGCATCAGTAGAAACTTTCTTCTTATTCTTCGAGCATAATGACTCTTTTGATGTTTCTCCATTGTCGGTGATTTTCTTCTGTTTCTTACTTGAAATCTCAGGTTCGAAATCATTAAGAAACTCTGCGATTTTTTCTTCTCTATCCCAGCAAGTATATTGAAGCCTTTCATCATCTGATTCATTTGAATAAAGACATTCTTCACAGAGATAACAAGGGTTTTCTCCTGTAGTTGTAAAATCATCGCTGCAGTAAGTATGAATGGCGGTATCCAAGCAGTTTATACAGAAAATTAAATTCCTCTTCTTCCCGACATCGCCGCACTTGTTACAAACAAAACTCATAGCCGAAGAATCCATAGAAAGGAGATCAAGTTGTATTAAGATTTAAGAAGTAATTAGTAAAGGAAACAGATACAAATTTATAGTTGTGAAAGCATAAATTTAGGTAACTTTCCAACTAATTACTCGAGTTTAATTATTAAAATAATATCAATAGATATATTAAGAATATTTATTTGGAGATTTAGGGAGATTTTTCCACTTATATCAAGTTTTTTTCATCGAGATTTATTAGATTAAATTTAATAACACGATTTAATTATAAAAATATTTTTGTATTTTTCTTCATGAATCAAATTACACATTTTTTAGAATTGAAGCTAAAAATATATATGATGTAGATATTTCATATGTATGTAATAATGTTGTGGAAATTTCATTATTTTGTGTGCTTTTAAAAATAAATTTATTTATGGTGTTTATAATGTGACATTAAATGACTTATATTTCAATCTTTTTTTAAAAAGTGTGTTCTTTGTTAAACCGACACTACCACCGTACCTTGCAGATTCATGAACTCGGACTTGGGAATTTAACTTGAAATAAGAGAAAAAATTCACGCATTATGATCAATATATTATTTGTTCAGATTAAATAATCAACTATTAACTACTATTTAATTGAATAAATCAGAATATTATTTATACTTATAATAATCAAAGCAATATAATAGTATTATTGGTAAGAATCTCATGAGAATACAACGAATAAAGAACAACTAAATGTGTTTTATCCATCAAAACTATTATTTGGTAGTATCATAATTCCTAATATAATAATATTCTATCAAAAAGCAAATTTAATGTATATGATAATAACCATATTTAGACTTCAGAGAAATTACACATTAGATTCAGAGGTTTTAAAACTATTAAAAATTACTGAATTTAAACAGTACATATAAATGACATTGACACAAAATTATTTAGAAGAATATAATTACTTTTTAATTATATTTAATGCATATTTTTAAAATAAAATTTTCAATTAAAAGATATCTTGGAAATTTGGAAATATTTGTATAGGGGTTGGATTTAACCTTATTTCACATATATTAAACTAGTTCTATGACTTAAATCACGGACTAAACACTAAACTATATGTATATTATTATATATGATTAATATGCTAAAACTAGCAAATTAATATTTAATATATAATTTAAAATTTTGTTTAAATAGTAAATAGCTGACGTGATGAATGTGATTGATATAAATTATTTAATTAAAAAAAGTGTTGATTATGTCACATAAACCTAAGATTCATAGAACTGCTAAGATTAATAATATTACTATTTATAAAACAAAAAGTATGTCCATAAGAATAAAATATATGAAAAAAAATATATAAAATTATTAGGGTAAATGATGAGATTTTTTAAAGAAATAGCATTGTCATACTATTATTATAATTCTAATATCACTGAAATTATTTCTTAAAATTTTTTAGCACGTTAACTACTTTTTCTATAGTTGTGATGTAAGTTTGATTTGACGTATTTTCATTATTTTTAATTATATTTTAACTATTTTAATTTATATGTTTGATTGGTCATAGATGTGTTATTTTAAATTGATTTTTTTATAGAATTTAACTATATTTAATTATTAAACAGTTAAAAATAAATAATTACTTTAAACATTTTTTATATTTAAATTATTATTTTATTTAATTTGACCATTTTAATGCGTTTTTAATTGTTTAATAATTAAATATCTGTAATTACTTTAAAAAAATTGAATTTAAGTAATTTTTAAGTTTTGAGTTTGAATTGAAATATATAAGATTTGCTTTGAGATTTAGTTTGAGTTTAAATAAATAATGATTCGATTGGGTTCATAGTCGACTTGAGTTTGAATTTAAATTTCAACTTATTAAATTATAATATATTATATTATTAAGAAATATATATGTTATTAATATAGTTTTCGAAACACAATTCGCTTGGTTCATTAGAAATTTTGATATTTGAGATTCAGTTAATTAGAAATGTGAACTTAAACTTATAAGAATCGAAAATAGAAAGTTTCATGATGGCTTGTTGTGTTTGATTCGTCTTTTAAATGAATTATAATTATAAGTTATTTGATTTTGAAATATAAAGTATTCTACTATTACATTTTTTAAATACTTATGCATTAAAATTTACTAAAATATAATTTTGAACCCATTCTATAAAAATTAGAATATTAATTAAATTTTAACCAATGAATATTTTTATTACTTTTGTGTATCTTAATTATTTTAAAAATGAAACTCGGTTAAATAATTCACAAATATATTTTTGTATCGTGATTTTAAATTAGAAAAAGAGTTCATGATTTTAATTAATTTGAAAATAAGAAATTTACTTATTTTTCTTTGTCAACTAATTTTTTAAAAAAATTTAAAGAAAATCTAACAAAATTAAAATACTATGATCGTGTTTTCTATTGTATTAGAAAACTAGCTATGAATTTTTAATCTATTTAAAATAGCTTTTGCACTGAAAAGTAATTAAATTAAAAAATAGTGGAAACTGGAAATCATTAAAATTAATAAGTTTGTGTTTTAAATATATTAAAATCGTCACCCTTATTCTTAAAAAAATCTTGGGGTACAGATATGATTGTTATTAATTTAATCAATTAACTTTAATAGTAAATATTCAAGTATTTTAAATTATTTTTAAAATTTAATTAGTCATTTATTTCCGTCAACCACTGCTAATAAGATGGAAAGATATAAATCAGTGATATTTATATATATTATGTAAATTCGGGCGAGTTGGCACAGTACCAGTGTCAGTGTTATTTTATTTACAAACGTCTATCCTTTTTCACAAAACGTTTTTATAGCAGTCTGACAGTGAAAAATTCGTAATATACCACTAATTTACTGTTCACAAACAGTAAATTGGTCGATTTTTAAATTCGTTTTAATTGTTATGTTTTTAAAAGTGAAAACAATATAATTATGAATTCGTTTATACATAAATTCGATGTACGACTCGATAAATTTAAGGTTATTAGCTGACAAATTTTTAAATTCGTAATATACTACCGAATCACTATTTATAAATAGTGATTTTGTAATTTATAACCGATTCACTATATACTATCAGTATTCATAAATTTAATATTCCACCGAATTATTAATTACTGGGTTAGTTTTAGTACGAATATTGATTTTTTAATTCGTAATATACCACCGATTCACTATACCACCGATTCGTAATTCGTTTTAACAGTGATTTTGTAATTTTTAAATGATTCACTATTCATAAATTCAATGTTCCACCGATTTATGAATTGGTGTGTGAGTTTAGGGACCAATGTAATACCCCAATACACAAATTCACTTTACGACTTGACAAAATAATTGTCTCAAATAATTATCTCGTCTAGAATTACTAAATAAATTAATATAAAAAAAAATTTGTTAGAAATTAATGAAGGGTTAAAAAACTCAGTTAAAACTACAAATATTTAGGAATTTGTGGTATAAAAAAATTAACTTATAAAAAAATAAGTATAGGTCATCGATTCGACAATTTTCGCAAAAGAAGCCACTTCCGGTCCATCATATAATTCATTATTAATTCATAAGTGGATCGATTATATAATAAAGTCATGAAAGCATATAAATTAGTTTTCGACGAAGAAAAAATTGAGTAATGAAGAAATCAAAATGACGTCGTTTTGTATCAAGTATCAAGAGTTCGACACTGATAAATATAAAAAATTGAAGAGTGGTGCAGCATATGATCAATTATTACCTCGTTTCAAAATGTACAACATAATAAATAATAACACACTTTATATAATTGAAGGTGTTTCTTTATTGTTTGTTTAAAAATTTTAATTTTTTTAATTCAATACAACTCAAAATGTATTTTATTAAAGTTAGAGGTTGAATATTTCTCTTTTTGATAAAAAAACTATTTTATACGGATGAAAAAATTGTAATATATATCAAATAATTGCTAGAAATATAATACAATAACATGTCAGTGTTAAATTAATTATTATTTTTAAAAGTTCAAATCGTTTATAACATTGAACTTTTATTCTTTATATTTATACCAGTGATGGACAGGTGAGATGACGTCTGACCATAATTCAGACCGGTTTCAATCAAACTAAATATCGGACTCATTTTTTTNTTTCCTATAGTTGTGATGTAAGTTTGATTTGACGTATTTTCATTATTTTTAATTATATTTTAACTATTTTAATTTATATGTTTGATTGGTCATAGATATTTGTTATTTTAAATTGATTTTTTTATAGAATTTAACTATATTTAATTATTAAACAGTTAAAAATAAATAATTACTTTAAACATTTTTTATATTTAAATTATTATTTTATTTAATTTGACCATTTTAATGCATTTTTAATTGTTTAATAATTAAATATCTGTAATTACTTTAAAAAAATTGAATTTAAGTAATTTTTAAGTTTTGAGTTTGAATTGAAATATATAAGATTTGCTTTGAGATTTAGTTTGAGTTTAAATAAATAATGATTCGATTGGGTTCATAGTCGACTTGAGTTTGAATTTAAATTTCAACTTATTAAATTATAATATATTATATTATTAAGAAATATATATGTTATTAATATAGTTTTCGAAACACAATTCGCTTGGTTCATTAGAAATTTTGATATTTGAGATTCAGTTAATTAGAAATGTGAACTTAAACTTATAAGAATCGAAAATAGAAAGTTTCATGATGGCTTGTTTTGTTTGATTCGTCTTTTAAATGAATTATAATTATAAGTTATTTGATTTTGAAATATAAAGTATTCTACTATTACATTTTTTAAATACTTATGCATTAAAATTTACTAAAATATAATTTTGAACCCATTCTATAAAAATTAGAATATTAATTAAATTTTAACCAATGAATATTTTTATTACTTTTGTGTATCTTAATTATTTTAAAAATGAAACTCGGTTTAATAATTCACAAATATATTTTTGTATGGTGATTTTAAATTAGAAAAAGACTTCATGATTTTAATCAATTTGAAAATAAGAAGTTTACTTATTTTTCTTTGTCAACTAATTTTTTAAAAAAATTTAAAGAAAGTCTAACAAAATTAAAAATACTATGATCGTGTTTTCTATTGTATTAGAAAACTAGCTATAAATTTTTAATCTATTTAAAATAGCTTTTGCACTTAAAAGTAATTAAATTAAAAATAGTGAAAACTGGAAATCATTAAAATTAATAAGTTGTGTTTTAAATATATTAAAATCGTCACCCTTATTCTTAAAAAAATATTGGGATACAGATATGATTATTATTAATTTAATCAATTAACTTTAATAGTAAATATTCAAGTATTTTAAATTATTTTTAAAATTTAATTAGTCATTTCTTTCCGTCAACCACGGCTAATAAGATGAAAAGATATAAATCAATGATATTTATATATATTATGTAAATTCAGTGCTACTTCTAGACTGGTTAATAGCTGACAGTGTTAGTCTAAAATTGTGTATTGAAATACACAATTTGTAGGAGATCGGAATTTGATACTTATAACTTCATGATTATGGAATTTTAGTCATTAAAGTTTATGATTTACTGATAGTAATCCCAAAATATGAAAATAGTATAGTTGATCATCTTATTTTGTATATTTTGACAAAATCAATTTCTAGAATTTAATATATATGGATATTGACAAATCAATAAATATTTATATAGTTTTATAATAGATCATCTCTACATCACTACTTTTTTATCCTAAAACATTCGTTATTCAATGACTTAGTTTTATTTTCTTTTAGTGAATTTTAGTGGATCTAGAGATGACAACATGGTATTATGAGACGGTTACATCACTAACCGTTATCATTTCCGTTTAACACAATGACAATCCGTTCCCCGTCCCACTCTACCATATCCCCTTATGTTAATGCATGGATTTATGAAAACGAGTCAAGCCGGATGGGTCGGATGTGCAAAATGATAACAAAATATCGATCAACATATTTTCTTAGATATGGCGCTCGACATCTGGTACGGAATTCCCGATCTGTACGCCATCATGTCGCTCGGCAATGATCGACACTTGTTACGATGTCAGGCTCTACATTTATTAGAACCGATTGATATTATCAACATCATATCGGCAATGGACGGTACATCTGGCGTTTGACAATGTCGGTGGTAAATGCATGAATATTGACAATGGTTGGTTGCCAATCTAAGACGGTGCTGCACTCACCGCACAACTTTTAATGCCTAAAAGTCGTATGAATTAGCTCGAAGGCGGCTGATGAGACAGTAGAGTATTACGATTAGATTTAGTTGTTTTATATTCTATCGCTACTCTATAATAAGACATAGAATTATGATCAATATATTATTTGTTCACATTAAATAATCAACTATTAACTACTATTTAATTGAATAAATCAGAATACTATTTATACTTATAATAATCAAATCAATATAATAGTATTATTGGTAAGAATCTCATGAGAATACAACGAATAAAGAACAACTAGATATGTTTTATCTATCAAAACTATTATTTGGTAGTATCATAACTCCTAAGATAATAATCTTCTATTAAAAAGCAAAATTTAATGTATATGATAATAACCATATTTACTTTCGAGAAATTACACATTCGGGTACTCAAACCCGACAAATATATGACCCTCTCATATAATAAGATAAATGTGTTGTTTGGAAACTTAGTCCACCACCCGATGCGGTGATCGTACTGTAGTTGTATTATATTTTAACCAAATATTATAAATAACTGCGTTTGTGTGATCGCAGAAAACAGTGGTGACTTCACAGCTGGTTTAACCCAACAGCTATCCGAACGCACCTATCAAATGTCAATTTTACCATTGGTAAATTATAGTTTATTTTTTTTAAAAAATAATTTTGATTAATAACTTATTATATTTTATCAATTAAATGTTCAAACTATAAAAATATGTATAACAATTTAAAAATGTTGTTTTGACATAACGAATTTATCATAAAATAATATGAAATATAATTTTAAAATTATAAACAATTATTTAAAAATATTAACACAAAAATCATTTTATATCATTAGATCATTAAACGGTTGTTTTAAATGAGCATCACTTCATTGATCAATCTTCTATACTTGCCCAAAGTCAAAGTCATTGAATTAGTTCAACAACCTATATTCCCGAATCTAGAATCCCACAAAGCCCGTCAAATCCAACGGCTGAACATGAATAAACAAATCTCTGCTTTATAATTTCCACACGCGCCACCGCATTCCTCACGCTCCACCACTTACACACATCGCCAGTGATCACCTCACATGCCACCACCTCCTCCACGTCCCACGTATCGTTATACACGTATACCGTGTTCCCTCCTGTTATTATGTTCAATGAACTAAAACCAAAAGTCTCGCTTCTTAACTTGTTCGCATATTGCATCGACATCTCTCCGATTTCAATGCACGAGAATGTACCGGTATCTAATTCCATACCTTCAATCCGTCGGTATTTCGGATTCTGAATACTCCGACAAGGATTAAAACTTCAATTGTAGACCCAATCATGAAACGGCTCACTGGTTCACCGGGATCCAGATTAAAAGGATCCGACCAGAACTGTGCTCCAGACCCCGGTAGATCCAATTGGTCAAACCGGATTCCTTATGTGTAACGATGAGTTTATTGGGAATCACCGCCACGGAAAGAGAGCAACCGACCGAACCTCTCCAATTCATTGCCATTGAGCAATGAAGTCGTTTATTGTATTTTAAATCGTATATCTCCACCGCCATTGGATCATCGTCAAAATGACATGCTCAGCCTGCAACAATAACGAAATCGAACAACCGTGCAACGATTGGATTCATCTGCCACAAGGAGGGAGGATCCAATTCTTGCCAATTTAGATTCAACGCATAAGATGAGAAAGAGACTTAACAAAAACATATATAGGAATTGAGGAAATGGCACGGTAGTTTCTTGATTGTAACAAATTTATATCTATTATAAATGATACGAATAAAAAAATGCGAAATAAGATAAACATTAATTTATGATCATAAACATAATATAAAAAAATACGAAATAAGATAGACACTAATTTATGATCATAAATATAATATACATACCTTCCAATGTTCTTGTGTGTGTTTTCATAAGATACAAATCAATCATATTTATAAGCAATATATATGAATATTTGTGGTTGACAAATATTCATATAGATAATGATATATTAATTCATTTACTAATTCAACTAGTATCATTAAATATATCTACCTTATAATTAGATGTAAAAGTTAGGTGTATAAGATATTTTATATATTGTATTTTAGATTGTCTTTTCCGAATTTCGTAGGATATGTTTCATTACTTTGATAAATATCTACCTATATATTCATAACACTCCCCTTTAGATGAAGATGTTTTTATTGTTATGTCTTGTATTAATCTTACATTATATTATTTTTGTTTATCTTTTAAAGAATATGTAGCATAAGCATATTTATTTTGTATTATTGTTGTCATTACAAATAAATGTACATCTCCCCCTCTTAATAATGTAACTCAATATCTTTGAGTCTTCGGACTCTAATATTATAAATCAACTTTTCAAAAGTTGAAGTTGAGAGAGATTTAATAAACAAATCTGCCAAATTGTTTTGTGAACGTATTTGTTGGATATTTATTTCTCCATTCGTTTGAAGTACATGTGTGAAGAAATTTTTTGATAAAATATGTTTTGTTCTATCTCCTTTAATATATCATTCTTTCACCTGCAAGATACACGCAATATTGTCCTTATATAATATCGATGGGTTCATTTTTTCATAAGATAAACCACAACTTAATTGGATATGTTTAATCACTGATCTCAACGAAACGCATTTACAGCTGGTTTCAGGCATAGCTAAGAGTTCAGCATGATTCGATGAGGTGGCTGCTATGGTTTGTTTTGTAGATCGCCAAGAAATTACGGTCCTACCACTCATAAATACATATCAAGTTTGTGATCTACCATTATGACGATCACACAGATATCCGGCATCTGCATAACCAACTAGTTCTAATTTTGATCATTTGGGATAAAATAATCCATTATCGCATGTTCCTTGAATATATCGATGAATATGTTTGATACCTTTCCAGTGTCTTAATGTAGGAGAAGAACTATACATTGCTAATAAATTTACTGCGAATGCAATATCATGTTTTGTATGATTAGCAAGATATATTAATATTCCGATTGCACTAAGATATGATACTTCAGAACCAAAAATTTCTTCTTCACTTTCTCGAGGTCTAAATGGATCTTTATCTACATATAATAATCTAACAATCATTGGTGTGCTTATGGATGCGAATAATTCATATAGAATCGTTTGAGCACCTTTTCCGTATAAGATTTTTTATGAAGGAAAAATCCATTCTTTAAATGTTCAATTTGTAATCTAAGACAAAATTTTGTTTTGCCAAAATCATTCATCTCAAACTCTTTCTTTAAGTATTCTATTGCATCTACAAGCTCTTTAGGAGTACCAATTATATTGATATCATCGACATAGATTGCAAGTATAACGAATCCATTTTTAGACATTTTCAAAAAAATACATGGATAGACTTGATTATTTATATACCCTTTATCAATCAAATATTTGCTGAGACGATTATACTACATTCATCCTGATTGTTTGAATCCATAAAGAGATTTATTCAACTTAATTGAATAATTCATTCGAGGTTCGGAATAGAATTTTTCAGGCAAATTAAATCCCTCGGGAAATTTCATATAAATGTCAGTGTCAAGTGAGTCATATAAGTAAGCTGTAACTACATTCATTAGATGTAAATCAAGGTTCTCGTGAATAACTAAACTTATTAGATATCTAAAAGTTGTTGCATCCATCACGGGTGAATATGTTTCTTCAAAATCAATTCCTGGTCTTTGCGAGAAACCTTGAGCTACAAGTCTCGCCTTATATCTTATAACTTCACATGTCTCATTTCGTTTTCTCACGAAAACCCACTTATAGCCCATTGGTTGTACATCTTTTGGAGTAATGATTACTGGTCCAAAAACTTGACGTTTTTTCAGTGAATTTAATTCTTTCTCAATGGTAGATTTCCATTTGATCAAATTATCTCTTTTTAAACATCCAGACATTGATTTCGGTTCATGATACTTATCATCATTGATTACATGAAATGTTATATATTGGGCAAAATATTCATCAATTACTTCCTTAGATCGATTTCATTTTATGTCATTCAATGTATAATTGATGGAAAAGTCTTCATTTTTATAAGAATTGTTTATATCATTCTCCATCGACACATCTTCTTGATGTTTTGTTCATTTTCTCTATCGAAGATTCTTATCCTTTGAACCAATGAGTTTCCCACGCTTCAGGCGTGGGAGATTAATCAAAACAAATGGCATTGGAAGATGGAGTGGAGAGGACATATTAGGGGACGAACGGGTGAGGAGTTGAAATCCTTAGGGAACTCTTAAATAGTATTGTTTTCAAAGATGGAGAAGATGAGATTAAATTATCATTAGCATCCAATGGTCTTTTTTCGACAAAAGGTATGAGTACTTTGTTTGAAAAATCACATCAAGAGAGATTGGAGATACAACCGTTGCGGTCTATTCGATGGTCTCAATTAGTGCCCGTAAAAGTTAACTTACAAGTCTGGATGATGATCAACAATAAGTTACCCACAAAGGCTAACTTAATACGAAGAAACGTACAATAAATGAAGCTAATTGTGAAGCATGTGGTGATCCCCTGGAAACCGTTGCACACACTTTTATGCTTTGCCAAGACTCTCAACGTGTTTGGGAACGATTAAAACAATGGATTGGTGGCAATTGTAGGTTGACGGTGGATGAAAATAGGAAAATCCTTATTCAAACAAGGATTAGTAGCTCTAGAAATTGCAAGGTACAATTAGGCTTACAAACTGTTATGTATGTGGCTATTTGGGCGATCTGGAG
Source organism: Utricularia reniformis (assembly GCA_009725065.1). Classification (NCBI taxonomy): domain Eukaryota; kingdom Viridiplantae; phylum Streptophyta; class Magnoliopsida; order Lamiales; family Lentibulariaceae; genus Utricularia; species Utricularia reniformis. The sequence goes on from RWGZ01000122.1 coordinate 482,177, forward strand.
ACAAATGAATACACTTCACTTTGAACTACATAATGAAAGCACAAGAAATTTAGTGGATAAGATTTCATTGATAGCTTTTCGATAGATTTGGAGTAGAGGGATAGACATCTATTCTCAATTGAAATGACATAAGTACAAATTGTATATATATAATTGTATACATTGACATAAGTACAAAACGATTAATGGGTAGGTAAACATTGAGCTAAGTTTGTTTAGCTCAAAATTTTGTATTTCACAATATAGTTTTCCATATTATATATATATATAAAATCATTATGATAAAAAAAAATATAAACACATATTGAATTTCGAGAACTAATTTTGCAAGAAAATACAAAGTATGTGGGTATGTTATGTCTATCATAATAATCAAACTTGTGAAACAATGACGATGAAATTTTCATGTCGTCCAATATTTAGTTATGTTTAATTTAATTAATCTACATCATGGTTTATCAACACTAAGCGGATTACATTTTCTTCTTCCTCTTGCTATTTTTCATCATTCTTTCATATGACCCCCTTCAATTCCACCCAATTCATCATCACAAATTGCATAATTTGATGCAACCCTAATTCTTGCAGCTTCATCAATCAAATCATTTATCAACATTTCAGTGGTTTTTGTAGTAATTCCTCGAAGATACCAAGAAACCGGAGGCGGAGGAACGAATGCCGGCTGTATCAACTGCACTAATCTCAGTTTTGTACCAATTCTTCCCTTACCTTTTGTACATACATTGTATTCTTTCAATGAGTTTGGCATCAAAGGATCACATAAATCTTGATCCACAAACAAAGGTTCCATTTTCCAGCATCCTTCAAACTTTTCCATGAATCCTGATTTCACTTGTTTGAAGTTCATCTGGAACAAACACAAAACAAATCATTAATGATATCATTAATTTTATAAACTTGAACAGCAGAGCTCCTCACTGTGTAATTTTCTCTGTTCTGATCAACCACAACATGAACTGATAAAGTTCCAGTGAACCAGAGAAATCTCCAAATTGCTGCTTGCTCTACTTCTACAATTTGTCTTAATCCTTCATCAAATATCACCTTTCGTGATACCACTTCCTGATTTGGATTACTAATATCAATCTAGAACTAGAATTTAAAGCACCACAAACAATCCTGTTGAATTTGTCTCACATTGCAAAAAGAAGTGGGATTAATTAGATTTATAAGAGTGAGATATATGTTGGAATTATAAAATCTAGCCGAAATAACGACGGGAGAGTGTGAACGAACGAGATTAAGGGAAGGAATCCATACATTTAAAAGATTTGAACAAGTCATTATGTGATGGAATTCCTACCTTATAAACATAATCAATCACATTTCTTTTAGCAATGTGGGACAAATTCAACAATCCCCTCAAGTTCAACCATAAGGTTTCGACTTGAGATGAACCGAATCAGCTCTGATACCATGTTGAAATTATAGATTCTAGCATAAATTATGACGGGAGAGCGTGAACGAACGGGATTAAGGGAAAGAACACACACATTTAAAAGACTTAAACAAGTCATTATGGGATAGAATTCTCACCTTTATAAGCCTAATCAATCCCACTTCTTTTAGCAATATGAGACAAATTCAATATCAATTACCTTAATGTTCTTGAAAACTCTCTTGTTTTCGGGGTCAGTCACTATGTCATAAACTGCATCAGGTGGTAATCCCAAATCCACAGTTAAGTTAAGACAAGAAAGACATCCTTTAGGTATAGTAACCTGTAATAAGAAGCACAACTCAAAGATTGCTAAGTGTGCAGTCTTATGAATGAATGAAATTGAGAGGTTTATTACATTTATGTCAGGAGGATGATCGACCCATGAAGGGTTATCTCTCCAGCAAGCCATTTGCTTCTCTAAATTGAATTTCCATGTAGATGTGTTGCTACTGTTCAATGAGGAAAATTCTACGCTCTTAATAGAAGACTTGTTTTTCAATGAACTGAAGCGCAGCTGAAGTAGCGAAAGTGTTGTAAGATTTTATCAAAATTCGATGAAATTACAGTTGCGATGTTTTGTAACTTACTGCTACGAACTCCGACACTTGTTTCTGAACCTTTGCGACGAACCTGTGAAATGAGTCGATGAGAAAATCGGGACGCCCAGAGCTACTTTGACTTGAATCATCGTCGAAACAAGCACCTGGGAGTCATCGTTGACAATTGTTTCAGTTCAAGAAAAACTCACAAAACGAAATCGAAAAATCTTGTTACCTTGAGACATTTGCGGAGATTAAGGCAAGAAATTTGAGGAATTTACCATGAAGATGGTCGTTGTTCGAATGTTCCTCGGGTTTTATTTTTTTGAATGGCTCGTGTTTTCGGTGATTGTAAATCTGTTTGAAGATAAGGTAGGTAATTGGGACTCGGGGTCATTGGCGTCACAATTTTTATTTTGGCCAACAATTTAGATCAAATAATCAGTGTATTAAAATTTAAAAGTGAGGTTAGATTATCTAATGATTTTTAATATACACAAAACATATTTATTGTGTTTTCATTATTAAAAAATTACAATTTCATTCTAGTTGTTAAAATCAGTTATCTTCATGGTGATTTAATATATTAATAATTTACTATTACTTCTAATCATTATAACAATATTATATTTATTATATTTTATATATAATAATATATTAATATTTTCACATAAATTACAATTATAATAGTATAATTTTATCAAACATATTTAAAAAATTCACGATATCAATATATCTAAATTTTTAAAAATTGAATCAACAAACTCAATGCAATAAAAAAAACCCATTATTTTAGAGTGACCTATGGGTGTGATTGGTGAACATGACCTTCTTACATTCTACATATGTGGCATGTAGCCGCGTGCAAAACCACATGAACGGATATATTTTTAATTTGCTATGTAAAATATATGTAAAGGTCAATAAATTAATGAATAATAACTCAAACATTTGAATTATTTTTACAAATCAATAATTATTAATAATAAAATTTCATGATGATTATTATTATTTTATATTATTCTACTTTATCAATCAAAATATTATTTTGATGTTAATAAGTATAATTGGAATTATTTGATTTTTTTAATATTATGATATTATTTTACAATCAAGATCTCAATCAATTAATTTGAATTAATATTTTATAAATAATTAATTTGTCTCATAATTTATAATACATTTACATCAATATATTTGTTAAGAGTAAAAATCTACCCTAAGATGTTTATGATTTAAATGAGGTTTACCGTTGGTATCCAGTTGTCATAATGAAAGAAACAAGAAATTATATGTGGGAAACTCGAGAACCAGGAGGAAAACCCACGGGACACCAAACCCAGGCATAATTCACTCCTATCTTCTGTACGCATTTTTAGAATGCATTTTACCAGTAAAATGCATTATCATTCTTTTTACAGAACATGACCGTATTTCCATTCTCGTTTTACTCAAAATGCGTTCTCAAATTAATTTTTTTTTGCCTTCAACACAAAATCTGGTTGAAGGCCGGATCTGGGATTTAAAAACACATTCTATATTTTGAAATTACGTTTATGTCCCTATAGCCCTAGTCTTTAGTTTGGTCTCACGGTAAACATCTCTACATTTCGGCTAGTTTTTTTCTTCAGTTTGGTCTCACGGTAGCAAACTGGCATCTTCCCGTTCACTCTTGATGATCGATTGAAACCTCGAGGGCACAGAATCGAATCTCTAATTGCTTGTGTGTTCATTCTGGTTGGGTTTATCGATTTTAGGTAAAAGTTGGTTTCATTGTCTTCTTCATTTTTCACTTGATTTTCATGGTTAAATCAATTTGTTGATGAGGGATTTGTATATATGTGGAATAACACCACCCCCTGCAATTGTTCCCTTTATAAGAGTATCGAATTCTTCGTCACCTCGTATAGCTAACTAAAGATGCCTAGGAGTTATAGGTTTCACCTTCAGATCAACACTTCTGTAGTTAAGTATTCTACCATGAGCAGTTGCACGCTCTTTCAAGAGACGATGGCTTCGTCCAACGGGAAACTACACAAAATGGGAGTTCAAAATGTTTTTCTCACACAAAACTATAAAGAAAATAACTTTCTACAATATATGATCTTGACACAATTTGACTTCACTGATCTTGACACATAGATGTGCATGTTATTAGTTAAATTTGTTGATTGTTTGGAATAATGATGAAGTTTTAGCATATTGTTTCTTTTAACATGGAATCAATTGATTATATTCATTGTTTAGTAGTATGTATTTGTTTTTTGAATAATAATAATATTGTTGTGTAATGTTTGGTTTACTTATATTCTATTAATGATAATGATTTGCAGGTTGAATATTCTACATATCAAATGGAATCTAATGTTTCAAATGAAAAAAAAAGCCATGATTGTAAAACAAAAAGCTCATTGGACTGATTCCCGCATTGAGATATACATCATGATTTGTATAGATGAGTTGAAAGCTGGAAATAGACCCACAACATCCTTCAACAATGTTGGATGGGATAATATTGTTACCAAGTTCAACAAAGAAACAAGTTGCACATATAATTTGCAACAGATCAAGAACAAGTATAGAGATATCCGAACCGAGTGGACATTTTGGAAAAAGTTATATACAAATATTGGTGTTGTCTGGGATAAAATGACAAACATATTGCGAGCCGATAATGATTGGTGGGATGATAAGATCAAGGTAACTAATATACATTTACTTAATATACATAGTTAAATAGTTATGTTATCGCATTGAATTTATCGTATGTAGAGATGTCCCGCTGCAAAAACCTTTAGACATAGAGGACCATTGTTACCGGCGATGCAAGAAGAATTGTATGTTGGAATTATAGCTGAATGAGCTCACTGTTACACACCAAGTTCAGGTATATTACCACAATGATTGGAAGATGTGAACTTTGAATTTGAAGAATTTAATCCTGACACGGAGCAAGTTCATGACGAGACATATTTTGATCATACTGATACAATGTTGAGTACTTAAGACATTGCTTGCCCTTCTACCACAAAAAAACAGCATTTACTCAAAAATGAAGACGAACTGGGCGTGGTAGCAATAGCGACAAGATCACCGCTTCCATCCAGCGTTTGACTGAAATTTCAGAATTAGATCATCAAGAGGTATTAGGTATGAAGGAACATAGTATCAAACGATGTATGGAAGTTCTATATTCCATTCCCGGTATGGTAGCTGGTGATCCATTATTTTGTCAGGCCTTGAAGTTATTCGCAAAAGGTTCTTATGGTGAAATTTTCATATTGATTCGTGATGATGATACTCGTTTAGCTTGGCTTGAGTCATATGTCAATGATAAGGTTTCTAGGAACTCATCACGTTGCTCTGATGCCACATCACCGAAGAAATGAAAGGGTACTCTATAATGCTTTGAAGTTTTTGTGCTTTTGAAAACAATTGTGGATGTTGAATTTGTGTTTGATGTTGGATGTTTCTTTTTGTTACATGTTGTTGGATGTTTTCTTTTTGTTACATGTTCAATTGTTTCTTTTGAATACCTTGAAACAAACTCGAATTAGATATTCAATAGAATGAATAACTTGAAAGAATCACAATTTTCGTAAAACAAATATGCACTAACTATTCAATACATTTAAACAAACACAATTTCCCCGGGATCCGTGTAACAAACACACATTTATTATTTAATGCATTTAAACAAACACAATTTCCACGGGATCAGTGTAACAAACACACATTTATTATTTAATACATTTAAACAAACACAATTTCCTCGGGATCCGTGAAAGAAACACAAAAATATTAAATAAAATGTAGTTGTTATGGGTTTTTTTCAAACATTCTTCCCTACAATGAGTTCATCTTCATCTCCTTCCAACCATGGTGCCTCTAGTGATGAAGAAGAAAAACGACTTTCATGCATTCGCCAAAATGTCCGAAAGAGTAAAGAGGCTATTGCAGGAGTTGCTGCGTACCATAATCGATTTATGATGAAACAACCAATACATGACCGTCCAGCTCGTAGGTGGGCAATGCTTCTGTCGATGTTGAACGGACATGACGTAAGGGCATATAGATCTCTAAGAATGAATGCATCGACGTTTTTACACTTCTCTGCCATACTTGTGAATGAATTTGGTTTGGAGAGGAGAAAATACATAAACGTCGAAGAACATGTTGCTATGTTTCTTATGATAACAGGAAAAACACAAGGCAACAGAGATATGCAAGAGTTTTTCCAACGAGGAGCACATACGGTTCACACATCTTTTCACAATGTTCTTAAGGCATATCTTAGGATGACAACAAAATGGTTACACCGACCAAAGATTGCAATGAGGTACATCCTTATGTAGAGTCAAATTCCAAATATTATCCATATTTCAAAGATGCAATAGGAGCTATCGATGGAACCCACGTTGTAGCTTCTATACCAGAGCGTGACAAAGTTCGTTTCATAGGAAGAAAAGGCGAACCAACACAAAATGTTCTTGCTGTCTGTGACTTTAACATGCGGTTTATTTTTGTAATGGCTGGATTTGAAGGAATTACACATGACAGTATGATACTTTCCCGATGTCTTGAAGACGATGCATATCATTTTCCTAAACTACCCAAAGGTATATGATTAACACATAACTTCACATAGATATAGAATTCTTATTCATTTTTTTTGTTTTATAGGAAAATATTATTCAGTTGATGCGGAGTTCGCCAATACTATGGGTTATTTAGCTCTCTTTCGGGGGGAACGTTACCATATGCCCGATTTTCGTCGTGCTCCGGGATATAATAGTCCAAAGGAATTATTTAATCACAATCATTCATCTCTTCGGATGGTTATTGAAAGGTCGTTCGGTGTATGGAAAAAACGTTTTCATATTCTTGATGATATGCCACACAACCTGAAGTTTAAACATCATGTATCTTTAATTCCTGCAACCATTGCCATACATAATTTTCTTCGTCATGTAGATGCTAACGATGATGGGTCTAACTTGGATAAATCCGATAAAAATAAGAATGATACAATTTATCGAACTAGTGAAAGATCTGAAGAACCAGAAAATTATCATTCTGATGTTACGATTGAGATGACAAGAGATAACATTTGTGAAACATTATGGAGAGCGCATCGTGGTGGAGTTGGACAATCTGGACGACCTAACTTATGAATTTATGTAGTGTCCTTTATTGTTTGTATTTATGTTGTAGTTGGAATATTTCGAATTTAATTATTTCGAATCTAATCATATTCACAACCAAAAAGGCAATAATGTCATTTATTACTTAAAATGTATTCTACATCTAACTTTTTACAGAACATCATCACATTCTACAATTCAATTTATAAATTACAGAACACTAAATGCATTCTTGATATATGATTGCATTATGAAAACGCATTCTCAAACTGCATTCTAAATCTCAAATTACATGCAGAACATAGCAAAATATCGAAGTAGAAGGAATCTGGAGAATTTGTCCCCCCAATATCTCACGCCTCCCTTTTATATAGGCGTTTAACATATTTTAATATTACCGAGATCTAATCGTAATATACTTTAATCACATCAGCCGTCCCTCGAGCTGATTTGTATGAATTCATGCCACACGAAAGTCGTGCGGCGCCGCCTGCAATAAGTGGCGTAGCTGTTATTGATATTTCATCACCAACCTCTGTCGGTCGATTCTATGCCCATTTACCGATCGAAGTAATTGGATGCCGATCACTGCTTCACCGCCATCAATGGAACGATAGGCAGTGACGATCATCTTATTCCTTCTTAAGGTTAGCAACAGGGAGTCAATCAGATAAAATGTGTTGACCGCCCATCTTCTTTCTCAGGACTACTAAAACCAATCCAGATCCGCAATCATAAGTTATGTATTAACAATATTAGATATAGATTTTCAACATTATATCAATGAAGTAGTAGAATGTCAATATTAATTAATATATAAACTATAAATTTACTAAAATTATAGAATATCACATTTATCTGTATTTTTGGTGAAAAATTTTATTCAAATTTTTGAATCACAATGTGCAAAATCAATCAAAATTTTAAATGTTTTAAACATATTGTATTAGATCTCATAATATTAAAATATTCAATGACTCTCTAAACATTTTAAAAATAACACATAAAATTATCGAAATTTCAAAAGCTAAATACACAATTTATACACTCAAGCATAATTTTTACACAATTTTAAATTAAAGTGCTATTTACATAATTTTCTCATTGACCCCAAATATTTCTGAAGCTAAGTGGTAATGGATGTTCTATATATCAAGTAGTGTACAAGTAAGGAGAATCATTATTTTATTAGGTTATTTGATTATAAAGTGAAGATATCACTTATGAGTAGTGATTTAGATTGTCGGCTTGAAGACAGTGATAGTATTGATAAGTGCAACAAGAGAATTACATATCCCTTGATGCTAAACAAAGAGTAAAATATATTGATAACATAAGCAGAGCCATTTCTTAAGCAGCAGAAGGTGCAGGAATGTATGAAACCTCTGGTTCAGGAAGAGAAGCCATGATCGGAATTGCAGTTGCCTTAGAATCTCCAACATTGTTATCCAGAGAAGCATCTTCATAAACATCAAACCATTTCTCTACTAAATATTTGATGTCTTCTCTATCCATGTTAGCCTCAACACCAGTGTACCTCCATGGTTTTGAGCCCTACAAAAACGACACAGTTTTATGTCTTTTCTATAAGAATAAAGATGGGAAGATCTTACAGCAGCACAGTAATGAACAACTTGAACTTTCTCAAGCTCAACATTCTCAGGGTGACGCCAAAGCATAGCAAGAACAAGGTTGTAAACCAGAGGAATTGGCTTGTAAATATGGTTGAAGAACATGTTCAAGAAATCCTGTACATTTGACAACATTAGGATAGTAGAGATTGTGTCATTTCATTAAACAGTACCTGCTCGGCAAAAGGTGTAGGTGGGGTGATTTGCAGTGTTGCAAGCAAATTTTCGTAGGTTTCTTTGCTGGGCTCATGAACAAACATGCCGGCATTGAAGTAAAGCGGTGGTGGGGAACCCATCTCCGCTGGCCATGTCACTTTATCAGGACACTGTTGGCAGTATCCAATCTTATATTGAGGCGAGTGACTCCATGTTTTCTCACAGAAACAGTCCATAACAGCGTAGAAGTAGCCATTTGGAGTATCAAAAAGATGGTCGATGTTCTCATAAACTTGAATATCAGCATCAAGGTACACTATTTTATCGTATTCCACGAACTTCAATACAAAAACAACAAACAATGAATGGATTTCAAGAAATATAACAAGTTGGAGATTAAATCTGAATATTACTCACGTTCCAAATCCTAAGCTTGGAGTAGTTAATGACATAGTAAGCCATGGCGAACTGAATCTGATTTGAAGGAGGGTAAATAGGTTCAATTTCTCTAACAATACATCCTTGTTCACGGAGGAGTTCACGGTGTTCTTCTGGAACGTCGGGCAGAATAGCAACAACTAAAGGATATGCACTGTTCACTTTCTTAAGACCTTTGGCAAGCCCAACAGCTCCCTTCACATAGTCGCCGCTTCCGGCCAAGAAGGTGATGTAAGCCCTCTTGGAGAGTGAATCGACTGATGCGACGGGGGCCATTTGTTGAGGCTGAGACTTGTTACAGAGCGAGATACTCTTTTTGCCTTCTTCCTGAGAAATAAACGATTGTTCACGTGGTTTATATAGAGGTTAAATGAGTTCTTCATCTATCCCAAATTCGGTTGAAATGAAATTCAGATTAAAAGATGTGAAACTGAAATATACTCATTCCTTTACCTTTTGAATTTTACTTTATTATTATTGAAGTGAGATATAGAAATTATGTGTTTTGATGGGTATTCTATTAGAACAAAAGTTAATCTCAGCTAGTTTCTAATTTAATTTAGAGGGTGACGTTTGCCTACGCCCCCACTTACGGTATGTGTAAAGAGCATACCCTTCAAGTTAAGAAATAGCAAATATCAAACATTTTTTGAGAAAAAATCAATGTTTTCATACCGATCCGGAATTACGTACAAGTCCGGACCGGTATGAGTGGTACGACCGGCATACAGCTCGATACCAATTTTTATTTTTTAAAAAATTAATATTTAATTAGTATTTTAGGATCAGACCCGAAAAACCAGGAAATCGACCCGAATACCCGGTATCGGGCGGTACGAAAAAAAATACCGGTACCGAGCAAAATTTGACGTACCGGGCGGTATACCGTCCGGTGTGAAAACACTGGCAAAAATACGCATTTATAGTATATCGACTTCAATTAAATGCATATAAGACACCTCAACTTTCCAAAACCGTTTATCATTGTCACTCTAACGAAAATGTTAATATTTTATATTTTATGTACAATTCTCGAACATTAAGGCCAATTTTGTATAATTTTTCAAACGGGTATTATTTGTGTACTTTGAGGGTCACTCGTGCTAACGGAAAAACATTTTTCAACTTAACGGAAAACCGAGTGCTAGAATGTTAAGGGCAAAAAACAAATGGTGTTAATAACTTTAAATGTTATTCTTGCAATTTAATAAATTGGGTGGTATGTCATGTAGACAACTCGTAAGTTGGGAGCTATTTATGCATTTTTCTCGTAAGGGAATTTATTTATTAAAATAAGAGTATATATATATAAATGGTGTAATAAAATGCAAAATGAGTTTGGAAATTAAGAATGTATATGATTTAGATTGTAATCTAAAATATCAAAATATATAATGTTATTAATTAATAATGATAAATTAAAATGAGTTAATAATATACTGTAATATCCAATTAGTCAAAACGCTAAAAATCGATTCAAACGCTTAGATTTTTTATTTTAAAATTTAAAATATATAAATTATATTTATATCCGATTAATCATCATTCAATATTTCAACCTCATGTTATACATTTAAAACTTAAATCTCAAACTTCATCGATTCTATATCCGGTATAATTTTGACAATATTTCTTTAAATTGCTTGGATGGCTAAGAATATTTATATTCCAAGAATTAAAGTGGATAAAATGTATATTCCATTCTATTCTTTTAGAGTGTCGTTTATTTTTTGTGTACCTCTTCATTATTCCTTTGAATAACTAAAACCACATTTATGTATATTTCATTTTATTCTTACTTATATCTAGGGGTGTCAATGGATCAGATAAATCGAGTAATGCAGTCCAACCCACCCATTTGGATTGGATTCAGATTATAATATTTTTATTTGGATTGAATATGAATTATAAGCAAATGATACATTTTGAATTTGGCTCGAATATGGATTATTTACTAATATCAAATCCAACCTATTTAAATCAAATAATTATATATAATTACAAAATTAATATGATCATTTGACCAAACTCATTAATAAAATATATTTCTAATCAAATTAGTTTAAATATAAACCAAGTGGCGTTAGAGTTTTTCTATCTTATTAAGAAGTTCATTTTATTGTCATGACATTATGGAGTAAAATATTGTAATATACGAATAGCACTTTCTAAATCTGTATTAATATTTTATTGTAACATGCATTATTATAACAATTTAATGCTTTCACTTATTTATTTTGTAGTAAACGATATACAATTCCATCGAGTGATATTGATTATATTTTACAAATACATACAATATTTTTATTTTCCCTTTATATTTGGTCATTCATATTATCAATTTATAAATTTTTAATAATTTCAGTAAGTTTCGAAAAAAATTCATAATTACTCAATTTTCATACATAGTATTTAAATTATTTCTAGTGAATTTCGGATAGATTCAAATTTTAATGAATCCATTGGATATGATTTGGATATAAGAAAAAAAAATTTGGATTTTGGATCAGATTTGTTTTAATTTAATTTTTTGGATTGGTTATTGATGAGAACTCTAGGATCGGACACCCTGAAATGGATGAGACCCAATAACGATTGGGCCGATCCGTATGGTGGAAGCGAACTTGTGCATCCCATTTACACATTTAACGAAAAACGGCCCGATGTTCCGCGAGAGAACCGAAGATAACCTTGGCGAAATAAAGCGTTTTCTAGTAACTAGCTCCGTGGTTCGGTCTAAGCGGTTACAAACCCACGCTTTCCACGCTTCGGGCTTTAACACGTTTACCACGCCTCGAACCCGATCATGCAGACCACGCCTCAGTCCCAACCTCGTTTTACATCGCACGACAACAACCTCTAACAAACTTGTCAAAGGCGGTTACAGAGCGTGATTTACACACGCCATTATCTCTATAAATACAGAGCGCGACGACGGAAATAGCAGGACCTTTTGGACGCATAAGAACATGCCGTTACCCTGCCGGAGTTCTTATTGCTTTCTTATTCATTGTCATTTTCATTAAGCCTCTGCTGTATTTTGTATGAATCTTTTGATTAGTGAACAGGCTATGAGTGTAATTCGCTCTTAGTCAAGTGGTTTTTTTCCCAATTCCTGAGGTTTCCACTATAAATCGCCGTGTCTCTTTATTGTTTCCAGTTTTAATCGTATTCCCCATAAAAAATAAATCAAAACCGAGTTTGTTGGCTGACGAATCGGGTGACTGTTGGTACCCCCTAAAAAGGGACCATAACAGTTTGGCGCCGTCCGTGAAGACGATTCTCTAATCCCATTTGAGTTTTCTACCAGGGATAGGACAATCAAAGGCATGACGACTGGAACTTCGACAAATGACAGTGACGTGCTTCCCGACAGTCTCCCAGCACCAACATTCACTTTGCAGGATCTGGAAGCTGTCGTCAGGAAGGTGGTACTGGAAATTACGTCGGAGAGAAGTGGAACAGAACCACCGGCTGTTTCAAGCCCTGTTCCCAAAAGCAGATGATACGAGAGTGATCCTGACGAGCGCGGCAATGATGATGAAGAAATCATCAGGCATGGTGTAACAACGAGGAGGCCCAGATATCGGTCTACTCCTCCCTCCCCGGCCAGAGCTCTAACTCCCGCTCCTGGAAATGATCAGGAGCAAATGTAGCGACGAATTGACGAGCTCACCAGGGAGTTGGAGAGCATGCGTGTGTTGAAGGATTGCGAACCTAATATGAGACGAAATCCTGGTTTATTCAACAGGGCCATGTAGGCCCCAATCAGGCGAAATAAGGATGATGACTGGTGGCATAATCTGCATGCGGTCCAGACACCATCCCAACAATCTGATGGCGTATCAGCCGCCTTGGGAGATTTGATGCTCACCTTATCTGAAGCGATCTGGGCAACAGTCTCAGATCGGCATTATCGCAACCCCGAGGGGTTGCCGACATTTCGTGGTGACGGTGATCCGATCGATCACGTTGCCGATTTCGAATTACGCATGGGAACGGTTCGGGCCTCAGATTCACTAAAGTGCCGCATCTTCGCGACAGGATTACAAGGCGATGCCCGAACGTGGTTCAAAAATTTGCCGGCCCGATCCATACAGTCGTATGGCGGATTTATTCTGCCTTTCTCAGAGCAATTTGCTCCAAATGTAGGACCGCCCCGCAGCAGGCATGAACTATATCAGTTAAAATATATCCCGGCAAAAATGCGTCTTCGGTCCACCATGGAGAAATTCAATAGGATCGCCCGGGGTATCAAGCTTGAGCTCCGGGATAAGATTGACATTTTACAGCAGGTCTTGGGACCGTGCGGCCTTTCGGCCAGCTTGGTAAATAGCCCACCATCCAACTTGGGAAAGCTTCTTCAAAAAATCAACAAGTATATTAAGGTGGATGAACCGCTGGAGCTAGGCTATCGGAAACCTAGCGAGAATTATGAGCTCGTAGGTGATCATAGGGTTTCCTACCCTAAGAAGCAGTCGCGAGAAGTAGCGTCTGTAGGCGAGAAAGATGTCCCCTGAAGCAAGAGGACAATCGGGTATATTGCGAGCTGCATTATAATCGCGATCACCCAACCCTAAAGTGGCCGCTGTTGAAAGAGACGGTAGCGGCAATGAATAAAGAAAAGCCCGACCGGAATGGTCAGAAGGGCAAGCGAGCAGAATCCCCCCGAAAGGGCCACCAAGGTGACGATGGTCACAGGCCGCGGGGAAGGGATAATAGGGGACAACCCCGAAATTATAATGATCGGACGGAGGACCGACAGTCTCCTCTGCCAGAACAAGAAAGAGGCCAACACGGTCGAGAGAACCGTGGTCAGGGCCAAAGAAGAAGATGGCGGGGCCGTGGCGGCGGAGCCCCGCAGAACGAGGGTGGAAGACAGGAGCAGGCCGCTCCTCCACCTGCGGAAACTGGTGCCGAACCTCCTCAAAATGAGGCGGCACCCAGAGACGTAGCTGGAGATATTTATGTTATCTCCGGTGGTCTGAGAATAAATGAATCGGTCCGGGACCGAAAGAGAACTGCGCGCGGAGACTCCGCTGAGAGCTCCGAATATGTGGCGCTGGTTAAATATGATTCAGCGGATCGGTCCCCTCCCTTCGGGGAGGATATCACTTTCACTATGGCCGATCGGGAAGGGATCATAGATCCATGCGATGATCCCCTTACCATCACTGGAGTCATCGGGAATCGTCGTGTCCACAGGATTCTAGTGGACACCAGTGCTTCGTGCAATCTAATGAAGCGCGAGGTAACCGAAATGTTGGGAGCTGCTGCTCATGACCTCCTGATCGCTAATATCACTCTTTGGTCGTTCGACCAGAGGAGAGTCATTCCATGCGCAAAGATTTTATTCCCAGTTACCATTGGAGAACCATCCAAGGACCGATCAGAGGATCTGGAATTCATTGTCGTTGAAGTCGACTTGGCTTACAATGCCATTATCGGACAGACCGACCTTAGTAAGTTCAAGGCGGTCCCATCTACTTATCATATGATGCTCAAATTCCCCTCCATTCATAGAGTCATTTCTGTCAAGGGGGAATAGAAAGTAGCTAGACAATGCTACATGAGCTCGTGCCGAACAATGGCACCTATCAAAGGGCCCGGGTCGATCTGCTGGAAGAACCGCCGTACCCGAGGCAATCAATGGAACCCGTAGGGTTCAAGTTGATTAACCTGGTTGAAGATGACTCAACCAAAACAACTCGCATCGGGGCACATTTTGCCCTTGCTTTTGAAAATGAACTGATCCACTTGCTGAGAAGCCACGTGGATATATTTGCATGGACCCCGGAAGATGCTCCGGGGATTGACCGATCCGATAGTGAACATCGGATCAACACCGAGCCTGGAAAGAAGCCTGTTAGGCAGAAATGGAGACGCTATTCTCCCGAAAAAAACGAGATTTTCCGGACTGAGGTGAATAAATTGCTGCGGTCGGGATTCATCAGACAAATCCACTATACTGAATGGGTTGCAAACCCAGTAGTGGTCTCCAAACCGGATGGGAAATGGCGAATGTGCATCGACTTTACCGATGTTAACAAAAGCTGTGAGTCGGACCCTTTCCCCTTGTCGCATATCGACCGAATGGTAGACGCTGTATCTGGTAGCACCATGATGAGTACCATGGATGCTTATTCTGGGTACCATGAGATCTTCCTAGCTGAAGAAGATCAGAAGAAGTCATCATTCATGACCGAAGATGGCATTTACTGTTATGTGGTTATGCCATTCGGTCTCAAAAATGCCGAAGCAACATATCAAAGGTTGGTCAACAAGATCTTTAGAGAATTGATCGGCCATATGATGAAAGTTAATGTTGACGATATGATTGTTAAATCTATGAATGATGAAGACCACCTTTCTTATTTTTCTCGTTGTTTCGAAGTATGCTGAAAATATATGCTTAAACTAAATACAAACAAATGCTGCTTCTGGATCCAAAGTGGAAAATTTCTAGTATATTACATTTCAGAGAAAGACATAGAGGTTAACCTTGAAAAGGTGCAGGCTATCATTGATATTCAACCTCCAAGAAACAAGAGAAAATTTCAGAGGCTTACTGGCCGACTCACCACACTAAGCAGGTTTATTTCAAAATCCACAGACCGGACTCTACTTTTTTTAAGAGTGCTAAGAAAAGCAAGCCATCTAGATTGGACCGAAGAATGCGATCAGGCCTTCTCCGAGCTGAAGACTTATTTAAGCACTCCCCCGGTGATCGTAAGTCCAACTTGTGATGAAACTTTGGGGTTGTATCTTGCTGTATCAGAAGTTGCCGTCAGCACGGCTCTGGTAACCATCCGAGACGACATTCATAGACCTGTTTGGAAAAATGGCGACTTGGGTCCCCAAAGTTTGGATAATTTGGCAATTTTGGTCCCCAAAGTTTCAGTGGCAAAAACAGGACCAAAGTTTTGATGATTTGGCAATTTTGGTCCCCAAAGTTGCGTATTTTCGCAAAATACGTCCCCAAAGTTTGCGAATTTTGGCAATTTTGGTCCCCAAATTAATTTTCGTCCGGGGACCTAATTTGCCACAATTCGCAAACTTTGGGGATGTATTTTGCGAAAANTTTTGCGATGATTTGGCAACTTTGGGGACTGGTTTTGCCAAAATTCGCAAACTTTGGGGACCGGTTTTGCATACATGAAGCTTTGGGGGCTGGCTTTGCCAAAATTGAAAACTTTGGGGACCAAAATTGCCAAATTATCCAAACTTTGGGGACCAAAACTGCCTTCCGCCCGACCTGTTTATTATGTCAGCCATTCTCTGGTATCTGCTGAAACCAGATATTCCACCTTGGAGAAATTCATGCTAGCTATGAAAAAAGTTGTATCCAAGCTGAAACATTATTTTGAAGGCCGAACGTTCTATATTTATACGGATCAACCTCTGAAGGTGGTCCTTAAACAGAAGGATTTGAATGAGAGATTGGCAAAATGGGCTATCAAACTCAACGCTATGTATCTGGAATACCTGCCCCGAAGGGCGATCAAAGCTCAGGTCCTAGCCGATTTTGTGGTTGAAATGACCCGATCGGCCATATATCTTAACCAAGAGGATGATCGATGGACTATCCACGTGGATGGGTCGACATTCGGAGGTAGAGGAGCGGACATTACCCTAAAAACAGTACAAGGTGACCTTATTCATTCCGCAGTAAAATATTCCTTTACTGGAACAAATAATATGGTACAATATGAGGCTGTGTTATCAGGAATGACCTTGGCTCGAAAAATGAGAGTTAGCAGAGTGCGAATGTTTTCAGACTCGAAGTTAGTAGTGGAACAGTTCGCGGGGAGATTTGAAACTCATGACTCGATGATGAGGTTATATTGTGCCAAAGTTCTGGAATTATCCAAAAAATTCAGTGAGTTTTCTCTCGACCACGTGCCACGAGAGCAAAATAAGGTTGCCGACGCACTCGCCAGATTGGTCGCGGGCATACCTGACATAGAGCCAAGCACTATTTCGTTCCATATTCAGGACCGACCTTCGGTCGAGATATCAGTGACCGAACAGTCTATTGAAGAGATCGGGGCTCTATGCCATGAACTCCAGGGCATGAACATTAACGCTACTGAATCTCCGGGGGAACCCAATTGGATGGACCCCTTTATTAAATACCTTTCAAACGGCTATCTCCCTGAAGAAAAGTCTGAAGCCAGAAAAATAAAAGTCCGGGCTAATAGATTTATCTTGGTTGACGGACGCTTGTTTAAAAAGAGTTTTGAGGGCCCACTTCTGCGCTGCTTATCCCCAATTGAGGCTGAAACCGTCATGATTTATGTTTATGAAGGGATATGTAACATTCACTCAGGGGCTCGATCTTTATACCACCGCGTCATTAGAGCTGGATATTTTTGGCCAACGTTGCTTGCAGATGTCAAGAAATACACTAAGCGTTGCGCCATATGTCAATACCATGCTCCGATCCAGCAATTTCCTGGGGCTCCCTTATCGGTTACCCCATTGCCTTGTCCGTTTGACAGATGGGGGATTGATATCCTCGGACCTTTCCCTCGGTCAATAGGGCAAAGAAAATTTTGTATCGTAGCGGTGGAGTATTACTCGAAATGGATTGAAACAGAAGCAGTAGCCTCATCTCAGAGAAGGTGGTCAAGTACTTCTGATGGAGAAATATCGTGAGCCGCTTCGGGGTTTCCCGAGCACTCATATCAGATAATGGGTCTCAGTTCCGTGGAAAGAGCATACGGGATCTATGCACCAAGTTGGGCATCATCCATCATTTCTCATCAGTAGCCCACCCCCAAACTAATGGACTTACGGAGGTATCTAACAAGGTTATCCTGAAAGGATTGAAGACCAAGTTAGAAGATTTCGGAGGTAAATGTCCTGAACACATCTTATGAGGTCTTATGGGCATACCGAACTACACCTCGCTCAAGAACCCAGGAATCACCTTTCTCATTAGTATATGGACCGAAGCTGTTAGCCCGGTGGAGGTTTCCATCCGATCACCTCGGATATCTCAATATGATGAGCATATGAATGGTGAAAGAAGATTATTGGACCTCGAGATGACCGAAGAAAAGAGAGATGCAATTTATGCGCTGATGCGTGCTTATCAGTGAACTATGGAACGGGCCCATAACAAACGAGTCCTCCCAAGAGAATTCTTTGAAGGCGATCTCGTCCTCAGAATCATTAAAGTGCAGAGGAACGTTGGAAAGCTAGACAGAAACTGGGAAGGACCGTATCAAATATCAAAGAAATTGGAATCAGATGCGTACAAACTTGAAACATTGGATGGTATAGAGGTCCCCCGAACTTGGAATGTCATGAACTTAAGGCGATATTTCTTGTGAACTTTCGATTAACCTGTTTGACTTAATAAACGTACATTCCGTTAAACGTAAGCTGATAACAAGTAAGTACAAAACAAATTATTTCTAATTGAGTGATGGACCGATCTTGAAGTTGGGTGACTTAGGACGAATCTGGACTGGTGACCGAAGCTTCTTATCTGCAAGGCTCCCAAGTTGTAGTGACCGCTCTAACGAGTCAGATGCTCCTGCACTTGCCTAGTCCCAGAACTCATTACGAACTAAAACACTCCCTTCAACGGCATTCGTTCTTGAGAAATGACCCTTGTACTTATGAAATCTGCCGGGAAAAGAGGAATGGGAAGGGTCAACATATCGAAACACGAATTCGGTCCTAGTATGGGACGTGTTATGAGCAAAGCTTAGCCAATATAACCTACGGGATATTAGTAGAACCAAGGTTCGGCCAAAGCTTATAAAAACTCATATTGAACCTAGACCACGCCTCTCCAATCAAGTATTGACTCCAAGGACGGAATAAGAGTGACCCACATACAATGTAAAACGACCGATCCAATCAGAATTTACACGAATAAGCCAAACATAATATCTAGGACCGGTGGATTAACATCTTATAAGCATCCCCGATCGTACACTTGGTGGTTAAAAAATCTCATTAATATGAAACATATTAATTTACTTAAAAGTTAGTTACAATGCTTCGTTCTAGCAATTAAAAGGATAAGAACTGGGAGGAAAGAGTTATATATTGAAAATAAGGAGCAAGGCAGATACAAAGTATAAATGAAATCTAATTAACCTGCCCATCTTCCTTATCTTCAACTCCCTGCTCCTGCGGTTCGGTTCGGGCCACGAGCTGCTTCAATTCTTCCTCTTGGTCGGCCACCTTTTGATTGACCACTCTCTCCATCTCTTCGAAGAGATAGAAGAAAGGGTCTTCTTCCAGAATAGGATCTTCCAAAGTTGGAATAACCTGAAAGTTGCCGTCTCTTTCGAGTGGCTCGACCGCTTTCCATCGCTCGTCCGAAGGGGAAAGCCCGAACTGCTTTATGACCTGCTCTCGCATGTTATCCAGGTATTTAGCAGTATACACCCCATGTATGTTATCCGCCAAAGCGAATAACAGGGGGGACCGAGCGAAGCCCAGGACTGCTTCGCGGATCGAACCTTCGGCCGAAGTGCGGGTTCTTGTCAGCTCCTCCTCAAAGTTTGCCTTCTCTTCTTGGGCCTGAAGGAGAAGTTCGTTCAGTTTGTTTCTCTTCTCCTGGGCCCGACCGTGGACTTGGTTGACCTCCTCCTCCTTGGCCCGCAGCTTGGCCTCCAGGTCAGAAATTCGCCCCTGAGCTGTTTGTCCTATCTTCTCCAGCTCAGAAACTTTATCTGCTAAGAGTGAGACCTCCGTCCCAGCTCTTTGCAGCTCATTATCCAGTCGGTCCCGGTCCTAAAGCACCGTAACCAACTCACCGTGTTTGATTTCAACTTGCCTTTACGCAAGGTCAAGTTGATCTTGGACTTTTTGGGACACAACACTACCACCCTGGTTCTTTTAGACGGTGATGGCAGTGGTGAAGGCTTTCCTCAGCATCTGCATAAGATAACAAGGTCAAAGAAGTGAAGTTTTGGGCCCTCATAAAAAAAAAATATTACCTTTGTGGTGAAGTCGAGGAAGCCCTCCATGATCTCTTCCCCAGACATGTACGCGTGGACGTGGTCTGGATTTTGCTCTCCGTAAAGGCGGAAGTCCTTCAGGAAAGCGTTTCTCTAGGAGGTTACTTTCCTCCCCTTATTGTACCTGTCTAACAGGTCCAAAGCAACTCCCCAATCGGAGTTAGTCTTAGGACCCGATGCAGGCTCCTTCAAAACAATCCCCTTGAGAGGGACCGAAGCTCTCTCCCCTTTCTTCAGTCTTTTGGGATCCTTCGGGGCTTCGGCCTCGGTTGCCCTTTTCCCTTTTCCCAAGGGGATCGGCGGCAGGGAGACGTTCGCTTTAAGGTGAGGACCGGGGAAAACCTTCTCCACGGGAACGGCTCCCTGCAGCAATAAATCAATAATATTAGCATTAATAAAGGAGTTGTTCCCGATCTGATAGAGGCTGGATAAGCTCAGTGAGAGAATCGGATCCGTTATCACCTCCTCTACCACCCCAAATACCCGAAACGCAGGCCCTTCCCCAGTCGAAGGTTGCTCTGTGCAGCGCAGGGTCAATGTGCCCGCGCTGGTAGTTTGGATCGGGGGGTTCCCGGACTCCGATGGGACCAGCGTACCCCCCGTTGCTGATTCACTCCCATCAGCACTCCCCGATGCTTCGCGTTGTCCTTCAGAAGGACGGAGCGAAGCAGCAGCCATACGTTTGAAATGTGAGCTAGGCATCGTCTCAGTTGAGTCTGCAAAACAAATACATAAGGATCAGGAAAGGATAAAATAAAAACATTACTTCATACCCGATCCTTCTGATGGATCTGAACTAGAGAACATCCCCTTCGTGGCTGGGGCTCCGATCCTACCCACAACACATATTTCTATTAGTCTTCTCTCCCGAAGCAGCTCCGTCCGCTTAAGGCGTGCTTCGGGAGGGGGGAACATCGCAAGTGTATTTGCGATGTCCGGACGATTGGGTTTGAACCTGGTTCGGTCCAACTGACCTATGCGTGGGTGAGTTATGCGTGGTCACACCTTCAACATATCCTCTTTCGGGACTGTTATCCACACATAACAAGATTCCCACGCATGGAGAGACTCATCTTTATCCACTATAGCGCACTCTTTAGTGCGCACCGCTATATAGTATAGTTTGCGGCATCCTAATAGACCTTTACCCTTTCCGAGACCCCACCAAGAACAAGTTGAAAAAATGTTTTAAGGTCGGGGTCATGTTCTGTTGGTGGCAATAAAATATAAACGCCACTATATACACATAACTACCCGGAAATAACGCAAAAGTAGAGCAATGAATTTTGTTTAGAACGGCTGCTACAAAAGGATGCAGCGGAAAACGGAGGCCACACTTCAAAGAAGCGTAACTAACCGGAATAGCGGATGCCGGCACATTCATTTCCGCCGGAAGGAAACATGGAACATCTTCCCGCCCCTTCCAGATGGAATAATGTGCCGGAATCGAAAATTTAAACATAAACTCCTCAATATCTAACTCAGACATGACTGGGTATCTCGTTTTATGAGGAGTCATAGTATATACCTTAACGAAAATCGGAATGAAAGGGGTGAAGAGTGAAAAAGATTATGGGCGCAGAGAGCTCAATGGGGCAATTCTTCCTTCGCGAAATGACGATGAGAAGAAACAGTACCCAAAATCCCGATTTAAATATTATTTCCAACCAATTGTGAGCTGCCACATGATACTGCCCCAGAAAATGGCAGTACAAGCATAATCATCACACCTGCTGAAACATCGAATGTGAAGAGGCACAAATCTGGATATTGATATTTAAAAAATTACAAAGATAACACAAGTATACGCTACTGAATTTTAAATATAAATTAATTCCTACACTTATAAACGTAAGTGAAAGATCGGTCCTCTGGACGCTCACTACCGGCAGGTACGGTCCCATATTCTCACGAATGTATAAACATCATGTGATCAGCCTTGTATCACCTCTACGATGGCAATCAAGCCCGATGGGCTAGTGATGAGAACTCTAGGACCGGGCACCCTATAATGGATGAGGCCAATAACGATTTGGCCGATCCGTATGGTGGAAGCGAACTTGTGCAGCCCATTTACACATTTAACGAAAAACGGCCCGATGTTCGGCGAGAGGACCGAAGATAACCTTGGCGAAATAAAGCGTTTTCTGGTAACTAGCTCCGTGGTTCGGTCTAAGCGGTTACAAACTTAAGCTTTCCACGCTTCGGGCCTTCACACGTTTACCACGCCTCGGGCTTGATCACGCAGACCATGCCTCGGTCCCAACCTCATTTTACATTGCGCGACAACAACCTCTAACAAACTTGTCAGAGGCGGTTACAGAGCGTGATTTACACACGCCATTATCTCTATAAATACAGAGCGCGACGACGGAAATAGCAGGACCTTTTGGACGCATTAGAATAGGTCGTTACCCTGTCGGAGTTCTTATTGCTTTCTTATTCCTAGTCATTTTCATTAAGCCTCTGCTGTATTTTGTATTAATCGTTTGATTAGTGAACAGGCTAGGAGTGTAATTCGCTTTTAGTCAAGTTGTTTTTTCCCCAATTCCTGGGGTTTCCACTATATATCGCCGTGTCTCTTTATTGTTTCCAGTTTTAATCGTATTCCCCATAAAAAACAAATCAAAATCGAGTTCGTTGGCTGACGAATCGGGTGACTGTTGGTACCCCCTAAAAAGGGACTATAACAGTTATGACTCATGGATTTGATTAAATCCAATGCAATCCAATATATTGAGACCCCTACTTATATCCAGTATTGTGAAGACATTTGAGAGCTTATAGTATGTATATTTTATATGTATGGACCATATATTTTGTATTTCAAAATATGATTGATTATAATGTTTAAAATAAATATATTAAGAAAATCATATTTTGGGATTTACTGTATATAGTAGGATATAACTTTTAAATATCCAAAAAGAGAAAAATACATAAATAGACCCCAACATACGAGCTGTGTAAAGGGCATACCCCCAACTTCCGAAATTGCAAGAATGACATCTAAAGTTATCAACATCGTTTATTTTTTGCCCTTAACATTCTAGCACTCGGTTTTCCGTTAAGTTGAAATAAGTTTTTCCGTTAGC